>OY743181.1:50198636-50718636 GCA_963555705.1 Ligustrum vulgare
TAGACAGAACTTTGGAAGCATAGAGTTGTAAAACCTTTTGCAACATAGCCTCAAGACCAGGTTTGTCACCGTCTTCTTTTGCCTGCACATCGAATAAAACTTACCAACTTAGGGCTTGTTTGGTCCGGAAAGAAATTTTCATTTTTTCTCCAAATCTATTTTCAAACACATATTTCTATAAGACCTACCATTTTTCACACTTTTCAACCACACATTTTCAAAAATCATTTTTTCTTTCATTGCCAATCAGGCTCTTAGTGTCCACTTTGTAGCATCATCTGTCTTAATTTGCTTCTAAATCACTGAAACATCAATGCACTTATGCTCGATATGTTATCGTTTATAATAGTAACATATGCTCCATCAACCAATACAGTTGTATCATTTCGCTGAACAAACTTTTTATTGAACAGTTTTGTAACAATGACATTTGGATTGTAAATCGTCTATGCCAATAGTTCGAATTCAAATTTTCAAACATTTGACAAAACAATGTGTGTTTCATTTCAAATTTTGGGAAAAATTACACCGGTATTCTCCAACCTATACATAAATATGCAATTGGATCCCAATTCTAATTTTCTATTCAGAAAATGGGTCCCAAGCCTTCATTTTTGTAGTAAATGGTCCCTAAAGATGATCTCTATCCAAATTTTTGGCAAGCGGGTCCCAAACTCACATGTATTTTCACTTCGAAATTTCCCCTTTCTTGGGGATATTTTAGGGAATTAAGTGGAAAATAAACCTAGGGATTTGAAATATAGCTGTTTCGGGGGGATCTGAAGATTTTCAATGTTGCAATGAGAATGGGAGGGGGTAATAAAATTGATGGGAAAGAGCATCTGCATGGGAAACAATCTCCGATACTAAACTGACTTTGTAAACATAACAAGCATTCGAAGGCCACATGAACTTACTTGTCGCAATTGTGCATTGACTTCTGCAAGGAACCCCTCATCAAGCTGTCCTTCTTGCTCTCTTTGGTTCAATTCCTATGAATTTCAAGCAGATATACAGATATGAATAATTGCTATATTCTCGAACTTATACAGTATCACAGATATGAGCTTGCTGACCAGTCTATCAAAACTGCTCAATAGAGAGTAGTAATTCTGTCAAAGTTAAATCAAATCTCTCAGCCCGAGGGGAAGGAGTTGTGAAATAACACGACGTGTGTATCTAGGGAATAGTCGCTTGAAAGCGAATTCTCCCTAGATACATCTATTCCATTCTGAATTTCTTTCGAATATATAAATTGTGCTGAAGATTCAAAACCTATTTTCATCTTAATGAAAAAAAGACGAAAAAAAATCCAATAGATTTAAAAATGCTTTTTTGGTAAATAAATTGCGAAATGTTTTTCTAGAATGTGGGTGGATGAGGCTACATGAAGACATTAAATTACCAAATGTAACGTATCGGGTGGAGAAAATGAGACATCGAGAGGACAAAAAAAAGTCTTTCCACACAAAAGAAAATATTACATAATCAAAAGGCAGCAATCATACGAGCCTAAATATCTCATGAAGTGCTAAGGGAGTCAAGGATTCAATTAAATGAAGATGTGTCAAACGTACTCTTTCCATGAGAACAAGAGCCTCAGGATCTCTAGGAGGCCAAGGAGTCTCTTCCTTTTCGTCAACAACAGGTTTCAAAATGGCCTTGAGCACATCAGTAGCTGAATCTATTTTCTCCTGCAGGAAACGAAGTACCAAGGGAACAAAAACGTAAATATTATGCTGTCATGGTAGTGACACGTGTGCTGTCAAAGGCCTTGTGATAATTATATATATATATATATATATATAACAGATAGAGACTAAATACAATACATTGGTCTTGTGTACAAGACGATCCACGATGCTCATCAATAATGATGCCAATTCTTCGTAGTCTTTCTGTCCATGCAATCATGCAGAAAGGAAAAAAGCCTATTCAGAAAATATACAACCTAAACTTAGAAATAAATTAAACTGAGTCTGGAATCATGCTTTATCATCTTCAGACTTGCAAGTTTCAGTTCTAGCTGCGAGTCGTATCCAAAAACTCTCATTGAAGGCAAGAACATTTTCCACCACAAGTGTCTGAAGCTGTTTCAGATAAAATGAAAAGGAAAAAGTCATTACAATTAAAATATTTACGAAAGTCAGATGAGATGCTATAATGATCCATATCTGCTGAATGAATTCTTAATGATTTACAGGAAAAAAACAAGAGATAAACAAGGACAGTAAGAATGTGGGGTGTTCCCACTGTGATGAAGAAGGCGATTGATTTTATCTGCAAGAAAAAATTTATGTGCTGAACTTTAAGATTGAAATGCTTAAATGAATTACAACAGTTTGCAACTTAATAAAAATATAAAACATAAGACACCTGTCATAATGTCAAGAATCAAATTGGGTAATCATCTAATAGATTTTCTTTTTCTTTTTTCACGTTTTTAGCTTGTTAAGACTAAATTTTATTAACAATTCTCAACGGCCAAAGGTAAACAAATTGAAATCGGGTCTATCGGGGAATTTTTTCTATATTGTCTCATGTCAGCAGTGTTCTAAAAAGCATGAAGTGTGACGAACCATGGAGCCCGAGAGTTAAGCTTTTCAAGCTTAAGTGGGAGTAGGCATTAAAAAGCGTTAAAAAAGAGTTTTCCAATTCCTATATACTAAATTTAAACTTTAGACATACTTTTAAAAAATAAAAAAATAAAAAAAATCAGGCCTTAAGGTCGATTTTTAGATAAAAATTGTAAAAAATGCTTTTTCGCGCTTTTGGCCAAAGCGACTCGCGGGAGGTGCGCATTTTAGAACACTGCATAACAGCAGAAGTAGAACACAATAGGAAGGATCCAAATATATAAGCAAGACTCATCATATAGAGAGCAAAATTGGAAGTATTCAAATTTATGGGGACTATCCTACAGAAGATACTTTTTAGATGGTTAACAACATTGAGCAGACCTACTTCCTGGTCATTTGCATCCCTTAGCATATCAATAAGCCTATCCACTTCCACAGTTTTTTTGAATGCTTGCTCAGCATCTTGATTGACTGCATAGATCAAAGTTCTCCTGTTTATTAAATCCAAGCAAGCAATTTGATTATGAACAGCTCCATCTACCAGATAACAGAACTCAAAAATCAAAATTTGTCTTGGTTATTTCAAACATAAAGATTTCAAATCTAGTTACTTTAAAGCAAATCATTATCATCACAACTTCTTAACGTCTTTACACATCAACCCAACTCTATTAATATGGAAAGTGGCAGTGTTTGACTTTCTTGCAAGATAGAAATGTAAGAAACAAACTATATTCCAGATTAAGTAAAGCAAGTGAAAAGAATAAGATGTTTTACAACATGTAATGTAGGAATAGTACTGGCATGTACGAGTTAAGTACTAATTTACTACCTTCTTCATTTGTACTACATATCTTGAAAAACATTTCATTTTCCTTTGTCCTAGTCAATGTACTTCATTTCCTCAAAATAGGTATATAATAATATATTGAAAATCTCCAGGAAGACAGGTAGTGGGAAGGGTAAAACGTTGTCATCATCAAAAAGAAGGAACTCAGTGTATCAAAATACAGATGAGCCTTTAAAATTCTCTAAGTTAAATAAAGGCGACAAAAGCACCAGTGACTATCAAAAACAGACTGTGAGTCGACTCCATGCCCATGGATCCAATCCCGGTCCACAGTCAGAAGAATTCAAGATTTTATTTGGGGAGGGGGGAAATAAGGTGTCCAAAACAGAAGAAATATGCTTGTTTTTTGTATGTTGAAACATTATTTTCAGTCAAAAATTGAGTAAAGATATTTCCATAACTCAAGCGACTCCTTCCTATTTGAATTGAGTCGAGACAACAAATTTCACTGGACTATCAAAATGACTGTCAGCGCAGAATCGTAAACCAAACTATACATAATCACCTAGCTGTACCTAGATGCCTTCAACTCCAAACCAATATAAAATGGGAATGATGGGAGACTTTACGACTCACCTCTAGCTGCACATGCACTGGATTTTCCAAAATTATATGAGAAACTACAGCTTCTTGATCCCACATTAAAACCAACTACTATTGCCATTATCAAACAGCACTTTTTCAACTGTCCTGCTATAAATCATTGATTCAAATGTTTCATCTTGGCCGTCACCAAGTAGCTTTTTCTTTCATTTTAGTTAAAGAGTATAATAACGTCTTCACCTCAAAAACTTCAATTAATTTTCTATTAATCTATTATCACGCCATAAATATCTGTTATAAAGTCTTAATTTACTTTTCTTGGCTACAATGAGTAAATATGGTTCCTCCAATTTATGTTGGCCAACAAGCTGGAACCATGAAGATAATTCCAGCCTTTGAAGCTCAAAATCAAAAATTATTTCATCAAAATATGATCCGTAACAAAACACTTCCATAATTCCAACTAATACTATCAAATCAAAATAAAAGTAACAGTTTAATTCCATACAAATTCAGATCACTAAAATAGTTACTTTAAAAACAAAGATATACCTCTGCTTCCATTCCACAAAATTTAACGAAGTAAACTTCTTTCCCCTAAGCATCCCATTGTTCAATCTTCGATACAATAAACACTGAAACATAAAAAAAAAAAAAAAAAACGATGCAAATACTAATTACACATTTTCCTAAACAATTACTCCACAAATTGCCAGGATAATATCAAACACATCCAGAATCTCAATAACTCCGCCAAAAACACATTTGCTTAAATGCTTACAATACATAAAACATTTTTAACAATGCAATTGTGCGTTACTCTGTGTACTGTGTAGAGAGAGAGAGGGAGAGGGAGAGAGTACTGGAGAACGATGCGAAGTCGAATCGAAGAAGCGTATGATAGCTGGAGGAAAAGGCGTGGCCAGTAATTTTGCCATTTCAATATGCTTTCTGTTATAAGCGCCACTGCGAGAGGCTCAGATTTTGCTTATCAGCTTTTTGCATCGTGCAGTTTCAGTTTGAACTAAAAGTGCTCTTCAGTGTATAAACGTTTAGCAAAAAGTGCGCCTTATACTGTTTTTATATGGAAATAAATTTCTCAGTGCCCCAGTTTCAAGCAAACAAAGGCCAACAGGCGCAACTCAACGCCATTACTCATTGTTTGGCCCAAATATGGTCTGCTTGGTTGCCACAATAAAACTAAACTTCCTTGTAAATTTTATGAGATAATTATATACCATACTACTTTTTTTTTTTTTTAATTGAAATTTTACTTACATAAATATTTTAATTGATTTTTATTCACATTTCCTTTTTCTTTTCAAGTCTTACAATATTCTCACAAATATCGCAACACAACCTCCGTATCAGCTTCTTTTTCTTCGACAATGCTCCAACAACCTACTCAGGGTGGGTGTGTTGTTGGAAAACGTCACCATTGAGTTTTCATAAATTTTGCAATATGTTTGATAAAACATCTAACCAAAATATCATTAAAAAAAGTTGAAAGTATCAAGATGTATGATACTAAAATTCTACATTAAATATCTTAAAAATTTCATGTTGTGATATCAAAAGTTATCTATTTGTTCAAAAGCCCCAAATTTTATACCAAGCAAACTCTTTGTACCCAAACTGCACGTGTATTCAATAGTTAATACTAAACAAAATTACACAGTATTGTAGACAACTTTACTTTTATTTCTCCTTTTAAGAAAAAAAAATTTGGGAGAGTATGATGTTAAAAAGTTCAAAAAGTAATGAATCTTATAAAAATGCGATAGAAAATGAGTTTGAAAAAAAATTGAAAAAATTACTAAATAGGGTAATAACTATCTAATCTTTCCAATCAAATTGAATTGTTTACGCATTCTTTGTCTCATTCTCATGAATCACATCTCTCAATGCGCTTCCACAAAAACTTGCTCCTCCTCCTGCTCCTTCTCCTTCTCCTTCGTAGTTGGCCCTTCTTCCACTATGGGCAGGTATTTATGGTTAAAAGTACCTCCATTCCTTCAGACTAGTCTTTCTTTTACGTCATCTAAACAAATCAATAAACTTTTCGTTCATTTCTACATCTACCGTAAGTTGGGTTACCCACAAACCGAAGGAGCATACAACCCAGCTGCCTCCGGTTAAAATCATCAAGAGGAACCAAACCAAAAAAAAAAAAAAATCTTATTCTTTTCTGTTAAGAGTTAAACTATAATAATGTGTAAATAATGATTTATACAAACTGGGATTACATTACTCAAGATATGTACTGTTCTGTACATTACTAGCTCGAAGGAAACATCATGCAGTTGCAACACCCGCAAACTTCAAATTTACCATGTTCACACGCACATCCAGGCCGCATTTCTCAAGGAGAAAACAATGATATACCATTTAACAAGTCACATGTAATTTAACTAATGAAATGGCACCTAAAACCCTTTGAGAAAAATACCAAGCAGATAAATAATGACAAATCCCTGCAGTGAAAATTCAAAAGTTGTGTTAATTCTTTTTATTTATGGGTCAATCAGAGGTAGAGAAGGAGAATTTTCTTCACCATTTTTTCCAGATGATGTCAAGTAAAGGCAAAAATCCTATCTGCAATCTTAGTTCGGCAGATTGGACACTCAGAACATGCAAGTGAACAACGTTTACACACTGCAAAGCAGTAACAGACATAATTATTGCTTTATTGGGAAAAGCTTAAAATGGAAAAGAAAGAAGGCTCGTGATCATGAAGATAACTTACAGCAAAAATGGCGACAAGGAATAAGCATTGCAGCGGCAGGTGATTCGAAACATACTTTACAGACATGTGAATTTGCATCTCCATTCCTAGTGTATCCAAGTTCCTTCTCCTTCATCTCTTGAATCCGGGCCTAAATGAACATAAAAGGCACAACAAAACCACTCAGTTTAACACAATCATAGAATGTTCGAATCCAAAGCACATGATGACTAGCTAGTTATGGGAACTTTTATACTCCAAATTTCGAGGCATAGAAACATGTTTTATGTTTGTTATCCTTAACTTCTTTCTAAACTTTTGAATTCAGGGTCTATTTCAGAAATGAAGGACTATAAATTCAAATTATAAAGAAAAAATTAACAACCAGAAGAAGTTAAAGGTATATTATTTTAAATCCTTGTGCTTGATGTAGTAAAAAATGGCTAACAATCATAAAAAAGGCAAGTTCAGTTCATAAAATAACAAAGAAGAAAAACTAGAATGAAAAGAAAATGAACAATGACAGATGCAAACATAGAAGACATGTAAACATCAATTGTGTGTTTGAGAATTGTTTATAATCGGTTTAAAATATACAGATAGAAACGAGTGCTGGATAAATGGGTAGTGCTTGTGGGTTCAGCTATGTGGGTAAAAGTGGTTTGATATAAACAAATTATAAACAGCTGCCAAACATGCGCTCGGAGGAGAGGGTGAGCATTAATTTACCTTCAAGCGGACAACAAGAGATTCTTCTTTGGAAATGTCAGAAAGTTGGGTTGTATGATCTTGAGCTTGCCGACCTTTGAAGATTGAATCCTTAAGGTCAGTATCATCCAATTTTAGATCATCTATATGGTCTCTGTTATTATTCTGCCTCTCATAAATCAGTGAACCTGGGTTAACACGCCCATCTTTCTTTAGCTGAGCAACAAGAACCCACATGTTTGCCAAATCATTCTCCAGAGCCATCTCCCTTTTCTTGGCCTCATCAACCTTTTTCCTGTACTCATCTTCCAAAAATTCCTTCTCAGACAAGGCAGCCTCGAGAGCAATTTCTCGTTGTTTCCTTACTTGCAATTCCATTTTTAAATCATCGAGATCAAGGTTCCAAGAGTCAAAGTCATCACGGTATACTCCAGAAACATCATTTGCTTGACCATTGAGCAGACCTCTACGAGATGGCTTTTGACCATCATTGTATTTGCGATTACCACCATTTTTAGAGTTCATCATCTCACGAGCAGCTTGTAATTCTTTTTCAAGTTTTGCGTTATGCAATGATAGCTTGGTAACTTCACCAGCTAAATTTTTCAGTTCAACTGCAGCAGCAGAAGCTAGTTCTTTAGCATAAGAGGCTTCTTCGGACAGTTTTTTATTTTGTACGCACAATCCACTATTCTCCTCTAAAAACTGAATATGTTCAAGTTTCAGTTTCTCATTTTCGATTTCCTGATCAGAGCAGAAACATCATTTGTCAAATTGAAATACCAGAAGTACAAACATGCTCTTATCTCTTTTTTGTGCAACAACCATGTTGTTCTGGAACAGTAAATTACCAGTATATTTAGAAATAAATCATAAAAATACATAAGCAAAAACATGTGCCACTTCCAGATTAGAATATGAGACTTAATGTGTTTTTAAAGACAAATTAACTTACAACCACAGATCTCAAAATCAACAAGTCACAGCAATTTACCTTAGATTGCATTTTCTTTCTCAATTCATCAGCATATTCATCGGAAAGACTCTGTCTGGAAGAGGATAATGGTTTGTCGTAAGGGGCTGAAGCTATTTGCTGTTCCAGGTAAATAATTTTCTCTTGATATTCCTTGTTTTCAGCACACTGATAATAATAATAGAAACGGAAGCAGAAGAAAGATATAAATACAGAAGTAGACAAAATAACTTCTCAAGACTCGATGAAATATCTTGTGTCAAAGTTGAAGATTAAACATTATTCTTGACCTTGTTCTGCAGTTGTTCCTGGAGTATACGATTGTCCGCAGTTATAATCTGCATATGTACAACGAAAATGCTTAATGATATGATATTATGAATAGCATTATTTTCTGGTTGGTAGGGGGGATTCGAGGAAGGATAAGCAAATGGCACATCTCTTCAGCTGATAAATAGATGGTTGATATGCAAGAAGGTGAAAGGAAGAACAAGAAAAAGAAGAAGAAACCTCTAGCTCAAAATCTTTCTCACTACTCTGGGCCATCAATTTACCGACTGTCTGTTGCAAAACAAAAGTTCAACAACATATATGTTGAGATATTATTCACTAACATAATCATAAAATTGCAGCAACTAATTCTTTTATGAGAATTGAATGACCTGCTGCATCTCAACAAATGATGCGTTAGCAACTGAAGCTTCGCCATTCTCAACAATGCGCTGTTCTAAAACTCCCATTTGTTTTGTCTTTTCTTGGATCTCATGTTTCAAGTTCTGAATCTGTACATTAAAACACAAGGAAATATCTGAGTACAGAACATTCAGATTTCCAATTTTCCCAAAACTTTCATTCCAAGGAACATATAAACATGAGATCTCAAATTTCCTGTAGGAGGAGACCAGTATACTCAGGCCTTCCAAAAATTAAACATCCCCTGTTATTTTGTTAAACAAAAAGTTCAAGTTCTTGATATTCCACAACTTTAAAGAGAGTTCTAAATCATATTCCAGCATTACCGAATCATCTCTGTTTGAAAGTCAACTATTATGTCTGATGATAACATAACTGATAGTTTCAAAATTATCCTTATATTAAGTTCTTAGGATCAAAATTTATTATTCCAAACAAAATTCAAAAAGTGGGACTTGTTCACAAAAAAGTTATTACATTGCTAAAAAAAAGTAATAAATTATATTGGAAAGTTACATAAAAGTTTAATGTACACCATGGTGGGGGGGTAGAATAAAACCTGTGGGCATATCCTATGCTAGAAGAATAGAATGTACATTAAAAGCCAAATAGATTTCTAATACAACAGCAGAAGGAAAATAAAAGATCAGCAAATGCAAATGCAATTGTTTCAAAGCATGAGGTAGCTCCTATCACGTCTTAGTGCAGCATTCAGCAAGAGGCCAAAGCACCAGAAAGGAGATGTAATGTTGCAGTGCAGGACATACCATGGAGTTTATGCAAAGTATTGTGACAGAATTAAATCAATTGTATAACATTATCAATATAGATTTGAGCAGAAGAAAGTAACTACACCTGAGTTTTCGAACACTCGGGATCATTCACAGATTGATCTACCAGACGCTTTAGGGTACTGGTGCTTAATGCAATTTCTCCAGCAAGCATCTTAACTTGCTCATTAAGGAGATCCATTTGATCTGACATCATCATTCCATCCTATGATCAACAAGAAATGAACATGGCAAGTGCACCTAATAAGCAACAGTTCCAAAACCAAAGCACCGGGGGCTAAAGCAAACATGTCAAAGCTGTGCAATGTGCATACTTTGAGAAGTCAGCTTTAGAAGTGAAAACAGGGTTGCATAACCATCCATGCATACAAGCAACAAAATCAAACCAACACGGTTAAAAAGATCCGATGAAGATATGATGTGATATTTACTTGTAGTATATTCAACTATTACCAGTGTTTAAGCTATTCTGACCAAAAAAACTGCATCTTTTCAAAATTCATACCAATCAATCGAATTATACAAGTTTTGATGTCACATTGTTCAAGGAACCCTAGATGCTATAGGAGTAAAGGATCGTCAACAAGGGCCCCAAACATTTTCCAATCTCAAATGTGTCGATAACAATGAATTGCATGTACTTCAAAACAAATTTTTAAATTTAGAAAAGATTGAATGAAATATAAATTTCAATCGTTAATGAAACAATATTTAAGAGCTTCGGCACAGTTCAGTTGCAGACGATAATAACTCTTATAGGATAAAACTTCCTTTCATAGAGTACTGCAAATTTCAGAAACAAAGGATTCGGAACATACTAAAGGGAGTTTTAACGCAGAGGAAGAACCAATGATAAGTTCTCCCGCTTGGGTTGTTTCAGTTAGCACACTGCCGGCAACATCTAATGGGATGGAAAAAGCAGAAGATGAGGAGTCTTTCTGATCAAGGAGCAAAGAACCATCACATAGAACATCCAACTTCTGATTGACAGGAAACAAACAAAAGTAAAATGAACAATAAACAATTGGTCTTCTTCTAGACTGTATGTAAACGCGTGAAAGTGAGGTGATTAGTGTGCATTGGGACACATAATCAGGTAGAACTTCAACAAAACAAGGTCTACAGGATATCATAAAAAACATATGCTAGAAATACAGTTTCATCATAAAAGGGGAAAAGAAATATCAAAATCTTGATATAGTTTAATGAAGAGGGCATTTGCAAAAATACCCAACTTTTGGTATCATAATTAAAACTTACTTCATTTTCAAGAATTACTGAAAAATACTTCAATTTTTTTTTTAACTGAAAAATACTGTTTTCACACAAGTATCATGTTGTGATACTTTAAATGTATCTTATGATACAAATCACAACATGATACTTGTGGTACTTTCAAAATTTTGGTATCATAATATGAAATTTTATGATACTTGGGATGAAATTTTAGTATCACATCATGATACTTTATAAAGAAAATTTATGATACTTTGTCTTTAGCATAAAATTAAACATTTTTCGTGCACTATTCTCACATTTTTTCAGGTATAATCCACGACCACCGACCACCGCCACAGCCACCACGACTGCCCAACCAGTCCCTCAATTCAAACATTACCCCTAGGCCATTACTCCCAGTATTCAAAGTTTTACATAAAAGTTTCGTCCATAATTCTCTTTTATTTTTTGCTGCAGAAGCTGTGAAAACAGCAAGCAATTTGTTCACCAAGAAGCAATACTCAGTAGACAGACGAGAATTCAAAAAGAAAGGCAGAAACGATTGGAAAATTAAACGTTAGCTTAGTTACGACCCAGGATATTAGTGGTGGTGGTTGTTCAGTGGTGGGTGGTGGCGGTGGTGAGTCAGCTACTCGGCTGTGGTTCAGTTGAAGGCAGTCGGCTATGTTTTCGTCACAAGTATTTTTGGAGATATTCTTATCGCCATGGAAGAAGACAACACGGCTGGGAAGAAGAGGGGTGAGTCAGCTACTCGGTTGTGGTTCAATTGAAGGCAGTCGGCTGTGTTTTCGTCACAAGTATTTTTGGAGATATCAGTATCCCCATGGAAGAAGATGACACAGCTGGGAAGAAGCGGGGATGACAGTATTTTTCAATTAAATTGAGTTGCGACGTATTCTTCATTTTGGTGTTATTTTTATAGTGTCCAGCACAATTATCCCACGTATTATTGTCCAATTTGTAACCAAGGCCAACAATTTTTAACTGTAAAAAGAAGAATGAATAATCCCCAAACGTGCTTGCTAAAGAAAAGTCAGAGTAAGCCACATACACTGTCTTCAGAAGCAGAATGACTCCTCTGGTGAGAGGTCACATCGCTTAAAATTCCTGGCATGGTATTTTTTGAAGAAACGAGAATTAACTTTGTTAGCCTCTGGATTCTGCTCATTAGAGCAGCCTTGGCTTCTTCTTCTTCCTCTAATCTAAATTGCATTTTCACTTGTCCTTCTTCCAACTGTATAACAAACACAGATTGCAAACAAAAGTCAGATTAACAACCAAATTACATGAAAGTACGTCAAACATCAACAGGGTATAAACTATAATCAATTCTCACATTATCTTAATCCTCTAACAGCACACCTTTGCAGCCATTTAAAATTTTAAATGAAAAAAAAAAAGTAGGTGCTAGTCAAAATGTACCTGTTGTCTTAAGCTCATAATTTCTTCATGACTAACACCGACAAGCATCCCCTTCTTTAGTTGATCAAGTTCTACTTTGAGAGAAGATATTTCCTTTTGATACTTCTTGATCAAGGATTTTTCATCAATAATCTAAAACGTTATAAAAATAACATCATTAGATTTTGTAATATAAATTATATACTGTGAACTTGTAACTGCAAGATACTCTTAGCACACCTTATTGCGCGAGGCATAAATTTCAACATGCTTTGCCCGGCTTGCAAATTTCAAAGTATTATGAGTTTCCTCCATATAACTGGATGCTGGTGTAACCGTACATATGAGCTAGGGAGAAAAGTATAAAAGTAAACGTGAGATACAGCTTATATGGAAATAAAGTAATTTATATTCTCTAATGTTTCTAACCAGTAAAAGAACGCTAAACAGTGTACAAAAAGAATGAATGAGAATATGAGAATATGCACTTCAATGTGAACTTCTTGTCAAAAATAAAATGATCCATCAATCACCTTCTACACGTCATAAGATTTGAAAAGTCTATGTTGCAAAGTTAAACGTTTATCGGGCTTACTGAAACAAGTCCGTGCCCGCTTAGTGAAGATTGTAGAAGGCGGGTGAGCTTTGAATCCCGATAAGGAACATGTGATGCCTTCCCTTCACTCAGTTTCCCAATTACCTTCACATTGTTGACAATGTCAAAATGTGATATGAAAATAAAAGAAAAAAGAGAAGATTTCATTAAAACTGTGGTCAAGAAAAGAAAATCTTAATCCAACCCCAGACCAATTCGAGAGAGAGTTAGACAGAGAGAGAAAATACACGATGCTACATTGAAAAGGGGATAGAGAAGCTATTAATTAACGACAAAAATTATGTTCAGATAAAAACAAAGAAATCTATATACTCACCGTTCCAAGTGTAAGGAGACTTTTATTGATGTATGATCCTTCCTTTCTCCTTAACCCTGTTGTTTCAGTTTTCGAGCTTTCTGAACCCGCTAAATCAATTAAGTTCTAAAACAAAGTGGCAAAACAACAAGTGAGGCTTTATTATAGAAAAGCAAGAATTTCAATTCTGATTAAGTAAAGAATATGAATATTCAAACTCTAAATAAAAAATGCAGTTACCAATTGAGAGTAAATTACTCCATCATAGTCGTCTCCAGGTGCACTACTTTCAATCATCTAAGACCAAAATGAACAAACTACATTAGGGACTGACACAATGACGAAAACAAAACTCAGAGCAGCAAGTAGAAATGTGAAAGAAAGAAAGAAGAAAGGAAGGAAGGAGAAGTGATTTTTACACTACAAGTGAATTGGAGGGTAAATCAAGAATATAGTTCAGAAATATTATAGAAGAACATTGGAAAGTGCAGGTATATAATAAAGAAAAGTAAATATATTCAAATTGTCTTGGTGCCGCCACATAAGGATTGATGAAAAGTTATTTGCTTTCAACTCCTGTCCAGTTCATTTAATGACTCATCTATGTACATTCAATTATCAGAACTAACCAAACAGAAGCATTGTATCATGAGGAATCTCTAATAAGGTTGAATATGAACACTCCCTAGTTTAGTTTTTCTTAGTTTCTAAGACGTTTTTAATTTAACTACATCTCAGTTCAAACTATATATATATATATATATATATATATATATATATATATATATATATATATATATATATATATATATTTTAACAATTTTATAAAACATTTAACTCCATTAAGGGATTTCTTGGGATAGTTTCTGCCATCTCTTTTTGTAAAAGTGCATTATGAAGAAGTCGTATTAGAGCATCTTTTCTAGTCAGAATTCCAAAAAAAAAACACTTTCAAGAAACCCTAAGTCACTGAACTTCTTTCGAGAAACCATAAGTTACTGAACTTCAGTTCTAATTTTATACAATTAAGCATGATTACTTGTACAACTTGATCATTAATGCCCTTCTGGGTCCAAGCTCACAAGAGAGCATATAAGTTCAAATTAACAGGCACTAAGGTTGCATTGGTGCACTATATTGGACCATAAAAAAGTTTAGTAAAAATTATAATGACTGTAGTAGATAAATGGTACTGAGGTGGACTAAGGTGGATAGTGCATACTATACTTTGATTTTTTAGTAAAAGAAATGCTATCTATACTAGTTATCTTATCCGGGGTCCAGAATGATTTACATCCTCGCATTATGTTATTCAGTTAATAGTGCAAATGGCATTTTTATTCATCTAAAGGCCTGTTTGCTAATGGGATTTTTTTCCATTTTTGTCCTCAAACCCATTTTCAACTACACATTCTCCAAAAACCATTTTTTTCCCATTACCAACAATCTCTAAATCTTTATCTTTATATATATAAAAATAGATAAGAGAGAACCATGAAAATACATTTTCTGCCCAAACTACTATCGACATTATGGAGGACACTTACTACAATAGAAATAAATGCTCTCTTTCTCAATTACATATTCATTTTATTATTTGTATTTGTCAAGTAATTCAGTTCTTCCAAAACTTTCACTACAAATAATTTATTGACAATTTGTAATTTAGTAATATTTAATATATATAATTGTAATATTAAAATATTAATAATTATCAAGTCAGATTAAATTCGATTTTTGTGAGGATTATTATTAATTAAACATCTTTATTATTTTACTATATAAAAGGATAGCTGCATAAAAGGAATTACTGTATTTTTCCTTCAAAGGAAAAATTACTATAATTAGCAAGTAATTTTCAATCACTTATTGAACTGACTTTCATTTATTATCTCTGCCATTTTGTAGATTATACTCTCCATTTGATTTTGTTAAAAATCAAATTTTTAAGAGATTTTGATAAAAATTGAAGAAATAATTAAAAATTTGATAAAATGTAGTTGAAAATAAGTTTGAAGAAAAATGAGGTTAAACAAAGGCAAAGTAGGCAATTTCTAAAAGTTACGTGTGACCCGAACATACTCAAAATGATGATACTTCCATGCACAATTAATATTAATTGACTCTATCACATAGTTTCACCTAAATTGGTGTTGTTGGATCGATGATACTAGTTAGCATTATTATTAAAGAAACAAAATTGATTATGAAGCATGCGGTTTATTGTTCAGGAAATTAATCACTTGTTTATGTGACAAAGAAATAATGTCATATTGTCTAATCAATAATAGTATATTTCAATTTTATTGCACAATGTTACTTATTCTTAATGCTAAATAAATTGGTGATGATAATAGGTCAATTACTCATTGATTAATGTACATGTAATCGTAATAATACTTAGCCCCCATTTGGTATAGATTAAAATAAGATTTTTAATAGATTTTGATAAAAGTTGATAAGATGTAAAGGTTGAAACGTTGTGAGTCTCATAAAATGTGTGACTAAAATTAATTATTGACTTTGACCAAATTTTAATTTGAACCAAATTGAGGCTTAATATATTTTATATAGTTTCATGTACACGTGTTACACAAATTAATTTTTTATTTTTATTTTTTTAGAAATAACAACTGGTTTTGAGCATTGCATGAGTAATCTTTCTAGCAAGTTAATCTAGTTTTAAGTAAATAGATTAGAAATAAAAATAAATAGATTAGACGTAATAAAACTTAAGTAAAATGTAAATATTGTAAATATATAGAAACTTCTTTGTTAGTAGGGTAGTAATTGCTTAGGACAATTGCACTTTTATCATTTCTCAAATAGTTAAATGTGATCATTGGTTCACATTTTTAGATATATCATTTATGTCGACCCGGTCCCACAAAGTAGTTGGGTCGTCTAATAGGTTGATTAAATGATTTATATGAGCTTAACTCAAGGTGATGATTTCTAAAGTTACAAATTATGTTGTATTAAATATACTAATTTGTGATAGAGATAGAGAACCAACCAATTCGACCACAAACGTGGGCTTCAAAGAATTTTTCTCAAAAAATGGATTAGCTATGTTGTTTTTAAAGTTCCATAAAGAAACTCTAATAAATTCATAAATTTTTATCGAAATCACTTTCACAGAATACAAATGCTGTGCATCGCACAGGTTAAACACTAGTCCACTATAACACCAACCACCTACTATTATCTATTCTAATTTTATACTAAAATCTTTATATGGTATAATACAGTGCACCAAAAGCAATCTAAAAGGAGGGTGAGCAGCTCAAATTACACTAAACACCTTTACAGAAGATTTTTACATGTATTTGTGAAAAATAACAAGGGAGTGAAAGGGAAAAATATATGAAAGCTGAATATAAAAAGGACAAATCCTTAATGTGTAAGCTCAGCGAGTTATTGATCTAAATGTAACATACATACCAATGTGAATATAGTATGACTGCGACTGCTGAATAAGTTAAAATTATTTGAACCAACATGTCGGTGCTCTGCCATCATATTAGAATATTAAAGTCAAAAATAGTAACTTGATCAACTACCTCAACCAATAAAAATATGCATATATACTATATAGAATTGGGCAAATAAAGGAAAGTAATAAATATGTATGATAAATACCTTCTCCTGCAGCAATGAATGAAAGTGCATGTCCAGGGGACAAGACAACTTCTTCTTTTATTCCCTCAACATAAGTACCCTGTGCACCATTGAAAGGTTAAATAAACCAATGATTATTAAAATTAGTTATGTGAAGCACAAAATGGCCTACAAATGAAAACTAAGTTGTTTAAGCTATTATTGCCAACAAGCTTTAGCTATGAGAAAAAGTTAAGTTGGACCATAAAAGCATTGAAAATAGAAACAAAACAGAAAGTTGGAGTTTGAGAACAGACAACACCTTCAACTATTAAATGAGAACCAATCCAAGAATTATGAGGACCAAACATTCAAAATTCAGAGGACGAAAACATATAGATATGCAGACTAAACCGCTGCAGTTATTAGAAAAGTACTAATTTCAAATAGTTTTAAAATGCTTAAGTGTTGAATTAAAAAAATTCCCTTGTTTATGGGATTGTTGATATTATTTATTCAAGGCATGGAAGATCCAGAAGTACAAGATACAGCAAGATCATTCATCAAAATTTTGCAGTCATGAGGAGATACGTTCTTGAGCAGAAGAAGTTTTATGAACAAAAAAATAACAAGACATCTTTGTATGACTAAGAGAAAAAAAAAAATGGAAAAACCTGTGCATCTTCTCTAACACGCAAATGCTGACCGGTTGGGTCCAGCAAGTCATTAATCACCTGAAATTGGAGAGATATGGCAAATAGACCTCAGAAGAACTTTAAAGCAAATATGGTAATACACTATACCTTCACAAAGTTCATTGTATTATACTACAATTCAGAAAGTGAGCATGATTAAAGTAGGAAAACTATACTAAAAAAATATATTCTGATTTATTTGCATGAAACAAAACTGCTTTTCCATGATATGAAATGCCTCCATTTGGTAACACTGTTTGATTTATAAACTGGTTTATTTATGATTTTGAGGTAAAAAAGTGGTTGAAAATTGGAGAGAGAAAATGTGTGTGGTTAAAAAATGGTTTGAGAAATTGCGTGATTTATAAACATGTTTATAAACCATTTTTTGGTCTTTACCGAACACATGCCAAATCACAGAAGATATGCTAATTTTCCACTGCCAGCAAATTTTCTATTTGATAATCTGATACCAACCTCATTGTAGATTTCAAGATACGATACACGAAGTAAGAATTCACGACCTGGGGTCTGCAGGAAAATCAGCATTATACATTGACAAGGGAACTTGTTGTGCATACAAATAGCTAAGTAGATGGATACGAGTATGCAAGATGCCCAGTAGACCGATAAAGATGCAACAGATTGAAAAATTATCGAGCTGGCTCACATCTTGAATAATGCTGAAGACATCCTTTATAGCCAGAGGTATAATGCCTGGTGAATATTGATCTCCCTAAAACATGACAAAAGGCCCAGAACAGAAATTCACAACAGCACATAAATCCATTGCAATTATGAAAATATAATTTCATTTGGTAGAAGAAAGCAGAACAAAAAGGCAGAGTGTGATATTAAATTATCAAAGAGTAACCACGAGCCATATCTGAATGCTCCTACAGAAAAATTGTCTCTACACAATGCTGCAACAAAAATGTTAGTACAAGTGGATTTTGAGTCTTTAATTTTGGATGTTATAACACCTTCATCCAATATACACCGACAGCGTCTCCAGATCCATTATAATCAGAACAGGATGCAAAGATATATATCCTACAAGATGCCAATGCCAACATCTATATAGTACTGTCACTACCCAACACAACACAACACAACACTCTACAATACAATGGCATAAAACTTGGATGCAGTCGAGTGTTTTAACTCTACTAATAATTGCCAATTTTAGAGAACAATAGATAACGAGGAAATTCTGAAGTCTCTAAAACAACAGTCTCCGAAGGAAATAGAATATATCACTATGAAAGAATGAACTTACATGCATAGTATATGTCTTTCCACTACTCGTAACACCATAAGCAAATACTGTTCCTGCAATATCAACTCAGCTTAGGTCAGTCCCAAAACATGGAACGCATCTAGTCAATCAATTGCAATATCAAATATCACTATAACAAACACAATAATTTACAAAATTCCACGAGCACTATCACTTATGTTATTAGCAATCAACAAGTACCGTCTGGATGTACCTTTTTTTAATAGAAACAGAGATAACTTTTTGAATTGAAATTAAGCAGTTTATTCAGGAAAAACAATAACTAGAAGTCTAAAACTAATTTGCAGTTGAACATGCCATTTATGCCCTCCATTGCACCCTTCACTACAGGCCGAGCAGCTACTTCATAAACTTCCTCCGTAATTGTATCGGGTTCAAAGACCCTATCTGTCACAGCAAAAAAAAACTTAAGTTGCAGGTCCTGGTGAAGCAATTAAACTGTAAAGATCTAAAGCCCAAACTGTTTATCACAATATGTAGCAACGAAAATACACGCTCCAACATTTATTGTTAAACCATCAAAACTAGTCCATTGATTTCGCAAAATTGCAACTCCAAACGGTCATATCTTAAGTATTAAACTGTTAATACCAGCTCAAAGTCAATTGGCCGCTTGAATTTACTAGCATTCTTCCCCAAAATTACAGACAGAGAAACAGAGAAGGGGAAAGGACAGAGAAGTGTACCGAATGCATAGGCAGTCATGAGATTATAATCATTCCTTACAATTTTATCTCCTTCTGGATGCCACGCAATCTCATCCCCTCTCTGATATTCTCTTTCACTGCACCAGAAAAATCATTTAACTCAAATTACTCCTCACGTTGCCACCCAAACAATACCCAAAAATTTCCAAATAAATATCTGGCTAAATCTAAAAAAACAATACAAATAGATCTAACATTAAGTTAATTCACCTCATATGCCGGAACCTAATAGTCACTGAAATGCTTTCCCCCGATCTTGAAGTAGTCTCTAGCGGCTCCCCAATCATCTGGTCGTCAATTAACGGATCACTAACCGGTGTACCGTTGGTGTATCCCCCCGAGTACCCACCACACGCCATACTCGTGGATCTAGACCCATATTCTCCACCGCCGTAAAATGACGTCGTCGCTGAGGAGGAGCCAGAGCGATGCAAGACACCGCCATCGTTCATCAATGACGAAGTTGATGACGTGGATGAGTTCAAACTCGACGGCTTCCCGTTGTGGAACTGCGAACTGCTCCTCTCTCTCGAAAACGAGGCCGCCATTGCTCACATACACAAAAGTTTATCCTCAATCAATGCTTATACATCAGCATCAGTATGCATATCTCTCCAAATGGCAGATTTCACAAGGCGTAAATCTGTAAACCCGAGTACATTGTTTGATTTCTACAAATCCCTTTTTTAGTAGAAAACGAAATTCGCGGTTACGAAAGAAGCTTTTCTAGATACATATACAAGTGCGTGTTTTTGTGTGTGTGCTGTATGTTTTAGAGAGTAAGAGAAGAGAGAGACCTTTCTTCTTCTTTAGGACGAAGGAGAGAGCAATGAGCGAGTTAAGAGGAGGAGAAACCGATCGATATGTTTGGTATTTTATTTTTTAAATTTAAACGCATTGGATTGTAGTGGGAAATATTTTTTAGCTGGAACAAAAAAAAAAAAAAAAAAAATAAAAAATAAAAAATAAAAATAAACTCGTGGGATACGTACAGCTCTCAGTCAGTTGGTGTTGGTCTCACTCATGGGCAATGCTACGCTCCTTGCGGTGCTCACTGCGGGGATGACCCCCACTAACCACATGAAATCTAGCATAATTCCTCATTCATTTCTATTTTTGTTGTATTCCAAAATAACTTTTATTATAATCAATACAATTTTTAACACCACTTTTTAATCACATATTTTCTCTCTCTTCAAATTTTAACCATACATCTTACCTAGAAAAACACAAATAACACCAATCATTACCTGCTATAAAAGTTGCTGAACACAAACTTAAATGTTACTCGGCCTTAGGGATGTACAAGCTCGCAAGCCTAAACTCACGACTTGTGCACGGTCTGAATTTTTTGGCATGAATTTTTTTTAGCATGAGTAAAGCAGAGCCACAAATAAATATGGCTTGAGGTTCATCGAGTCGAGTCGAGCAGGCTAGGGTTTTTTATTTTTTTATATTTTAAAATTCATAAAAGTTTTTTTTCTTTTTAACAGTGTACATTTTTTGCATTTTTTTAATTTTTACCAATAACATGAACAAAAAAACAACGCCATTAAAATTTTGTATTTTTCTATTAACATGAGCCAAATGGCATGAGTCACGTGCCAACCCTACGGCTCAGCGGCCACATGGGCCGCTTGAGCCTATGTCCAAAATTTGGGCATGACTCGAGCCTTAGCTTGAGACTAGCGAGTCGACAAGCTTTTTTACCATTCCTATCAGTAGTGGATCCAAAAACTTTGTTCAGTTCGGGCAGACATCAATAAAAAAAATTTCAAGTAGGGTGAATTTCAGTAAAATAACTGTATTTTTCGAGTCGTTGTCCAAAAAATGCAAAAAATCCAACTAGTTTTTTTCGCCGAATCCAACATGGGAGGTGGATCTATCTCGCCATGAAGTATATCCGCCTCTGATTCCTACCCAGCCTCTATTGATTAAGATTTTAAAATACATTTTTTACATTAATTCTTTAAAAAAAAATCATTTTCTCGAAATCTACATTATAGTTCTCTATTGACTATTGCATGGAAACTAAAAGGAAATGGAAAATAGGGTTTTTTTTTTATCGTCTTCCTTCTGTTTGGTACCCATTATTCGATATATATTTTCAACCACACGTTCTCTAAAAATGTACTATTACAAATCAAATTATTTGAAATAATGAGTTTCAAGATAAATTTTAAGATCATATTATTTGTAAATGAACGACGTATGCAGTCTAGACATCGTCTCTCAATAATTTCTTGAACTTTAAATCGAAAACAAACAAATCTACACAAGAATCCTAATGGAGAGATAGCAAATTAATTGTAAATGAACTGTATATGCAATATTTTGGCGTAGTCGCTTGTACAAGTTATTTAATGAAGAACTTATTTGCATATCTTCATAGTTTACACCCTACTTTGTAATAAGTCATTCTGATATTTTTGCTTTACTTCCGTTAGGTTCATTTCTCTCCTTTCTATAAGTAGGTTCATTCTGTAAGACTGCTGTGTTTAGATTCAATGAAATAAAAGATTCTATTTCAAATTTCTTCCTTTTGAACATGGTATCAGAGTGAGTAGATTCTAGATCTGCTCGCAATGAATTTATTAAGGAAGAAGAATTGATATGGCAAGAAATCAAAATGTAGATCTATTACCTACAAATCCAAGAGACGATCGGAACAATCAAAGAGATACGAATCAGGAAAATAATAGACATAATGAAATGAGCATTGTCGATTCACTATTTCTCCATAACTCAGATCATCCAGGTATGTCACTAGTCATAGCTTCTCTGACTGGTAAGAACTTACTAGCCTGGAGTAGATCAGTGAGCATGGAACTGGGAGTGAAAATGAAGTTAGAACTTATTGATGGAAGTGTAGAGATACCTGATAAAATTTATGCAGACTAAGAAAAATGGTGCAGAGTAAACTATATGGTTACTTCGTGGTTGCTGAATTCTATTTCAAAAGAAATAGTTGAAGCATTCTTATATACCAGTACAGCTAGAGAGTTATGGTTGGAAATTGAGGAGAGGTATGGGGTTGCAATGGCCCTATGTCATACTATATTTAGAGGGAGATCAGTTCTATTTCACAGAACACTATGTCTATTTCACAATACTACACTAAACTGAAGCGATTATGGGATAAATTGACATTTCTAATGCCTACACCAGAATGCACTTGTGGATATGCAAAATCTATATCTGAAATGACCTTGTTTAATAGGCTTATGCAATTTCTCATGGGTTAGAATGATGAGTATGAACATATACACAACCAAATTCTTGTCATGGATCCTTTACCACCAGTTAACAAAGCCTAATCCATGGTATAAGGAGTAGAAAGGCAAAGAGAGGTTCAAGTAGTTTTTGGAGATCATGCTGAAATTAATGCTATGAATGTTAAGACTCAAGGAATAAAAGGATAGGAGGAGGCAAGGGATGTGTAAGAAGATTTAATGCTGGAAAAGAGGAGAAGAGGAATCATTTTTGTACTCATTGTAATATTACTGGACACAACAAGGAGTATTGCTTTAAATTGATAGGATATCCAAAAAAATTTTAAATAGTTGGCTGAGCAAAAAAGGAGGGTTGGAAGTAAATACACTGTCCATATGGCTGATTCACCCTTGGTTTTGGGAAATGAGATTGAATCTGTGAAAATTAGCAATCAAGGCCAAAGTCAAAACATGAACCTAAATATGTCTAAAATGATTCAACAGGAGCTTGCCAAGATGATGAATGAAAAAGGGGCAAACAATGGAAACACAGTCAATTTTGCTCACATGAATGACTTTGCAGGTACTATTTAGAAACTTGATCTATATTCTGCTCTTAGTGTTTCACACTTGATAGTACCAAACTCGTGAATTGTAGTTACTAGAGCCTCAACCACACGTGTGGAGACATTTCATTGTTTAAGAAACCCATACAAACTGATAAAACCATCACAGTCTTCCTACCTGATGGATCCATAAACTTTGTTAAAAACTTCGAAGATGTTAATCTAAACAAAGATTTTGTCCTCATAGAAACACTTCATATCCCCACTTTCAAATTCAACCTCCTATCAGTGAGCAAAATAGCCAAGTCTTTAAAAATGAAATTCATTTTCACGAATGATCATTGCCTTTTGCAGAACTTTATGACTGAGAGGATACTAGCAGTAGGAAGACTCATAAAGAACCTCTACATTTTTTACAAGACTTCCTTTCAAGCTTCTACTATAAAGTTGCTCAATTCTGCTGCCTGTAATATTGTTGTTTCATACAATTCCTTTTTTGCAATTAGATATAAAGTCATGGTCAATTCTATTGATCTATGGTATAGAAGATTAGGACGCACTTTTGGAAATGTAATGCAACATTTGAAAAATGTTGAGTCCTTTCAATAAATCAGTTCTTTCGCCTTGTGATATTTTCTCTTATTCAAAACAGCATAGACTGCCTTTCAATAATTGCACTACAACCACTTCAGGTGTCTTTGAATTGATACACATTGACCAATGGGAACCTTATAAGCATACATCTATTTGTGAAGCACATTACTTCTTAATTGTGGTGGATGATTTTAGTAGGTGCACTTGGACCTTCCTCATCAAACACAAAACACAGGTTTTTAACATGTTGAGATTTTTCCATAAGATGGTTAAGACACAATTTGATAAAAAATATGAAGTGCTTGAGGTCTGACAATGGGATAGAATTTACAAATTTTGAATTGCAACAATATTTGGATGAAAATGGAATCATTCATCAAAAGAGTTGTACCTATACACCTCAACAAAATGGAATTGTTGAGAGAAAACACAAGCATCTCTTGCAAGTAACAAGAGCACTCATGTTCCAATCCAACTTACCAAAAAGAATTAAAGGGGATTCCATTTTAATGGCAATACATATCATCAATAAACTACCTACTGCCTCCCTTGATTGGAAGACTACATATGAAGTTTTACATAACAAAGCACCTACTTATCACAATTTTAAAACTTTTGGGTGTTTATGTTATGCCACAAACACAAAACCTTTCAAAGAAAAATTTGCACAAATAAGTTTCAAGTGTGTCCTACTGGGTTACAATACGGGTCAAAAAGGTTTTAAGGTGTATGATTTGATCAATAAACAAATATTTGTGTATAGGGATGTAGCTTTTCATGAGCATACATTTCCATTCAAAACAATTTCTGAATCTAATTATCTATTTACATTGCCTACATCTGAGACTCTATTCGAAGATGACACATTACCGAATAACCAAACAGAATATCAGACTGACTCGAAGAATGTCCAAGCGTCTAATTGTAATTCCCCAATTCTAAGTCAATCTACTGATAGCTATAATCTCAGTCAAGAACATGCCACTCCATCAAATAACTCCTTGATTTCATCACCTGAACATATACCTCAATCACAAAACACACAACCAGTTAGGAAAAGTACCAGACAAAAATCTGCACCCACATGGTTACTAGATTTTGTGACTAACTTGTCTTGCTCGTCATCTATGACCATTGATGACAAACCCTCTTATTTACCAAAATCCTCATCACATACACAAAATACTTTTCATTTTCATCAATCTATAGATTTTAAACCTGAATACATCCAATTCTTAGCCAACATATCTACAATTCAAGAGCCAAAATCCTATAAAGAAGCTAGCACTAGGGCAGAATGGGTTCAAGCTATGGAAATTGAACTTGTAGCATTGGAGAAAAATCAGACATGGGGCCTTGTTCCTTGAACTTCAGAAATGAATCCTATAGGATCAAAATGGGTTTACAAAGCAAAGTTGAAATCAGATGGAAGTCTGGATAGGTGTAAAGCTAGGTTCGTGGAAAAACGGTACAGTCAAGTGGAAGGAATTAGTTATATTGAGAGCTTCTCCCCATTTGCAAAGTCTGTAACTATCAAGTTGTTTCTGGCTATTGTATTTGCTCAAAACTGGCTCGTACATCAGCTTGACATCAATAATGCTTTCTTACATGGTTGTATAAATAAAGATGTGTATCTATGGCCACCTGAAGGATATAATAAATCTAAGGAAAATGAAGTTTGTAAGCTAAGAAAGTCTCTTTATGGGATGAAGCAGGCTAGTAGGCAGTGGAACTCAAAATTTTGTAAACATTTGGTTCAATATGGATTCACTCAGTCGGCTCATGATAACTGCTTGTTTACTCTTCAATCTAACAAAGATATCACTACTCTTCTTTTCTATGTAGACGGTGTGCTCATCACAGGAACCAGTGCATCAGATATACAGAAGTTTAAGGAGTTTCTAGATAATACCATAAAAGACTTGGGACTTGCTAAGTATTTTTTGGGAGTTGAAATAGCAAGATGTTCTCAAGGTTTACATCTCAGTCAAAGAAAGTACGCCATGAATATCATCAATGATGTTGGATTACTGGGAACAAAGCCTATAGACATTCTTCTACCAAAGGGTCAAAAATTTACTGCTTATGGAATTCCTTATCAGCAGCCTGATCAGTATAGGAGACTGGTAGGCAGATTACTATATTTAAACTTGACCAAGCCTGGGTTCACATATGTTGTATAGCAGGACAACCAGTTCATCAACTCTCCAACAATTTCATATTGGGATACTGTTGTACATTTATTGAAGTATATTAAAGGAACTTATCAAAGGGACTCTTTTCGTTCATCTAACAACCTTTCTCGTACAACTTATTGTGATGCCGATTGGGCATCATGCCATGACTCCAAAAGATCATTGACAGGATATTGCATGTTTCTAGGAGGCGCTCTTATTTCCTAGAAAACTAAGAAGCAGCATATTGTATCACGTAGTTCCGCGGAAGCATAGTATAGAAGCATGGCTATGACTGTTAGTGAAATTCAATGGATTACTTACCTTCTGAAAGATTTTAATTCATCTCCTTCACTTCCCATTCCCCTTCTCTGTGACAATCAAGCTGCTATCCACATTAGTACTAATCCAGTTTTTCATGAACGCACAAAGCACCTCGAGATTGATTGTTGTGTTGTCCGAGATCAATATAAAGTTGGTCTTATTCTTCCGCAACATGTTTCATCAAATGACCAAGTAGCAGATGTCTTCACAAAGTGACTTCTGGCTCCTCTGTTCAAAATCCTACTCTCCAAGTTGGGTTTGATGGACTTTCATCAAAATCCTACTTGAAGGGGGGTGTACTTATTTTTATTCAAGTATATATGTTTTTTAAATTGAAAAAAAATTGTGCAAATTTCCCTCCATGTTTTACCTCAAAAATATTTAAAATGTTGATTTAAACAATCTCAATATCAAACTCAATTTACCCTAAACATTATTCAAATTTCTATGTACGCAATACCCTTATCAATAATATCATCTTCTTCTAAATACTGATTGCTGACTTCTTTAAATTGTGTATCTCCTGAAATATATTCTTAGGCTACCTTGTTCAAATTGGAGTTGGGAGGATTTCTTCTTCTATATGTGTATATAGTTCATAATCAATCCAATATTGTAGTGAAAAAAGAATGATAAACATCATTTGAAAATTTGTCCATATTTTAGAATCAAGATAAAAAAATCAATTGTAATCTGATGTAAAAAATATTTATCATGCATGTGAAGTTAGAACTCAGAACATTTGATAATAAATATCTGAGAAAAATCGAGATGTGTCTAATATAGGTTCCCTACTGAGGTATGATTATTCGAGACACGAAAGATATCATATTTAATTAGAATAGTGTTTGATCAAGAAAAATATGTTGAAATCGACGCCTTCAAATTTCTTGCTCAACAAATTGATTCATAGTGTTGTGAATCCAAGAATAACACACATTTCTTTAAATTGATAGAACCACCACAAACATTCTCAAAATTTGCTACAACCTAATGAGATGTGTTCATCAATTTTATGGAACAAAAACAATAACAACATGCCCTCATGATTTCTTTTCATCGTTTGACATAATAAACACAACAATAAAATGGGTTCAGAAACATAGTAAAAGGAATCGAGGTGAACAAAATACAATATATATTTACAGAATATTAACTTATGGTTGCGCATACCTCGTGACATTTTTAAAAACTGTAAAAACTATAATTTCACTTTATAATTCGAATACAAGATAAAAAGATATACATATAAATCAAAATAAAAAAAAATGATCTTTGTTGATGGGTCCGTAACACTTCCGTGCCGGATTGACCCATCAACAATATTCTCAAAAAAATTGCACTTCGAAATTTAAACGTAAAAATTTAATACAATAAGAATTTAAATTGATTGAAAAACAAAACTTAATTAATTTTTCATACAATTAATATTTTGAAAAAACAAATTTACAAGCATCACATCAATAATTGGATTTCTGAGCGAAGAAGTGAATTTTCACAACACTCTATTTTTATGGGTGTGGTGAGCATAATCAGCTTCAAATTAATATTTGACAAAAAAAAAAACTTGACAATACGAAAGTACAAATAAATAAAATATTAAAAAATATACATTAATTAAAACTAAGGGTGAATATGAAATTATTAAAAAGATGCGAGAGTAAAATAGTACAAAATTTTTTTTCCCTTTAAGGGACTTCCAAAAGTAGGTTTTTTTTTTTTTTTTAATTATTATATGCATATGAAAAATTAATTCAAGAAGTACACATTTTTTCTTTTTCTCATATTAATTGAAGGACGTATTAAAATTTATAAATTATATCAGAGTTAATTGATTTTATTTAAAAGATTTTTAGTAAGAAAATGAATAGTTTAAATTGTAAATGTATGAAAAATATTTTGTTGACAATACAAAAATAAAAGGAAATAAAATATTAAAAAAATGTATATTAATTAAAACTAAGGGTGAATATGAAATTAATAAAAAGATGCGAGGGTAAAATAGTCCAATTTTTTTTTCCCCTTTAAGAGACTTTTAAAAGTAGTATAGATTATTTAAAAGATTTTTAGTGAGAAAATGAAGAGTTTAGATTTTAAATGTATGAAAAATAATTTTATTGACAATACGAAAATAAAATGAAATAAAATATTAAAATTTAAGGGTGAATATGAAATTAAAAAAAATATGCGAAGGTAAAATAGTCCAAAAAAAATTCTCCCTCTAAGAGACTTTTAAAAGTAGTTTATATATATGTGTGTGTATATATTATATGTACACATAAAATAAAAGATTCAATTTCAGATTTCTTCCTTCTGAACATCTCTCAATAATTTTGTGAACTTAATTCTAGAAACAAATTAAGTTTACACAAGAATTATGGATATCTTATCTTAATCTTAATATATATATATATATATAATAACAAGATCATTGGCTTAAATTTTCCCGCCAAAACTGCTGACATCATTTTTTTTTCCGATCAAAATATGAAATTTATTTGTTTGACTTAAGATCATTGAATATCAATTATATCAGCACCATTACATTGACACTCATTCCCCACTACACGAGAATCAGTGCATTGGTACTAACAAATTGTTTAATCAATTTTATAATACATTGATTCATTAGTTGGATCTTTTTTATATGGATTTCAAAAACAAATTATGTAACATTCAAGAATGTAAAAAAAAATAATAATAATTTTCTTTTGTGAAATGGAATTTTTTTTTATCATTATTATATTTTGACATTACTAAAAATATCTACAAAAATATTATTTGTAAAGTTGAGCAACATTAACGCAAGAAATAAAAATATTATTATTTTCCATAAATAAATTTAATACACGTGCAATTCCTTTTCATGTATTGATTGATGTTCAGCACGATTTAATTAGAAAGTTTTAATATCCTAAATTTTAAGGATTGATATAATAAAGTCCAATAAAGAAATTATGTCTATTCATTCTTTGGGAAAACATTTTTTTCCTGTGATCATTCATTAATTCAAATCTCATTTTTTAAAATTCGTTTTTAACTATATTTTATTAATAAGGTATTCTATACATGATATAAAAAAAATCTCTACTTTTTAACCATATATTCTCCTATAATATACATTTCTTTTTAATTGTATTGTATGGAATGATCATGAATCGTAATTGTTTAAAAATTATGAACCACAATTATTATGTTTAAAGAAGTTTTTTAAATTTACATTGAATTTTGCTATTGAATACTTTTTTTGTTTCTTCATATTCTTTTCCATAATATATGAATTTAATTATTTTTGTTATATATTTCTCACATTTTCATTAATTATTGAATATATTTAGTTAATTATTCATTAATTAATAATTATAATTATTTTTTTGTTCCATACAACGCACAAGTGCGAATACTAGTATGTAGATAAAACGAGTAGGCCTCTACAAATTAAATTGTTTTCTCAAATTATTTTTTAACCACATAAATTTCTCAAAATTACATTTTAACCATATATTTTACTTTGAAAATATCACATCTTTTTTTATTAAAAAAAAAAAAAAAAAAATCCTTTTACAAGAGAGAACTAAGTTGTAAATGAACTACGATTACGGATGCAATGTGCTGACGCCGTCTCTCTATAATTTCGCGAACAACATCCAAAAGAACACATGGACATTTTTAATAAAATGAGTGAGGTGTGGATGCTTTGTAATGGTACGATCCTGAATCCTTGATCATCGTAATTGGATAGTCCCAATTCTTAGTACATCGCGTACATTCACTGAAGGTTGAGTTCAAGTGTGATTTTCTTGTGTGCCCCAACAATTCGAACTTGACAATTAAGTCGAGTATTGGTACGAACTAAAAAAGTTAATCCCTTGTTTGATAGATATTGAAATGAAATTGTTTTATTATATTTTGATAAAAGTTGCGGAGTCCATAAAATATATGATTGAAATTAATTATCGACTTTAACTTAGAATAAAATTTGAATTAAAATTCATACCAAATTGGGGCTAAATGCATTGGGTCCAACTTATGGTGAACAAACGTGTAATTGAACTAATTATCAAACTGGGGCTAAGTTCATTGGCTCATGTTGGGGATTCGGTTGAATTCGACCATGGTCAAGGATCAAAACATTACACGAGCTCTTCTTTATGATAGCTCGACAAAACTCTCAACTGACTAAGCCTGTGTTCGACAACTTCATTATAGTGCATAATTATAATTATTACAATTTTCAATACTAATTCGTAATCACAAACATTTTTCGAAATCACTTTTTAACCACAAGTTCTACCTAAAAAACACAAAAATTCCAAAAATAACTGCGGCTAACTCTATCATGCTAAGAGATGTATTGGCCTCTCTTAAGTCAAATTTCTATTTGACATTTTGTTTTTATATGAGTACTTAAGAGTTGACCTCCTATACACCTTTACATAAATAACTCTTGCATTGATTATGTTGCAAGCGGGCCCAAAGAAAGGTACAGTGATCCACCAGCGAAGGCCCAATAGTGGCCCAATGGATCTTGACCCACAGCTAAGGCCTAGAATATCACCTAGGGATGAATGCCGAGGTGGTATGTCAAGCAAACCTCTTTAGCCGACCTGATTAACGCCCAGCCGATGTGCTTTATACTCAGCCGGGGTGCTTTATGGCGTTGACCAGAAGAGAGAGATGGAGTCAGTGATGGGACACTGCCTTTACCCAGACGTGACAGGCGCCCATCCCCTACGAAATGTAGCAATGATTACGGTTGAAAAGCAAGATTGTCACATCCATAAGCTAGGGTAATGACAAGTGTAAAGTATGCCACATGTCGTGATCCAAGACAAGAAGTTCCTCTATAAATAAGGCGCAATTGTCTCCAAACGGGGGTTAGCAATTTCTCACTCTTAAATCTATATTTCTCTCACTCCATTTTCTCTCTTTTACACACTTTTATTTCCTGCACTCAATATATATTTTCCTAAAATGAGCACTGACTTAGGCATCGGAGTGCAAACGGGAGCCTCCTCGGCCCCCTTTGCAAGCTGATTGTTTGTCTTAGTGCGCAGGAGATCCACGTGTTCAAGAGGGAGGAGCTGAGACGTGTTGGTCCAAGGTCCAGCCGGATTTTGTGGTCAACATTTTGGCGCCGTCTGTGGGAAACCATACTGCTAACCACGAAAACACATGGTAAAAAGCCACACATAGAAAGGTAGTCCTGAAAAAGGACGAATAACCTCTTACAATAGAGCGAATAACTGCAAAGAGCTTTGAAAGATAAGCTGGTCGGCCTTGAAAAAGGTAAGAGCTTTGAAAGATAAGTTGGTTGACCTTGAAAAAGGTAAGAGCTTTGAAAGATAAGCTGGTTGGCCTTGAAAAAGGTAAGAACTTTGAAACGTAAGTCTAAACACCCTTGAAAAAGGGTAAAGAACTTTGAAACGTAAGTCTAAACACCCTTGAAAAAGGTAAAGAACTTCGAAACATAAGTCTAAACACCCTTGAAAAAGGTAAAGAACTTTGAAACATAAGTTTAACAACCTTGAAAAAGGCTTGAAACAGCGATACAAAGGTCTATCTATCCTTGAAAAGCAATCTAAGACCAGAAACTCTTCTGAAACATGAATGAAAGTGACGGTGATGTTAACCCCCGTAGGGGAAGAAGTGGTCAACACAGCGAGGACGAAGTTCCTCAAGAAATCCATGAAAACGCCGACGAGGAAGTAGCACAACCTAATCCACCTCGCCGGCACCGAAATCGCCGCATGATGCGAGACATGACACTTATGACGGCCCAAATGCTGGAGATGCAGAGGCAGCAAATAGAACAGACTGCTGCAATGAACGCCTTTATGGCCAGAGGGTATGCTGTGAACGAACCCGTGATGCCTCAGCAATACTCAAAGCCACATTATTCACCATCCGAGGCGGCCACTGTATCTTATTATTATCAGGATCCGCAGGCGTACGCCGAAGTGGAATCTGAGCCCTTCTACGAGAATGACCCAGAACGTGAAACGCATGGGGAACAAAACCCACTCCCAGCTAGACGCAGGGAGGCCTCTTCCGCAAAATCCGGCAGTGTTTTCAGCCGAATAGGAGGGTTATTCAGGGGACAACGACGGGGACAAACGGACCCAGGTCGGCATAATGCCGCAGAGCCTAGAAATAGGCGCGAGCGACGCGCTGAAGAAGCCTTGTCGCAGGATCAAAGGTACAGGGACCAACAAGGTATGGGGGGAGAAAGGATGGCATCAGTACATGAGCCTAGGAATAGGCAAGAAAGAAGAGCCGAAGTAGTTCGGACTAATCCTCGTAATGAATTACAGAGCCATGAAAGGCCAAACTACGGCCGCGTTCCACCACCACAAAGGCAGGAGTACGCTCCGCCGCTCTATGGCCAATACCGTGATCCAGAGTATTCCGGTTACGACGAGAACAGCGAGCTGCCGTCATACGAGTTGGATGACGAAGAGGAAGTAAGTCCCTTCACAGAGGGCCTCCGTAGATGCCCCGTTCCCCATGACTTTGAGATGCCAGAAATAGCAAAATACTCTGGCCGAGGTGATCCTGATGATCACCTGTTAAATTACCGCGCCAGCATGGAAATAGCCGGGGCCACCCCGGCACTGAAATGTAAAGCTTTTGCTTTAACCCTTGAGGGAAGTGCCATACGATGGTATAAAAAACTCCCTCCTGGCAGCATCCACAGTTGGAGGGATATGAAAACTGCTTTTAAGAATGGCTTTGTTTCTTCCAGGCCTGGCCAACTCCCACTCCAACGCCTTCAGGATCTGAGGCAAGGAAGGGACGAATCTCTGAAAAGTTACCTAGCCAGATTTACTGAAGAAATGCATATCTGCGAAAATATCACAGAAGCGGAGATGTTTTCCGCCTTAAAAGGAGGGCTAGATATGACCAGCATGTTTTGGAGGGATGTCCGGAGCAGGAAACCAAGGGATTACAACACCCTGGTAGACCTGATGAAGGAAGAGATTGTATCGGAGGAAATGGCTAGGGCCAGAGATAATCACCCCCAAGGGAGATACAACCTTGGATATTCCAATGAAGCGGACCTCAAAAAGGGAGGAAACAAGGATAGGGTCGGCGGTAACCGAGGTGGTGCTCCTCGTCCATTTCCGGGGACAGGATCTAGCTTTGCAGCAGAAATCACGGAAGCTATCCCTCACTTGCGCTCTAACACCCCTTCTCAAAATCCTCACACTGCTCAAGGGAGAGTGGAAAGCAGCCGAAGTGGAAAACAGCCCATGATTGGGGCTTACTGTGCCTACCATAGATATTACGGTCACGCAACAGAGGATTGCAGGGAAATCCACATGTTAGCTGACCAAAAGGCGCAGGGGAGAAGGGGAGGTGACTTCCCCCCCCGACACAGGGAGAACTCAAAAATCAGGTGGCCAGAAGTTCAACCGAGCTGATAGGAGAGCCCCGTGGAAGAATTCTACCAAAGAAAGGATTGACAATCGTCAAAGAGACAGGAATAAGGGTCAAGATACCGCCTCGACACAAGCTAAAGATACACGGGAACCTCCTATGCCTGTGGCCGACCTCCCCATTCGTGAAATCGACACAATACTGGGAGGCCCCCACCCAGGTGGGAGCACCAACAACTCCCAAAAGAGGTATATAAGAGAGGCCAAGCAGCCCGCCAACGTGAACTATCATATCCATTCCCATCCTGTTGGGATTCCTCGGACGGAACCTATCACATTCACACAAGACGATGCCGTTGGAGTGCACTTCCCACACAACGACGCATTGGTTATCAGAGTGGTGGTGGCTCGAAATGGGTTATCACGAATGATGGTGGATGATGGTGCCTCGGTAAATGTGATATACGGGGCAACTTTTGATAAGATGGGGATCAGCACCCCACTCATTCCAGTCCCTGGTCCAATATACGGTTTCACGGGGGACAGCATAACCCCCAGAGGATCCATAACACTTACGACTGAAGTAGGGCAGTCACCGAACCTCTCCAGAATTCCTATGGAATTTTTGGTAGTAGACAAAATCTCCTCTTACCATGGTTCAATTGGAAGGCCTGGCCTTATTGACTTGGGGGCTGTAACGCATACCAAATACATTTGCATGAAGTTCCCCACCGAGCATGGTGTTGCAACTGTAAGGGGAAGCCAAACAGAATCCCGGGCTTGTTACACAAATGCGATCCGGAAGTTTCAGGATCGAAGCCTGAACATGATCAGTGATGTAGCTATGGCCGAGGCTGCCCCAGACCCTGAAAGATTGGGTGAAGGGCCATCTGAAGATAAGGATGTCACGATGATCTTAGAAGAGGATTTAGCAGATCTAGACCCCAGGATGGCAGGTGACAATTGCCCCACCCTGGCCGAAAAGTTGGAATGTTTCGGCGTAGACCCACTTTATCCAATCAAAGAATTACAGATCGGACTGGACTCGCCAACAGAATACAAGAGTCAATTAAAGGACTTCCTACTTCAAAACCTCGATGTATTCGCATGGAAGCATGGTGACATGGTTGTGATTGATCCTAAGGAGGCCTGTCACAGACTCCAGCAGGATCCCCGAAGCCCTGGGCACAGGCAAAAGAGAAGGCCCATGAGTTCGGACAAGTATGAGGCCTTGAAAGACGAGGTCGCGAAGCTATTAAAAAATGGCTTCATAAGAGAGTCCCGATATCCGAAGTGGGTATCAAACCCTGTTTTAGTACCAAAACACAATGGGAAATTGCGGGTGTGCATTGATTTTTCTAATTTGAATCAGGCATGTCCCAAAGACAGCTTTCCATTGCCCCGGATTGATCAACTGGTCGACTCCACGGCGGGGCACGAGTTGCTAAGCTTCATGGATGCATATTCCGGGTACAATCAGATTCCCATGTTCGAATCGGATGAAGAGCATACTTCATTTATCACAGATAGAGGACTCTATTGCTACAGAGCTATGCCATTTGGCTTGAAGAATGCGGGAGCTACTTATCAGAGGCTGGTAAACCGCATGTTCTCGAAACAATTGGGGAACACTATGGAGGTGTACGTTGACGACATGTTAGTCAAAAGCATGGTCACTGCTAATCATATCCTCCATTTGTCAGAAGCATTTGACGTTTTGAGAAGATATCGGATGAAACTCAATCCGGCGAAGTGTGCTTTCGGGGTAGCATCTGGGAAATTCCTCGGATTCATGGTGAATAAGAGGGGAATCAAAGCCAATCCGGACAAAATCAATGCTCTGCTAAACATGCATTCGCCTCGGAACCCAAAAGAAGTGCAAAGCTTAACGGGAATAATCGCGACCCTGAACCGGTTCGTCTCAAAATCCACTGACAAATGCTTGCCATTTTTCAAGGTCCTGAAGGGGGGAAAGCGATTCCAATGGACACCAGAATGCGAGCAGGCGTTTACCGACCTGAAAGCTTCTTTAGGCCGCCCCCCATTGCTATCAAAGACAAAATCTGGCGAGCCTCTCTACCTATATTTGGCTGTATCTAAAGAGGCTGTTAGCTCAGTGCTAATCCGAGAGGAGGATGGGAACCAGTTGCCAGTATATTATGTAAGCAAAGCCATGCTGGACGCCGAAGCGCGCTACCCAGATATGGAAAAACTTGCTCTCTCGTTGATCACAGCCTCACGTAAGCTTCGTCCCTACTTTCAGTCACACTCCATACAAGTGCTCACCAACTTTCCCATGAGACAAGTGTTGCAAAAACCAGACGTTTCTGGGAGGTTACTAAAATGGGCGATAGAAATCAGCCAGTTCGACCTACATTATGCGCCTCGGACCGCCGTAAAGGGTCAGGCGTTGGCAGACTTCGTAGTTGAATTCACCTATCCACCTGAGGTCGAAATGGTAGACAGCACCGAGGACAGCCAACATGATGGACAGAAGTGGAAATTGTTCGTTGATGGGTCCTCGGCTGATGGACGATCCGGCGCAGGAATACTGTTGGTAAGCCCAGAAGGGTTTAAATTACACAGTGCAATCTGCTTTGGATTCAAAGCCTCCAACAATGTTGCTGAATACGAGGCGCTATTAGCCGGGCTAAGACTTGCAAAAGCATTGAAGATTAAGTCCGTGGTGGCGAACAGTGATTCGCAGCTTGTTGTAAGCCAATTCAATGGGCAATTTTCTACCAAAGAACCCTCTATGGTCGCTTACTTGAAGAAAGTAAGAGATTTAGCTATGCACTTTGGAAAAATGGAGTTACAGCACATCCCCAGAACAGAAAATTCCAACGCTGATGCTTTGGCCAAACTAGCAAGCAGCAGTGATTCGGAGCTCCACAATCTGATCCCTGTAGAGCACATGATGACCTCTTCTATTGGGCCAGGACCGGAGATCCTGGCGATTGAAGAAGAGGGATCCTGGATGAACCCCCTAATCGCCTATTTAAAACATCAGACAGTTCCGAACGAGCCCGAAGCAGCTCGGAAATTGCAGAAATACTCTGCGAACTTCGTGCTCTTGGATGACTTACTTTATAAGCGGAGTTACACCTCTCCTTTGCTGAGATGTGTGGGGCTAGAGGAAGGGCAGTATGTGATGAGAGAAATCCATGAGGGCATCTGCGGAAACCATGCCGGGGCTTTATCGCTAGCTAGGAAAGCCCTCAAACAGGGATATTTTTGGCCTACTATGCGAAAGGATTCCCATGACTTTGTGCGGAAATGTGATAAATGCCAAAGACACGCGACCATACCACATCAGCCGCATCACGAGCTAACTGTGGTGACTAGCCCTTGGCCCTTTGCAAAGTGGGGGGTTGACATTATTGGTCCTATGCCCAGAGGAGCTGGTAACAATTGCTTTGCGATAGTAGCAATTGACTACTTCACCAAGTGGGTCGAAGCGGAACCTTTGATGAAGATCACCGAGGCCAACACCACCAAGTTCATTTGGAAAAATATCATATGCCGGTTCGGGATACCACATTCGCTGGTTAGTGACAATGCAAAACAGTTCAAAAACAGAAGCGTGGATGAGTTGTGTGACGATTTGGGAATCAGGAAGCTGTTCTCATCTCCACATCACCCACAGGCCAACGGGCAGGTCGAAGCGGTGAACAAGACCATAAAAAATACCCTGAAAAGGAAGTTGGAATTCAGAAAGGGCGCGTGGGTAGACGAGCTACCACAAGTGTTATGGGCGCTTCGAACCACCTCGCATACCGCCACTGGTGAAACACCCTTCTCGCTGGCTTACGGAGTCGAGGCGGTATGCCCCGTCGAAATCGAAATCCCAACGCCTCGTCAAATTCATTACGACGAAGTTAGAAACGAGGAAGCGCGAAGGGCCGGTTTAGACTTCATAATGGAAAAGCGGAATGATTCCCAAGAGGTAATGGCCAAATGCCAGAAAAAGGTGGCTCGATATTACAACAAAAGGGTGAAGAGCCGACGCTTTAACATTGGGGACTTGGTCCTCAAAAATGTTCTTCCTTCAACACAGGAGCCAGGAGTAGGGACTCTGGGTCCTAACTGGGAAGGCCCTTACAAGGTCATTGCCGAGGTGGTACCCGGAACATACATGATTGAGAACTTGTCTGGAGTACCTCTATGTAATTCTTGGAACACGGACCACCTTCGCCGTTATTTTCAATAAAACTAAATTCCTCTATGATTGCAACATTATCATATTATTTCAAAAAATCGTGGGCGAGCTGCATTAAAAGTTACGCCAATATCTGTTAGACAACCATAATGGATAAACGCACATTCTAAAATTATTTTGGTTATGACGCCACACGTCCACACTATGCATAAAAATTGTTAAGGACAAGGGACTCTCATAAGGCTAAACTACGATCACCACGTAAGGATTGGGAGTTTTAATACAATAAATGCTTCGAACCACTCAAATCTAAGGTGCTGCACTCATTCACCGTCATTCACCGCGTAATATGTTTGAAATCATTCAAATATAACCAAATGTTGTCACATCAACCAAAACCCTTGGTGCGTTAAGTTAGTTCATACATCCGGACAAAGCGTTTGCAAGATATACTAAGCGCTGTGTGCCTAAGCGTAAAAGACAAACGTAAAAAAATTCTTATGTTATGTAGGTGTCACAGAGTTTAAAGGTAAAATCGCTCAAAGGTTGGTCAAGATCAAATCTAATTAGCAGAAATAGGTACATCAACTGTGCTGGATCTGGGGGTATAGCAAATGATTAAACTTGAATAGAATTATTGCTACAAAGTGATGACAAATTCGATCCGCTCATGAATGACCACATCGGATTTGAGGGACTAGCACACCCAAAATATGGCCATCCATGACCAAAGGTTTAGATATCGCCTTGGACTAATGATCGAGGAGGAAAGGCACATGAGCCCCTCCAGCCGAACTAAGTTATGCTTGTCCGAGGCGCTCTAAATTAGGTGCATTTTACAAATCAAGACATTTACAGACAGACATCTACAATGCCCCACATATCATCTTACAATTATGAAACTCGCACTTGGAAATACTCATGTTTAAGCAGTAAAGGAAAAACGTTGCTGCACCAAAATATGAGTAAACTACTCCATTCATAAAAATGAGACGTGTACAATATGAAGTACCGGGGGACTTACAAAAAGAAAGAAAAGAAGAAAACAAAAAGCTAAAGCTAACAAATGCAGAAGAGGATTATTGTGGAGGAGGGATATCTTCCAAGGGGCCTTTATCAGACACGCCCAGAGGATCCGCAGGATCATCTTGAGGCTCGGGGTAAAAAGCCTCAATGGAGGACAGGTCCAGTGTCGGAAAAGCTTCCTTCACATCCCCTAAGGCCATTCTGGCCCCCAAGTTCCCAAAGACCCTCTGCATAGCCTCGTATTCCGGGGTATCTTCGAAAGTATCCTTGAAGTTCTGAACTGCCTTAGAAACTTCTTCACCCAGAACCTCCTGCACCCTAGCCGCAATGGTACGCTCCAAGGCCTCAGAAATTCTGGAGTCAATATGTTTCTCCAGGGAAGTGTAGTCCTCCTCAGCTTTCTTCCTAGCCTCCAGCTCCCTCCCCAGCTTTTCATTTACTTCTTCCACTTCAGCTTCTAACTTCGACTTGGCTGCATTAGCGACGGCCAGGGCCTCAGAGGCGATGGACTGTGCCCGGTTGGAATCATCCAATTTCTTGCACAAGACTGCCACGTCTGACTCAGAAGCATGGAGGTCATGCTTCAATTTGTCATTATCCTCTTGGAGGCGCTTCGCATTAGCCCTCTCTTCCGAAGAAGATTTGCGGGCTATGGACAGCTGGGCCTTGAGATCATTGATCTCCTTGAGCATATTATCAGCGTGGCGGAGAGCAGTCTCGGCATCCCTCTTGTCCCGTTGAGCTACCTCCACGGAGGACTCTACCTCGTCAATGAGGGTCAGGGCTCTGGCATTCATAGCCTTAGCAGCGAGCAGCTTCCGAGAGGGAGTAGCACTGGAGGAAAAGGCGGCCCAACCCTCTGTCCAAAACTGTTCGGTAATTAAGGCCGCCCTGGCTGGAGGCGAACTGGGAGAGTCGAACAATGAAGGGTTGAAAGTGACATCTTTGGGGAGGATGCTGGTTTTAATATGCTTAAGCTCTTCCGCCCCTTCTGGTGTCACTTCATAAGCCAAGCCCGGCATGGGCAAGGATGGCTCGTCCTCCAGTTCCTCGATCAGTGATGGCGGAGGTGCGGAAGTGGACTCCTTGCTTTTTCCCCTTCTGAGCCTTTTTAAGGGAGCAGGCTCCTCCTCAAGTGCTTGCTCAGAAATGTCCTCGGACAAGGAAGGTGGCGCTGGGGCATCCTTAGTCTCCCTGCCCCTCTTGGGTCCGCCTCTATCCGACCTCTTCCCTTTCCCTTTGGCGACGCCTTTTTCAGGATCGGCCTCTCCAGCAATGTTGGGTTGTTGGGGACCCACTGGCAGCAAAGTGGGCGGTGGCAGTATAGCTGGGAGAGGGCCCTGAAGTTGGGCAGTAGACTTCTCAGACACTTCTCTTGCCACCCCAATTTGCAGGTCGGCTAAGACCGCTTTCTGCTTTCTTTCAACCTCGCTCCCATGGCGCAGAGCCGGAGGAACCTTCGTAGCCATGAGGGCCTTTAAAGAAATCTTTGGGAATTCTTTGGAACCTAGCAAGGAAAGGAGGACAATGGGGGTTATATATTAATTAAAAAAAAAAAAAAAAAACGAACAAAAACAAGGTGTAACAGCAATAAGGAGGCGAACTTACTCATAGCTCGCATAAGACCGTGCTTAACGAATAATTTGTTCTGTTGTATGACCCCTTGGAAAGTGCCCTTGTAGGCAAATAGACGCCTCATTGCCGCTAGATCCGCGTCAGGGAGGAGATGGGCAAAAGTGTCCCCTGCCATAAGCCAATAATATGTTAAGAAGCAGTCAAGAAAAGTATGGATGAAACAGCAAAAGACGCATGACACTTAAAGACTCTAAAGCAAATATAAGACTCACTAGGTAGGGAAAGAGTTCGGGGAACTGTAATTTCTGGACTAGGGTCCACAGGGGAACTTTGCCACTCCCCAGCAACCCAGAACCACTGGTTCCTCCAGTTCTTTATTGAGGTAGGGTGACCGGTAATAACGGGAGTATAAGAACCTCTGGGGGACAAATAATACCAATCCTTAACATCCGATCTCACGTCTCTCTCCCTCCTGACTGATTTCTTCAAAGTATAGAGAGTGTGAATGATGTGCAGTGAGATGGGATGATCCGGGTTGACCTCTTGCCACGCCAACCAAGTCCCCACAGCCTGAGTCCAGAAATTGGGGGCCAGCTGGTAGGGGCACAAGTTATAGCTCCTAAGCAGTGCCCTGAAAAAGGGATGCAGGGGGAGCCTCATCCCGCAAGAAAGGGCATCGTGGCATATAGCCGCCTGACCCGGGGGAGGGCTGCAAGGTCGGAAGGAAGGGGTAGGGAGCACCAGATGGACCCCTTCTGGCAACCTGAATTTTGTCGAAGCCGAGGCCAAATCGATCCTTCGGATTTCAGTAGCAACCTCACTGCTTTCCCACGACTCTGGGTTTGGATCGGGGTCGACATGGTAGCCCGAAACTTTGTTGACCTGGTCAACCCAATCTTCTACCTGAGCGATCTCCTCAGCAGACAAACCCAACTCTTCCCTATGCGCCCTAAACGGTGCCCTAACGATCAAGCCGAGGTCCTGGTGACCTGAAGAGGAGCCCGCCGCCATTTCTCCTCCCAAGTCCCTGTCTCGTTTGCTTCGGAGTTCCATAAGCGCGGATTCCTCCTCGGATGACAAATGAGCCATGTAGTTCTGGTGTTTTTCTTCTTCGCTGTCAGAATCACTCAAATAAATTATGCCACTGGTTTTCCTATTTCTCCTCTTAACCTGCTCCCTAAAGAAACGGGAACTAAAAACCGATAAAGAGAAGGGGCAGAAACCTCTGATGGGAACCGCCATCGTTAACATGTCCTGTGAACCCGTTCCCCCAACTCTTTCCATTTTTCTTTTTTGTTTTAAAGAAGAGTCAGACTCAACAAAAGAAAAACAAAGTGCAAAAACAAAATTCTCAAACCCGCAATGAGAAACTAAAAATAAGAAATTCTTGCATATACAGGGATCAAGAGATTTACCTTCAAAAGACGAATGCTTGACACTGTGCACTTGAAATGAAGAACTCGCCAAGGAAAATTGTGGAACGTTAAGGGTGGATGCTGGGTAGAAAACCCTAGAAGAAAAGACGCGAAACTCGAAAGGAAGAGAGAGACGGCGCAAATTTTCGCGAAAATATGGCTGAAAAGATTCTAAGAAAATGGTAAAAGGTGAAATGGTAAAATGAAGAAGGATTTATAGGCATCCTAACGGTCTAAATTCCTTGAGTTTCGTGAGCCGCATGATTAATGTGGGTAACCCATGCTTCTTGGAAAATGAGCTAATCAAAGCCCCAGCAGTCAAAGGGAGGAACAAAAACCGTTCAGCTACCACAGTGCATGCCACGCGCTGCGAAATGCTGCCCCCCCTCCCCTTTTATATATATGTTTCTTGGAAATAAATACCGATAGCTCCTCCGAACTGAATGCGCCGCCTGGGAAATGCGCTGATACGATCCTGGCCAGTAGGGGAGAGAAAATCCGAGGCAGAAGGTCGGCTATCATATGGATCCGAGCCTTACCTAAGGAATTTCTTCATTGAAATCCCTAAAAAGTTAACGCTGTGAAATCATGGCAAATCCTACACGACCATGAATGATCCCTTCGGATTTGAGGGACTAGTGTTGCAAGCGGGCCCAAAGAAAGGTACAGTGATCCACCAGCGAAGGCCCAATAGTGGCCCAATGAATCTTGACCCACAGCTAAGGCCTAGAATATCACCTAGGGATGAATGCCGAGGTGGTATGTCAAGCAAACCTCTTTAGCCGACCTGGTTAACGCCCAGCCGATGTGCTTTATACTCAGCCGGGGTGCTTTATGGCGTTGACCAGAAGAGAGAGATGGAGTCAGTGATGGGACACTGCCTTTACCCAGACGTGACAGGCGCCCATCCCCTACGAAATGTAGCAATGATTACGGTTGAAAAGCAAGATTGTCACATCCATAAGCTAGGGTAATGACAAGTGTAAAGTATGCCACGTGTCGTGATCCAAGACAAGAAGTTCCTCTATAAATAAGGCGCAATTGTCTCCAAACGGGGGTTAGCAATTTCTCACTCTTAAATCTATATTTCTCTCACTCCATTTTCTCTCTTTTACACACTTTTATTTCCCGCACCCAATATATATTTGCCTAAAATGAGCACTGACTTAGGCATCGGAGTGCAAACGGGAGCCTCCTCGGCCCCCTTTGCAAGCTGATTGTTTGTCTTAGTGCGCAGGAGATCCACGTGTTCAAGAGAGAGGAGCTGAGACGTGTTGGTCCAAGGTCCAGCCGGATTTTGTGGTCAACAGATTAAAATTTTAGACGCGAGAAATTAGATTTTTAGTAGATTTTAATAAAAATGTAATTAAAAAGTTGTGAGACCCATGAAATATATTATTGAGATTGATTGTTAATATATATAATTTTGTCAAATCATTTTTAAAGTATACACTTTTTTTTTCCAAATCAAATTTCAACTATATATTTTATCTCAAAAATAATATATATATATATATATATATATATATATATATATATATATATATATATATATATTATTTTTGAGATAAAATATATAGTTGAAATTTGATTTGGAAAAAAAAAGTGTATACTTTAAAAATGATTTGACAAAATTATATTACTCATAAATTGGTTTATAAATGTGAATGACAATCTTGGGATAAACTTTTATCTTTTCCCTATTGGCTGTTTATGAGGTATATTTTTGCCCTTGTTAGATTCTTCTGTAAAAGTGAAGGATGGCAGTTTATGGTTTGATCAAACACCAATCCACTTTTTAAAAATAAAAAAATAAAAAACAAATAAACTGGCACATGATTATGCTCTGGCCCAGGTGCACCGACGTGTAATTGTGAGGATGAACGTTACACACTAAAGTCTGTAATTCACTTCTCATTTTTTATTCTACTTAGTCTTTATTTGAGTCTCATTATTTCAATTTATAATTTAAATTTTGAAAATCTAAGATTAAAAAGTGGTTTGAAAAGTAAAAAATTGTGGGCTTGACTTTTTTGGATGGTTGCGATTGATTACTGTAGAAAAAATTTGTAAAAATAATGAGAAATAATGGAGCTCAAACAAGTGCTTAATAAAATTAATTTCGGAAGCAAGTTGGTTAAGGTTAAAAAAAGACATTATTGTTTTATACTTGTCAAGCTTTTCAGTCATGATTGAATTGGAAATTTCATGTTCAATACATTACTTACTACTTAGGATTATGACAAATTGTATCTCGTGAAAGTTACCGACAAGACTATGATAATTAGAGTCTAAATCTAATTGTCATCTTTGAAGTTAAAGTTTTTCTAAGCATAACGAAAAGTAACTCTGTTTGGCAAAAGTGATTTTTTTTTTTAAATAATATAATTTCTCAAATTATTTTTTAATCACATATATTTTATCTTTCAACTTTTTAAATACATATCTTACCTTCAAAAATATAAAAAATTATGTTTTTAAATACAAAAATTTTAACAAACAGAATATATAGCATTCAGACAAATATGATAAATTGTTGTAGCATTCTCGAAAATTGCAAAATCTTCTTATTATTATTATATATATAAAAAGCAACCACTAGACATTATTGTGAAAATGACATGCAATCTAATGTTGAAAAAAATAGGTAAGTTGCAGATTTTAAGTATAAGATTTTATTAAGAGGAAAATCTTAAATATTTAATTTAACCAAAGTTATGGTCTTTTCTTTGAATGATAAAAGTCAGAGTATTTTTTCTTCAAATTAAAACACACAAGTAAATTAATCTAATAGGGCCCCATTTATTAAATTTCATTTTCCCCAAATTTATTTTCCAATCATGCATTATTTCTGTTAAGTCATGTGCCAAATTTTGTGGAGTTAAAAGCGCGTGTCCCTATTTTGCTAATTAACTTCAGCCTCAATCTCTACCATACACGTGTGATGATTTGTGCCTTCCTTTCTCTTCTGGCTATATATATTCAGATGGAGTATCTTAAGGGTGAAAGGGAGATCATTCTGGATCTTTTACTGCCGTCTCTTCTTCCTCCTTCTCGTATTCTCCTCTCTAAATTAGGGTTGACATATTCCAAATTATATAGGCTCTATTCGTTAGACAACAATAGGAAATTAAATTTTTTATTGAATTTATTTGTGTTTTATAGATAAGATGTGAAGTTAAAAATTAGTTTGGAAAATTGTGTAATTGGAAAGAGAAAATATGGATGGTTAAAAAGTAATTTGGTAAATTGTGTAAATTAAGGAGAGTTTATTCAATATAAATTTTGAATGACTTTTAAAGATTTTAAAAGATTTGAAAAGTTTAGGTGTATTCAATTTAGACTTTAGAATCTTCATAAAAATTTTGATGTATTAAATATAGATTCTAATGGACTCTTTAAAAGTCCCGTATTATTTAAATTATCAATGATTTTTAAAGATTCCTACGAAATCATCTATGTACTAACTTCTAAACATAAAGTACAATCACAAAATCTTTTTATTTGTCTCTTATTAACCTCCAAGATTTTGAATGACTTTTAAAAAAAAATAAATCTTTTAAATTGTAATTTTATTTTTTCTATATTCTTCTTCTTTCATATTATTTTTAGAAACATTAAAACTTTTATTAAACAAATCATTATTTCTCCTCTTCAACTTTTTATATTTTTTTCTTTTTAATATTTTTTCTTTATATTTGAGCTCTCTTCTTTTTCATCATTTTCTTCAATTTTTCTATAAAAACAAATCTAACTAAAATTCTATAAGATCTTGTAGAAAAATAATAATTAAATTGTATCAAAACAAATAACAATAAGTAAAGTGATTCTAGAATTTTCTTTAGAAAAATTTTTATGAACATAGTACAATTTTTATGTCGATACCAAATGCGATTTTATTTTTTCCCAATTTTTTTAATCACAAATGTTTCTCTATCTTAAAATTATTTATATCTATCACGTTGTATTTTTTTTATAATTCACTTGACATATAATTATTATTAACGATTCACATTGACATCATACGAAAATTAATCTATTAGCGTTTAAGTTTTTCAATTAAAAAATAAATGTCTGTAAAAGTCTTTAAAAGTATTTGAAAGTTTTTTAAATCAATCTACAAAAGTCTTTGAAAATACATGAAAGTCTTTTAAATAAATGTCCACGAAAGTCTTTAAAAATATATATAGATCCATAAAAGTCAATAAAATTCAATGAAATCCATGAAAAAAAATTCATTGAAAAAAGTCTTTAAATGTTTTTTGAAATCCCAATTGAATAAATCCCTCTAAATTTGTTGTCTTTTTTGTCTTTTAGTGTATTAATTTGGTATTTTAATTTTTTCCGAACGGTGCCTATATATATATATATATATGTGTTCCAGTATATTTATTGTGAGATTTAGATGTTAAACTGATACCGAGCATAATAGAGATTATTCCGTTTGGCTATGGTTACAGATGATTTAAAGGAAAAATACAAGAAATAACACCGAAAAAGATAGAGAGGATTATCTACTATGAATAAAATTATAAAAGTCTGAATGAATGAAAAATAGTTCACAAGCTGGACAAAATAGCCTTAACAAAACGCAATTATTATTCAAGAATAGCGAGCAGGACCATAAAAAACTAAGGATGCGTTCTCTTTGGCGTTTTCCAGTCGTTTTCCGTTTTTTATTTTTAAAAATGCGAAAAACGCGTTCTCTTACGCCGTTTTCGGAAAAAAAATTCGAAAATGTTTTCAAATTTTGTAAAGGAAATGAAAAACGTGATTTTCGCGTTTTCCGAATATTATAACTATAAAGTGAAAAAGCGGAAAACGCGCGTTTTCCGCGTTAAAAAAAATTAAAATAATCAAAAAATTTGAAATTTATCACAATTTATCATTTTTAATTATATTATTGGCCCCTGATTTTCAAAATTTGTCATTTTAATCCTCACATTTTGAAATTTCTTTCGAAAATACACTCATTTATTTGCAATTTAGGTCCATCAACTCCAGATTTTCTTGTACATTAGTCCGTAAATTTTACTTTTCTTTTAATTTAGTCCTCGTATTTGCTTTATAGGTAATGGTCTTCAAACATGTATAACTTTTGATGTACAACTCCGAATTGCACTCCGTTTTTTGCGTCAAACTCCAAATTCAACCATCTTTCTTATGATGTATCATGTGCTTAATTATTAAATATTTCTTTTTTACTTTTGTATTGTAAACACTTATTTTGTGAGGGTATCATTGATTAACGTAAATTGATTTCTGCAAATTTTATCGAAACTTAAATTTTAAACGTTATGAGTACTTACTGGAAGGATGTATATATATGAAGTATTAAATGGAATGATTACTTTAGAAGGGAAAATTGTTACCCTAATATGAAACGATTACTTTAGAAGGACCACATGAATTTTTGAACTTTTTTGACATAACCAAATTGAGTGATTGGGGCTATTTGTGCAACTCAAATATGACATCTTTATTTCATTTATATTCACAAGCAATATAATTACAAGTATACAGAAATAGTTTTCTGCAAAATTTTGTGTTTTTCAGATTTTCATTTTCGAAGACAGTTTTCAGAAATAACAAACCAAACGCGTTTTCAGTAATTTCCAAAAAAGTCACAGAAAATGGAAAATAGAAAACATTTTCGAAAATGAAAACGGGAAATTGAAAATCAAAGAAAACGCAGCCTAAATCTCGCTAAAGTAGAATGAAATAACGAAAAGTAAAAATTGAGCGGGGAAACAGCCTTTTTTTAGGATGAAATCGACTCACACGGAGCAAAGTTAGGTGACCATGACGTGAGCGCTGAAACAAGCTTTTCGAGTTGGGGTCATGGACTCATGGGCGTAATTCTGATAACCGTAGCCAAAGTTATGGCCAAAATACCGAGACGTGTGTAATTACTAGCCAATTTGGAAGATACTATCATCACTTGCCATACTTGAGCCGATCTGCCAACTCATGGTATCTCAACGCCATCAATGTGTTATCTGACAACTCAGCATTGTCTGGTTCGGATCCTCCTGCTTCACTCGCCCAGGGTTGGAAAGAACTCATCCTCGAGTTTCACATGAGCTCCATTGGACTCCTCAAAACAAGAACTCAAGTGTTTGACATTGAAGACATCAGAAGTCTTCAAATGATTGGGGAGGTGCAGTTTGTAGGCATTATCATTGAGCTTTTGGAGGACCTCACAGGGGCCAATCTTCCGCTCCTTGAGCTTGTTATACTCTCCAACAGGAAAAAAGATCACGAGTTAACACAACCCAAACAAAATCACCAACATCAAAAAGTACCTGACGACAATGGCTATCGGCTTGAACTTTATACGTAGTATTACTTTCTTGGATGGCTAACTTCACTTGCTCGTAGTTGTCCTGTTGTTCACCTGATATCTCGCGATGCGAGATATCCCCGCAAGTGTACGGGTCGTGAGAAGTAATAAAGTGGACCTAGGAGTCCGGATTATCGTCCCACGAGGACTGCTATTAATTACCGAAATGTTTTAGTTCCTAACTCTATTTGAACGGGCGAATTTGTTTGAGATTGTTAACTACAACTAAAGAATTAATGTGCAGTTTCTTGAATATTTCCAAAAATTTTCCAAACTGCTGCTCCAACTGATGCTTTATCAATATTTGTGGATAAGGAACTGGAAGTACATATGCCTTGACTGGTGGTCGAACTCGGGTTTCTTCTTCAACTTTTTCATGAACTTCAGGAGTTGACCTCCGTTCTTCCTTACTTTCCTGTTCTTCCACCACATCTTTCTTTTGGTTCTTCTGCTTCCCATATTCCTCTACAGTCACTTCAGATAGCTGAACCCCTCTCCTTGTTTTTATTGCGTTAACATGCTCACGAGGGTTCATTTCAGTATTGCTCGGTAACTGTCCGGTTGCCTTGTGTAACTGCCAGCTCTCCCATTTGTTTCTTCAAATTTTTTATTTCAACAGCTTGATTCATTATCTCACCATTCTGACTCTTGACCAGCTGAATTAACTCTTCTATGTTCTCGGATATGTTTTTCTGAGATTGTTGCTGTTGCTATTGCTGAAATCCAGGCGGCCGCTGAACATTCTGATTGTTAGACCATGAAAATTTTGGGTGATTCTTCCATTCTGGGTTGTAAGTTTGTGAATAAGGACCACCCTGCTGCCTGTTTCCTACGAAGTTGACATGTTCTGGGTTTGATTGATTTTGTTGAAGTGGGCAGAAATTTATCGCGTGATTTTCGAAACAAAAATCACACAAAGTTGTATGAACTGAATTTACTGGCTGCACACCCATACTGTCGATTTTCTTCGTTAAAGCATCCAGCTTAGCATTTAATGTTGTAATCTCATTAACAGCAATTACTCCCCCAGACTTAGGTGTAGCTCTATCCGAGTACCATTGATAACTGTTCGCAGCCATCTTCTCAAAAATCTCAGATGCTTCTTCATATGTCATATCCATTACAGATCCTCCAGCTGCTGAGTCGGCGTACTTCTTGTTTTCATTTGTCAGCCCATTGTAGAATGTTTGAACTAGAATCCAATCAGCGATTCCATGTGTAGGACACTGTCTGATGAGCTCGTTGAACCTTTCCCAAGCCTCAAAAATTGATTCCCCGGGATGTTGATTAAAGGACAGAATTTCACGCCTTAGCTTTGACATGCGGCCAGGTGGGAAAAATTTATCTACAAATTTCTGGCTCATAACTTCAAAAGTGGTGATTGTGTGTAGGGGCAAAGAGTAAAACCAAGCTTTTGCTTTGTCCGCCAAAGAGAATGAGAATAGCTTTAATTTCACGGCATCCTCTGAAACTCCATTCATGCGTTGCATATCACATAGTTCCAAAAATGTCCTAAGGTGCGCATGAGGATCTTCAGATGGAAATCCATGGAAAACACATGAGTTTTGGATCAGTGAGATCAAAGAGGTTTTGATCTCAAAATTGTTAGCTTGGATTGCAGGAGGTACTATGCAGGTTCCAATGTTCCCCACAGGAGGAACCGTGTAGTCTCTTAAAACTCGCCTCCCATGATTTTGTTGCTGTCCATTTACAGCTGCTGGCAGATTTTGTTGATTTCCCTGATTATCTTGAATTCTATCATCTGCCATGGCTAAGTCTGTTTGTTGATTCGCTTCCAACTGTTGTCTACGCCTCTGTCGAAAAGTGCGTTCAACTTCTGTATCAAAAGGAAGCAAATCAAATGACTTAGTCCTTCTTAACATAAATTAAAGAAAACAAAAATTAAAAGCAAAAACTGAAAACTAATATAAAAATAAAAATAAAAATAAAAATAAGCAAAATAAAGTTCAAAGTAAAATAAGAACTAATGGGTATCGATATTAATATAAAAACAGTCCCCGGCAACGGCGCCAAAAACTTGTTCACCTGATATCTCGCGATGCGAGATATCCCCGCAAGTGCACGGGTCGTGAGAAGTAATAAAGTGGACCTAGGAGTCCGGATTATCGTCCCACGAGGACTGCTATTAATTACCGAAATGTTTTAGTTCCTAACTCTATTTTAACGGGCGAATTTGTTTGAGATTGTTAACTACAACTAAAGAATTAACTAAAGAAATAAAATTGCGAAATTGCTTTTGTTTTTAAATACGATTGTAAAGTAGTTGGGAATCCCGATTTCACCTAACCAATTATATTAACTCCAATTCAAGTTTTATTTCCTAATTATGCATTCGGTCGAATTCACTAATTTAAATTGAAATTCCTCTCTCGAGTTTAAATCAATTCTACCTAAATAAGTCAACCATGTATCTCTACAGAGGGTTCGAATATTCCTTATTTAGATGCATAGCACACAAGAATTCACACACGACCGCAATAATAACACGAGTATATCTCTATCTCTTGTTCAATTACTGGATTTATTACCACGTTCTAAATTATTAACTCACCTCTCGGATTATGGAAATAACTCAACAAATCATGGATTGGTGATCAAGCAATTCAAGCATTAAGAACAGTAATAAATCAATACATGCAACAAAACATTAAAACAATTGAATTTGGAATTAAAATAATATGACTAGGCTACATCGTTCATCCCAACATAGAATTTAGTTACACATCATCAATAAATAACAAAAAAAGTAAAAATAAAAGTTCATTGAAAAACAATATAAAGAATGGAAAGATTGCACCAATTATCAATTCTTCAATTGTCTTCAATTCACGCCCCTTTGCGATACTTGATTCCCCAAGAATTTGATGTTGATTTCTCGATTCTGGCTCGTTCTTTGGAGAGGCAAAGGTCCTATTTTCGTGCCTCTTATGTTGTATATATAGGTTTTGGAGAAACCTAGGTCAAGAAAGAGAGACTGCTGTTGAAAATCGCAAGAAAAAGCCCACAGTCGGCCCAGCCGGACAAGCACGCGATCGCGCATGCTTATGGCCGACGATCGCGTGGAAGACCCTTTTACTCTCGGGTTATATTTTCGCACCATCTCGCGATCGCGTGGCACGTATCCAGCGATCGCGACTTCATCTTTCTTCCGGCTGTGCAAGTTAGTCCCTGACTTTTAATTGCACCTTCAGTCCTCAACTTTCAATTGTTGCAATTTAGTCCCTAAACTTTATCTTCTTCTCGGTTTGACCATTCAAGCTCTTAATTCATTCAATTAGGTCCTCCAACCTCTGATTTAGTCACTTTGGCACCAAGCATGTTTCCCGGTTGTTGTCACAAATTCCTCACTTGTCCAATTTAGCTCCAATCAACATCCAATCGTGTCATTTTTCCATTAATTGCTTCATTCTTCTTCAATTGGGACATTTTCTGAAAAGTAAACAAATAAACATAAATTAAATAACAAATATTCCCAAACGACAATAATTAATCCTAATTTAGACATACAAATAAGTGTATAAAATACGCTTACCACCTGCCGTCTTATCTGCCTTTGGATTCACATGACCCACACGTGGAATAGGAACTAAGTCAAGGATGCCTGAAGGATTCCGTACACACACATTTTCAAATGGACTCACTCTCATGCTCCTGTTCGTTGACTTGTTGTAGGCAAACTCGACCTGAGGTAATGCCAAATCCCACTGCTTTGGCTTAGTCCCTGCGAGACTCCTCAAAAGGTTTCCCAGGCTCCGGTTCACCACTTCGATTTGACCATCTGTTTGGGGATGGTAGGCACTACTAAAGTTCAACTGGATCCCCAGATTTTCCCATAAACTCTTCCAAAAGTCACTCATGAACTTGTGTCGTGATCAGAAGTAATTGAGTGGGGAAGGCCATGTAACCTCAGAATTTCCTTAAAGTAGAGGTGGCCAATCCGAGTAGCGTCCATGGTTTTTTAACATGCTACAAAATGAGTCATCTTCGAAAACCTATCCACCACAACAAAAATAGAGTCCATGGCCCGTTGGGTGCGGGGTAGACCCAACACAAAGTCCATACTTACGTCAAACCAAGGGGCATCAGGTACAGGTAGAGGCATGTATAAGCCTGCATTTGTGAGAGCTCCCTTTGATCACTGGCATACATAGCACCGCCCCACATAATGAGCTACGACACTATTCAATTTTGGCCAATATTAAGTGGAAGAGACCAATGCCAACGTTTTATCTCGTCCGAAATGCCCCTCGTTGTGGAGTTCACTAATAATCTATTCCCTTAGTGAACAATCTGGAATGCACAACTGTAATCCATGAAATAGATAACCATTATGCAAAATAAAATCATGACGTTTATTATCAGTTACCTCCTGAATTATTTTCCTGAATGAAGGACCTGCATCATACATATCAGGGAACACCTCAAATCCAGCAACTCTAAAACTCATGGTAGTGAGGAGTAGGGTGCGAAGACCAAATGCATCTGCCACACGGTTAAGACTTCCAGCTTGGTGCTTTATGTTAAATGTGAACTCCTGCAAGTATACCACCTACTTGGCATGCCTCCTATTAAGATTGTGCTAGCCATTGATGTACTTCAAAGCCCCATGATCAATGATAAGAATGAACTCCCTCTGCACAAGGTAATGACGCCAATGTTTTAGTATCTAAACAACAGAATAATTCCAGATCATAGGTGGAATAATTCCTCTTCAACCCAGAAAGCATCTCTTATAAATGCTATAGGTCGCCCTTCTTGGCTCAGAACACCCACAATGTCAACTCCAGATGCGTCATAATTCACCTCAAACACCTTCTTAAAATCAGGAAGCATTAAAATTGGAGCCTATGTCATCTTCTACTTTACCAACTGAAAAATGATTTTCGCTTCTTTGGACCATTGAAAGTCACATCCCTTCATACATTTTTTGATAGGAGCAATCAGCGTGTTGAAATTTATAATGAATCGACAGTAGAAGGATGCCAATCCATGGAAACTTCTAACATTGTTCACCGATATCTCGCGACGCGAGATACGCCCGTAAGTGTACGGGTCGTGAGAAGTACCTTAGAGTCCGGATTATCGTCCCACAGAGACTGCTATTAATTACCGAAATATTTTAGTTCTAAACTTTATTTGAACAGATAAGGAGGATTTTTTATTGTGAACTAAAACTAATAGATTAAATTAAATTGAAACGAAATTTGTTTTGTCTTTAAAACTGATTGTAAAGTAGTTGAGAATCCCGATTTCACCTAACTAATTATATTAACTCCAATTCCAGTTTTATTTTCTAAATATGTGTTCGATTGAATTCACTAATTCAAATTGAGATTCCTCTCTCAAATTTAAATCAATCCTACCTAAATAGGTCAACCTTATATCTCTATAGCAGGTCCGAATATTCCTTATCTAGATGCATTACACGCAAGAATTCGCACACGACCACAATAATAACAAGAGTATATCTCTATCTCTCGTTCAATTACCTAGATCTATATTATTAACTCACCTATCGAATTATTAAAATAGCACATAAAATCATGAAAGAGTTGCCAGTTCATTCACGCATTAAACGCAATAATAAATCAACACATGCATTGAAGCATTAAAACAAGGAATATGGAATTAAAATCATTAACTAGGCTACATCGTTTATCCCAACATAGAATTTAGTTACACATCATGATTAAAGAACAAAAACAATAAAATAATACGTTCATTGAAAACAAGAAAAAAGGAAAGCATGCACCAGGTCTCAATTCTTCTATTATCTTCAATTCACGCCCCTCTGCAATGCTTGATTCTCCAAGAAATTGATGATGAAATCTTAATTGTGGCTCGTTCTATGGAGAGGCAAAGGTTTTGATTTCCTACCTCATGTGTTGTACAATATAGGTTTTGGAGAAACCTAGGTCAAGATAGAGAGAATTCTTGTTGAAAATCACGAGAAAAAGCCCACAGTCGGCCCAGCTGGATAAGCGCGCGATCGCGTGGCTTCAACCCTAGCGATCGCGTGGAATTCGTTAAAACTCTCAGGTTACTATTTTGCATCTTCGTACGATTGCGTGGTATATATCTAGCGATCGCGATTTCCATCTTTTCTCAGCTGTGTAAATTGGTCCTTGACTTTTAATTGCACCTTCAATCCTCAACTTTCAATTGTTTCGATTTAGTCCACAAACTTTATATTCTTCTTGATTTGCCCGTTTGAGCTCTCAATTCCTTCAATTAGGTCCTCCAACCTCTGATTCGTTCACTTTGGCACCATGAATCTTTCCTGGTTGTTATCACAAATCTCTCACTTGTTCAATTCAGCCCCAATTAACATCCAATTGTGTCATTTTTCCATTAATTGCTTTATTATTCTTCGATTGGGACATTTTCGGAAAAGTAAACAAATAAACACAAATTAAGGAGCATATATTCTAAAACGAAAATAATTTCTTCTAATTTAGACATACAGATAGGTGTATAAGATACACTTATCAAATACCCCCAAACTAGAATTATTGTTCGTCCTTGAACAATGGAAAATAAACTACAAAAATCAAATAAATAAAAGAGCAATTATTTTTGTTGTGTCAACATGTTTACCATATGCCTCCATAGTCCAAATCACTTTACACTTCAGCAATAGTTATGTACAACAATGCAAAATAATTTCTAGTTATATCATGCCAGATTTTCAAGTAGCTCATTATGCATAATCAAGCCCGAATCCCATGTGGTCAATCTATGTATTCTAATGAAATTCCTTTCAACGCTTATGGGTGATCACCACTTTCTACTTTTCTCTCACATCCTGGATTTTTATCTATGTGGGTTCTCGACATTTTTTCATTTCTTTTTCCACACGAGGCAGTCAGAATCAGAAATATGCGTGCACAACAAATCAAAAGAAAGCAGCCCTCAATTCTATAACCTCAACCACCACAGCTCATTCAACAAAGCTTATACCATGCAATATTTTTTTATTTATTAATATGGACGACTTTTTCTATTAATTGTCCTTGCCTTTTACCATCTTTGTGCAGAACTTTTCACGCTTGCTTTCTATATGACCCCGTAGGGAGCTTTCGGATCGACAACTCCCAAACCAGTTGGCTTTAGGGTACTAGGTTCAAAGAACCCCTCAGACGTACTTGCCCGAGTCATAAAGACTTAAACAGAAAAGTTAAAGATGTTTTAATATCTTATGTGTAAGTCCACTCTAATGGACTCAAAATAAAGTTCTAACTAACCTAAAATAACTAAAACTGAAAAATGAAATAAAATCCACGCAATTCGCGATAAACCTGACTTAAGGCCGTGACAACATCACTTACGGCCATAATTATACTTCTTCTTAAGGATTACGGTCGTAACCGTATAACTTACGGCCATAACTTTGAAAACCTGAAATTCTTCAGTCTGATCCAAGAGTGACTTACGGCCGTGAGACTCTTTGGTTACGACCGTAACTTTGCCTCTGTATAATTTTTTGTTTTCTTGGTTTCCAACCAGACTCTCAGCTTGTCTCTTGGCTTGCTCACTTGGTTTAGATTTGAACCTTCTTCATTCAAGCAACGTTTGATCTTTGAAGCTTTTCGAACATGGTTGAAGCTTTGTTTGGCTTGATTTATAGTTCTTTCCATCAAGCCCACCATGATTCGTATCATTCCCTCCTTCTTCAGGATGATTTGGCCTAAATCATAGTGTTGTTCTTGATGTTTCACTGTACCTCCTGGATCAAACGGAAAATTATGGATTCCATGACATGCATTCAAGAAGTGATGCTTCTTTAATCGGTAGGCAAGAAGGCATTGAAACACGGGGCTTATTGACCAATGTTGATGCGATTCAAGCTTCCATGTGTAATCAACCTGCAATAAAGATTGAAATAAAATGGGGAGGGAAATGTTAGTTTCAAATGGTACAAGGTGTGGATCCTTGTATTCTTGATAGATCACCTCCACAACGAGACTCTTCTCTTCACTTCTTTCAATCTTTTCAATCTCTTGCTCAATATTTTTAACTCCAAGCCCAACAACATATTTTTCAAACTCCACATTTTTATCACCATGTTCATACACTACCTCATTCCTACCCAAATGGGATCTTCCACTGGCTGGGTTCAAAGTTTGAACTTCCACTCCAACTTCTAACTCGTCCTCCTTCTTCTCAACATTCTTATCCCGAGGCTCTAACTGTAACCCAGCCATAATCTCGCTTTCACTCTCCTTTTGTAAATTATCATCGGCCTCTCCTTCACTCTCTCTCTCTCTTGCATCTTAGCCAATTTTTCCTCGCTCTTTGTGCCTTCATTTCCTTATCTAACTGTAGTAATGCCTTTGCCATCTTCATGAATTCATCCTTTAATCCCCAACCACCATCTCTCACTATTTCTTCCTCATCCCTCTTTTGTCGCAATATTTTTTCTTCAAGTATTTGTTCCGGGGTTAACGGCATAAGTTTAATGTTTTTCCCATCTTTAAAAAATTTGTACGCATTCCTACCCTTATCATAGAATGCTTTCCTCTCAGACTTCCACAACTTACCCAACAAAATGTGGCAAGACTCTATAGGCGCCACATCACACCATAGTTCATCGCTATATCACCCAAGTGTGAATTTCACCCTAATCCCATGAGTTACATCTACCTTCCCACACTCCTTTAACCACGTCAGCCTATAAGGATTAGGATGTGGTAGTAGAGGTAAACCCAACTCCTCAGCCAAGGCAGTACTAGCTACATTAGAGAAATACTCTCTATCATAATAACATTGCATACTTTACTGCTCACATGACATCTAGTCTTGAAGGTAGGATCGTATTCATAATTCATCCCTTTATAAGGATTTCAAGAATTCAAAAAACTCAAAATAAGAGGGTCCAGATATTGGTAATAGCAAGAAGGAATTAATTTTGGCTCGAAAAGGAAAAGAATATCAAGAATTTGAGGAAATTCAAGAAAGTGGTTCTTGAATTTTAGAATGACTCTTTTTTTTATTATTAACAAATTTTCAGAATTAATATATATATATATAAATTCGACACAAATGCAACAAAACAAACGGAATAGGATTTCGATAAGAATCGAATAAAATAAACACTTTTGAACTTTTTATTGGATTTTTATATGGATCAAAACTGAAAAATTAAGACTGATACGAAGAACACGAAAACTTGAAAACATGATTCAGCAACAAGATATGGATGATTTTGTGTAGACTCTATGATAAAAATACAAAATCAAACTGGATAGAATAGAAAAACCTGAATTTAGAGTCCAGCTCTGATACCAAATGATGTGATCTCGGGAGGCGAATCATGTTGAACTCGCGGAATTATACGAAGAACGCGGTGAAAATTCCGAATTCAGGTTGGAACGGACGGTAACACTACGACCCGAGCCTCACGATGCAAGAACGAAGGGTATATCAAACTCAAGACCCGTTACGATGCGGAAACAAGAACCATAATGGGGGAACGCCACAAGGAATGTCCAGATCCTTGATAAGTTCAATTGTTTTGAATGCCACAAGACTTTGATTTTGATAAACAGTTTATTGCGGATTCAATAAAATTATATGTAGATTTCCTATATTTCTTCGAACTTATCAAAGAGTGATTCTTTGTGGCATTTATCCCGAACTTATCAAATATTCGCGATGGTACTTGTGGCATTCAAATCAGAAACTTATCAACGAAGTTGGACAGATCCTTGTGGCCTTTCTAAAGTCTTGGTTCTTTATTCCGCATCATCGATCTTTCTCGTCGTGAATGTTGGGTCAAGATTTCATCGTCCATCCACAACCTGGGTTAGGAACTTTTCGGCGTTAACTCTGCTCATCTCAAATCATATCATTAATGATATGAATCATGATGGGCTTGACAGAAAGAACTACAAATCAAGCCAGAAAAAGCTTCGAGCATGTTCAAAAAGCTTCAAAGATCAAACATTGCTTGAATGAAGAAGGTTCAAGGCTAAATCAAGTGAGCAAACCAAGAGACAAGCCGAGAATCGGGTTGAAAACCAAGAAAATCAAAAAAACTATGCAGAGGCAAAGTTACGACCGTAACCAAAGAGTCTCACGGTCGTAAGTCACTCGCGGATCAGAATGAAGAATTTCAGGTTTTCAAAGTTACGGCCTTAAGTTATATGGTCACGGCCGTCCGTAATCCTTAAGTAGAAGTATAATTATGGTCGTAAGTCGGGTTTATCGCGAATTGCGTGGATTTTATTTCCTTTTCAGTTTTAGTTATTTTAGGTTAGTTAGAACTCTATTTTGAGTCCATCGGCGACTAGGGTTTTATTTTGTTTATTTTTATTCTATTTTCCATTCATTGTAAAAAAGACTTTGATGAATCAAATTATTGAGTGTTTTTACTCTCTCTAAAGATGATGATTTTCTCTTTAAACAACAAACTTATCAAGATTCAAATCTTGTGGCGTTCAAAACAATTGAACTTATCAAGGATCTGGACATTCCTTGTGGCATTCCCCTATTATGGTTCTTGTTTTTGCATCATAACGGGTCTTAGATTTGATATACCCTTGGTTCTTGCATCGTAAGGCTCTAGTCATAGTGTTACCATCCTTTTCAACCTGAATTCGAAAATTTCCCGGCGTTCTTCTTATAATTCCGCGAGTTCGACATCACATCACCTTTCCAGCAACTCCAATACATGTCGTTGTAACTCCTTAGCTTCTTTAGGGCTGAGACGATAAGCTGGCCGACTAGGCAGCAGTGCATAAACTACTTTCTTCACCCATCATGGATAACACTACGATCATAATCCCAAGGTCAGCATAACAACACGTGACAGGCATCCATGGATAGGACATCGTACCAAGCATTATCGAAATACTTCTGGTCAATGGAAAAAGAGACCAAACATCGTCATTCCACTGCTACTTCACTGTCCAGTCTGCCCTTGCTCAACCAAGATAACTTATATGGTTTAGGGTGCTGGTTGGTTTTCAACTATAATTTTTGCCCAGTTTCCTCGGACGCCACATTCTCGCAACTGCCACTATCAATGATCATCTTACAAACCTTATTAGTAAAGGTGTAAGTTGTATGTAAAATGTTGGTTCTTAGCCAGTCATCCCCTAAATCGCCCTTGGGAGTCAAAAGACTATTGCAAATACCTAGAGTTTCTTGGTCGTCCCCATACAACACATCCCCGTCTCCATCATCATCATAAACAGGTGCTCCAAACTCCTCATTATCCTTTATGTCATCTTCCTCAATTAGGAGGTTTTTATCCCTCTGATTAAATGGTTTCCTGCAATCAGTTGCCATGTGACCTTGTTCTCCACATCTAAAACATTTAACACATGGGTTAAGATTATTTCATGGAAGCTGTAGGGCGAGATTCGCAACTTGAGGGCGAGATGGTTGATTGTTTTCGCCCCTGATTACTGGATTCTGGTTCTGCAGCTTCTCCACAGCTAGCTGGAATGCTTCAGAAACTGTCCATAGTGAATGAAGGTTGAGGACGTCTTGGATGGGCTATCGTAAACTTTCCAGATATCGTGCCACCATCTGCTAATCTGTCTCAGTTAAATCATTACGTGCTATCAACTGGTAGAATTCCTCCGTATATTCCTCTATTGACCTAGGACCTTTCCTTAGTAAATGAAGGCGCTGAAACATGGTTTGGGTGTAGCCAAAAGGAAGAAAGTGACCCTTCATCTTCTTCTTCATCTTTTCTCAATCAGTTACCTTGCCCTTACCCTTCCTGTCTCGTGAGCTCCTCAATTGTTCCCACCATGCCAAGGCTCTGTCTTTCAGTTTGATGGTGACCAGCTTCACCTTAACATGTTCTGGGACATCCTTATATTCAGAAATATTCTCCACTTCGCTCAACCAATCGACAAATCCCTCGGCTTGCAATGTACTAGAAAACTCAGGTAGATCCACCCTGAAGTCGAGATCTCCATGACGATTCTCCCGACCATGGTGTCCCCCTAACTGAGTGCGGTTCTGATATGGATTTTCGAATCTGGAATCAGAATCGTGACTCGCCACCTCATTATTTTTGAACTCCTACGCTGCTAATTACTGGGTTAATTCTGCAACTTGCCTATGTAGATCCTCAATCATCAATTCCTGAACGTTACGCTCACGGTGTAGGACCTCCTCACTCAAAACCTGTCCACTACGGTCTCGACAGGTTAACCATTGAAATTCGATGAAGTATCACTCCAGGAAGATGCTAAGCTCTGATACCAACTGATGTCGAACAAAATAGAGATTATTCCGTTTGGTTAGGGTTACAGATGATTCAAAGGAAGAACACAAGAAATAACACCGAAAAAGGTTGAGAGGATTCTCTACTATGAATAAAATTATCAAAAAGTCTGAATGAATGAAAAATAGTCCACAAGCCGGACTAAATAGCCTTAAAAAAACGTAATTATTATCGAAGAATAGCGAAAAATACCATAATAAACTAAATCTCGCTAAAATAGAAGGAAATAACGAAAAGTGACAAATTGAGTGGGAAAACAACCTTTTTTAAGGGGCGAAATTGACTCGCATTGAGAAAATCTGGGTGGCCACGATGTTCTCTTTGAAACAAGCTTTTCGAATTGGGATCAAGGGCGTAATTCTAATAACCGTAGCCAAAGTTATGGCCAAAATACAGAGACGTGTAATTACTACCCCAATTAGGAAGACACTCTCATCACTTGCCATACTTGCGCCGATCTGCCAACTCATGCTATCTCAACACCATCAATGTGTTATCTGACAACTCAACATCGTCTGGTTCAGATCCTCCTGCATCATAAATCGTATATATTACCTTATTCTAAAGATCTTGTTGAAAAAGATCCAACCTCGCAAGACACAAAGTAATCGAGATTAGTCAATAATGCAGCGGAAGATAATAATATAATTGGCACGTAATTGAAATAATACATAAACAACAAAACACCAATATTGATAACTCCCTTTTTCAGCGAATTAGCGGACTGCACTTGGTGAAATCGAGGGCTCAAATTTCTGCCCAATCCCCACAATGGTAACACCACTACACCGCTAGAGAACACTCCAAGACAACCCCCCAAACCGGTCGAGAGACCCACTGCCAACACACCCAACCCACACCAACGAACCAAGACTGCAGGCTACACAGAGGAACCATAAAGGAACCACACAAGCACAGAGGAGGAACCACCACAGGACCGCACAAGGTAACCACAGTAAGGCTCGGCCACCACAATGAACCGAACCCAGCAGCAGCAAGAGGAACCGAACCGCAAGAACCAATCACAGGGGCACGAGCCAACAACCACGAAGGAAAGAGCAGCGAGCTACACAGGTTGCGGTTTACACCGCAAGAAGGCTGTACAAGGGAACCACAAAGGAACCAAACACAGGTTGAGCCGGACATGCAAGAACCGAACGCACACAACACTTCGGCCACCACAGCAGGAACGGAACAACGAGGCAGCAAGAACAAGGTCACAGGAAGACCCACACTTCCAATCACAGAGAGAGGAAGAAGGAAGAGGGTCGGGTTCTTCACCAAGAAGAAGAGAGCCGCGGCACCGAGAGTGGAGAGAAATATCGCCGAGAGTGGAGAGGAATGTCGTGAGTGTTCTGAAGAGCCAAAGTGGGGAGGGTCGGGTAGATATAGGTTTAGGGTTTAATTAGGGAGCCCTAATTAAGTGGGTCGTCTTGAAGCCTACCCATCGAGCAACAGGGTCGTGACTCAATTAAAACCTCGACGTGGGTAATAAATCTTTTAGCGCGTGGGCTGCCTAATTGTGGAGATTAGGCAATACTTCGATCATGGGCCGAGGGCCTACGAAGTTTAAAATCCGACACTGTTTATTATCATTGCCCCCGAGGTTTGATCGGGACCAAAAAATCCCAACAAACCTCCACCTTGGTTCCAATCGAACCTGCAACACCAAAACACCTAGTTCATTAGTTGCACAAAACAGTTCCAAACGAATTAGAACTCAACATACCTTTTTCAATGTTTCACGTTAGAAATATATCCCATACCTGCTAACAGTACTCACCAAAGGCCAAGGTAAAACCCAAGAATACACTAAATCATAGTGAGCCAAACTATGCATTTATACCACATTAGCAAGTAATACAACTTTAGACAAACAACACATGCTTTCTAAAGACAAATGTAAACAAATTACATTTCCACATGAGTTAATCAAGAGCATTTAATAACACAAAGTTATAGGTGACTCCACAAATGCGATAAGAGCACATCAAAGATAAACCACAAATCTTTCCACCAAGTTCACATAAAGAACTTAACATTAACACCAAGTTAATCAAACAAGGTCAACACAAGTAACGTATGCAAATGACCCCCAAGAAAAGATATAATCACAATTACCCCATTCCAAAACCGATGTAGCTCTCCTCTCACCGCCATCTATGCTCACTAGACTACTCAACAATCACACTTAACTGGTAAACTATTAAGATCCTAAGACAATGGATGTACCTCTATCACAACCTCACCACTAGAAGTTAAACCTCGATTCTCCACCTCACCTAGAGATGATAGGAGCGTCCTCCACCTAATCGAGATCCTCACAGATAGAGTTAAACAAGACATTTGACAACCTCACCTCTCGTGATCTACATGTCAAAAAAACACACATCCCTAGCATGTCACCAAATACACTCTTAGGCATCTAGTCCAACCTTACCAGCTAACCCTCACTTCTAATATAACTACTGAATACCCATCCCACCAAGGGAACACATCTGATCTATATTGTGAGAACACACACAAAGTATCAAAACCTCACACCAAACCCAACCACCATGCATGTAACCATGTTATACACAAAATAACATATCACACTCAAATTCATGCAAATGTTGAATCAACGCAAATGAAATGCAACATAAAGAATGCAACCGAATAAAGTGACCACACACATGCAAAAAATGGTAAAAAATCAATCAAATGCACACAATTATTCAGTAGAAATTGTAAATGAGATAAGAGCATCAATAAACTCCACTCGGATCACCTTCCGAGTAAGTAACTACATTGACCCCATTTCTATCCCCATCTCCTATTTTGTTTTTCTCTCCAGGGCAGTCTCTCTTATAATGGCCAGACCTACCACAACCATAGCACTTCCTTCCCTTCGCCTTACCCTGTGACTTAAAACTACTTCCACCCTTCCATCTATCACCCTCATGGTTTGAGTCACCTCTGTTTTTACCATACCCACCTCGCATCATGTGGATCTCACCACTACCACTCCTCACATCTCTTTCAGCTTTCACCTCCCTCTGCCTACTTTTCAAGGAATCAATGACAATTTCAGGTGTAAGAGTATCCCTCCCATATTTTATAGCATTCTTAACCTCTTTATAAGTGTCAGGAATAGCATTTAACAATATAACAGCTTTATATTCTTCGGGTACCTTTTCACCACAGTTAGTAATGTCTTGCACAAGTTTATTAAAGACATCCAAGTTGTCATCTAAGTCCTTAGAGGGATCAATTTTAAAACTGAAAAAAATTTCAAGCAAGTAAAGCTTATTAGGAGTAGACTTTGACACATAAAGTTCTTCCAATTTGTCCCAAAGTTCTTTAGTGGTATCATGTTTTCCAACTTTACGTAAAATAGAGTCAGATAGATGCAAAATGATAGAAGTATATGCGAGTTCATCAAAATCCTTTTTCTCTTCAGCAGTCACAGTATTTGGGAAAGAATTGTCAATAGCTTTTGAAATCTTTTGTTGTACTAAAATACCTTTCATTTTCTGTTGCCATATAGAAAAATCACCTTTACCATCGAAGATGTTCAATTCAAAACGATGTGCAGACATCTTAACAAATAAGAAGCACACAACGCAATATAAGCACCACACGGAAAATCACACAGAAGATCCTAAAGGTCGCAATATACGCCGTTCTAAATTTCCAGGATTTCGTGAGACTCAAAGATCTCAGGTCAAGGGAATTTTCGACACGGGAGTCTAGGTGATAGTTCTAATAATAGTGCAACAAGCAAAATAATCACAAAAGATATCACAAGACAAACAGCTATGAAAAACACAGGTAATGTCAAATAATTCCTATAACTAGCAACAGGCAACCGCAAGCCTAATGGTCACCCCACACGATGACCTGCTATTACTGGAATTTAAGAGTTTCAGCCAATTTACCAGAGCGGACCTTTCTGAGTCCGTAATATGGAGAGATGCGAAATTATTTATCGTTTTACTTTTTGCAATTAGCGATCTTTGGAGCGTAAGTCAGCACCAAGCTCGAGAACCTCCAAAATGATACCTAACTTGCAAAAGCCAATATATACCAAACAATCAATAGTTTTCAATCACACAAATTCTGAAAACACAATTGAAATGTAAATAATTTCAGCAACAAAGAACAAAATTAATTTTCAGTTAACGAAAATTAAATCAGGGAACTAGAAAACTCAATCAATGAATTCCAGTATCGATTCAATTCATCCAATCAAGCCACCGAGGCTCTGATACCAATTGTTGAAAAAGATCCAACCTCGCAAGACACAAAGTAATCGAGATTAGTCAATAATGCAGCGGAAGATAATAATATAATTGGCACGTAATTGAAATAATACATAAACAATAAAACACCAATATTGATAACTCCCTTTTTCAGCGAATTAGCGGACTGCACTTGGTGAAATCGAGGGCTCAAATTTCTGCCCAATCCCCACAATGGTAACACCACTACACCGCTAGAGAACACTCCAAGACAACCCCCCAAACCGGTCGAGAGACCCACTGCCAACACACCCAACCCACACCAACGAACCAAGACTGCAGGCTACACAGAGGAACCACAAAGGAACCACACAAGCACAGAGGAGGAACCACCACAGGACCGCACAAGGTAACCACAGTAAGGCTCGGCCACCACAATGAACCGAACCCAGCAGCAGCAAGAGGAACCGAACCGCAAGAACCAATCACAGGGGCACGAGCCAACAACCACGAAGGAAAGAGCAGCGAGCTACACAGGTTGCGGTTTACACCGCAAGAAGGCTGTACAAGGGAACCACAAAGGAACCAAACACAGGTTGAGCCGGACACGCAAGAACCGAACGCACACAACACTTCGGCCACCACAGCAGGAACGGAACAACGAGGCAGCAAGAACAAGGTCACAGGAAGACCCACACTTCCAATCACAGAGAGAGGAAGAAGGAAGAGGGTCGGGTTCTTCACCAAGAAGAAGAGAGCCGCGACACCGAGAGTGGAGAGAAATATCGCCGAGAGTGGAGAGGAATGTCGTGAGTGTTCTGAAGAGCCAAAGTGGGGAGGGTCGGGTAGATATAGGTTTAGGGTTTAATTAGGGAGCCCTAATTAAGTGGGTCGTCTTGAAGCCTACCCATCGAGCAACAGGGTCGTGACCCAATTAAAATCTCGACGTGGGTAATAAATCTTTTAGCGCGTGGGCTGCCTAATTGTGGAGATTGGGCAATACTTCGATCATGGGCCGAGGGCCTACGAAGCTTAAAATCCGACACTGTTTATTATCATTGCCCCCGAGGTTTGATTGGGACCAAAAAATCCCAACAGATCTGTTGTGATATGTTTTGGTAAGAGTTGACAGAGTCAGATTTGAACATTTTGTTAATCTTGTTCAAAATTTTTTTTGAGTCAATAGTTGTGTTATCAGCCATTTAGCAAGCTCTGATACCAAGATAAATATAATAATAAAATGTATTGAAGAAATCTTTAGATTCAATAATAATTCTTACAGATTTACAGTAGTGAATATATACACATAAAGGAAGGATCTAGGCCCACAATCAACTCTGAACATGTATCGATCAATATCAATGGCCAACCAGAAAAGAAGGAGACGAAAGAATAAAAGCTGTACTATCCAACGGGATTCAGTAGTGTGTGAAAAGGGTGTAATTGTGTGAGATGGAGAGAAAATGTGTTTCAGAAAGTGTGGATCTAGATAAAGTTGTAAAAATCCATTCATGTTGAACTGCTGAGAGTAAGGAGATTTTTGGAAAACGTTTGCAACTCATTGACTAAGATTTATGCCAGACATATCATTCCTCGTAGCATTTAGTTCTTCAAATCTACTTTCAAACATCATTAGTGTAGATAAATTTAACAATAAAATTTATTGAAGAAGTCTTTAGATTCAATAATAATTCTTACAGATTTATGGAAGTGAATATATACACATAAAGGAAGAATCTAGGCCTACAATCAGAATTGTACACATATTGATCAACATCAATGGCCAACCAGAAAATAAGGAACTGAAAGAATAAAAGTTGTACTATCCAACAGAATTTGGTAGTGTGTGAAAATGGTGTAATTGTGTAAGATGTAGAGAAATCGTGTTTCAAAAAGAAGAGGGAAATGAAGTTTTGTTTCCTACTTATAAAAGCGTGAATCTAAATAAAGTTGTAAAAATAATATCACAACTCTTGTTGGTTAACAGCATTTTCTCTCCCCACCTTTTCCTTCTCCTTCAGATGAAATTGATGGTTCAGCAAGGTTTAATTCTTCAACTGGGTAGGTTGGCAGTGAAGTAATTTTTTACTGTGATGGTATGCAGAGGAGGTTTGAGGGTCGAACTCAAGTATTTTCCAATCTTAAAATCTTAAATCAAATTTAAATTTCCCACTTGACTTTGTAAAAATTGAAAATAGCATCACTCATGCCTCATCAAAATAATTGACCCATCATAATCAGTTCTTATTTGTGTTGGAATATTTATTGTATAGTGATGCCAAAATAAATAGAAAAAATTATATGAAATTTGTGCTGACAAATGGATAGAGTAACGGCAAGGAAACAAAAAAAAGAGAAGAGAAGGAAAGGAAAGGAAAGGAAAGGAAAGGAAAGAGACAAAGTTGAGGTAAGTATTGAAAAATTTGTCCTTAAGTCGAATTTACTAGCAATAGTGCTTACGGTTTATGGCAATCGACTCCCAAGATACAACGATTCCCACTTGTGTTGGTAGCACTCCAAAACACAAACATAACGAACCAAAATATGGTTTTGTACTCCAAAATGAAAATGAAAATGAAGAAAGAAAACAAAGTGTATGCAATAATCATGCAATAATTTTGTTTAATGGAAGAGTAGAGAATGATATTGTGATTGCATATTATTGATGTGTGGATTTGAATATCTCAAGGGTCCTATTTATAGATTATGAAGGGTTGTGGACGAAGTGGTGTGGAGTTAAACCACGCAACCCTTTCAAAAGACACAACTGTTCGGACAGTCATGCGATCGCATAGTTCTAAGCATTGAGATTGCATGGCTTTACACAAAACAGATTATTTAATAAAAATAGTTGACGTGTGATCACATAGTTTTATAACCATGCGACTGCATGGGCAAAATTCTTGACTTGATTTTCGTCATTTTCGAAATGTCAAATATACCCTTTGACGTATGCAAAGAAATTTAAATGGCGAAGTGGCAAACTAATTTGTCTAAACGGATTGGGTTGGATTTCGACTATTTTGGTTGAAGTTGACTCGAAGTCACTTTCGTCGATTTTCAACACTTAACCAATTTCTCGAATTATTAAACAAATATCCAACCATTTGTAAGCAAAAATCTTTGACTCAAGATCAAATATCAACTTCCAAAAAATATTTTTTGACCTCAACAATGGTAATTTGTCCCTTGTAGTGGTACTAAACTTTTTATATATGGTCTTGGCCAGACCCCACCTCAGGTGCTAAAAAGCTCCTTAGCTATTAAACCCTTTAATTAAGTCTCGTTTGGTGAAAGATTTTTGTTTATGAATAAAAAATATGATGTTTTTGAAATAAAATACGCGGTTAAAAAGTAATTTGAAAAAATGTGTATAATTAAAAAGTGATTTGAAAAAATACATTGTTCCTGTTTGGTCCCCTTAAAAAATTTAACACGTTATTATTTATTTTTTTCTACCACACATTTATCAATAAAATAATATTACACTTAAATCCAAACAAATACCCTACTTTTTAACCACACATTTTCCTGAAAATCACTATTCATTCTAAATTATTTTTAAACAATATCAAACAAGAGCTAAATAAGTTAACAAACGGAGTGTAAAACCGTATGTGATCAAGTTAGGAATATTTGAATATAATGTGGTGGAAATTAAACTCAGAATCCCTCTTCTTTAACCCACGGAATCTTTTGATGTTCAAAATAATAATAAGCAAACGAGAAAATAAATAACAACAATACAGAAAATTGCTAAAGTCTTTCACTATGAATTAAATTGTTACAAATATTTAGACTTTCACTCAACAACCTAATTACACAGATCACAGAAAATACTAATAATGAGCTTCTATTTAACCACAAGTTTTTACTCATTGAATTACCTCACAAGAATTTATAAGAAATTATAAAGATAAAGCTCACAAATTTCTCTTTATTTGATCACAATATGACATTCTTTGATATGTGTTTAATTGACTCCTCAATACAATATTCATAAGTGAAGATAATTCTAAAAATGTGTAGACTTTTTAATCAAGTATATTTTCTTGTTGAAGTAGGATACCAAAATAAAGGAAGAATCTCACATTATTACGCAAGAAAACAGCTTTCGTTCTTGGCTCGTCCACGTCACTCATGTGGTAACTTTCCTTTTTTTCTTTCTTTTGACTTGAGACTGCTTTCTTTTACTAAAACCTGTAAATCATGCATCCTCATAAAAAATATTATTTTTTTCTATAATAATTAATTTCAAATATTGAAAAAAGTTAAGTACACAATTTATTACTTTTCACATCACTTTTTAATTATTCAATTTTTCAAAATTACTATTTAAAACTCTTTTTTTAAAATGTATGACAATCAAACAAGGACTAAGTAAAAAAAGTAGATTTGTTTGGGAGTCTGAGACATCTCCATCAAAGCCCAAAAAAATTTTCTTCCTAAAATTGCACATTCTCTTCTCAATTAATTTAATTTTGAAAAGTAGGAAAAATGAATAGAATTGATTACTATATTTTCATTGATACAATACCATGTAAATATATACAATGAGATCTCTAATCACTCCTAGAATAGTGGTATAATTAACCTATAAATCAGGGAATATAGAAGGGAAGATATGATACACTATACATATATAAACTGTACAATAAAGGATGGAATATTATATTTCCTAACACTCCCCCTCAAGTTGGAGAGTGAATATCCTGCAATCCCAACTTGCTAATCATTGGAACAAAAATTTCTTTCCCCAAAGGCTTGGTTAGAACGTCAGCCAACTGATTCGCAGAAGTTATAGATTTTGTGACCACAGATCCATCGTGAATCTTATCTCTGATATAGTGGCAATCCATCTCAATGTGCCTAGTGCGTTTATGAAAAACTGGATTGGCTGCAATGTGCAAGGCAGCCTTGTTGTCACAATAAAGTAAGGCAGATTTATGATCAAGAAGCCCCAAGTCATTCAACAAATATTGAAGCCATGTCAACTCACAGCAAGCTCCTGTCATTGCACGGTATTCGGCTTCAGCTGAAGAAAGTGATACAGTTTTCTGCCGCTTTGATTTCCAAGATATTAATGAGGGTCCAAGAAAAACACAATAACTGGTAGTGGATCTTCTAGTAAGTGGGCAACCTCCCCAATCTGAGTCACAATAGGCCCGTAATCTGAAATCACTATTTGAAGAAAAGAACAACCCTCATCCAGGAGCACCTTTTAGATATCGGACAACTCGAAGTGCTGCCTCCATATGAAGTTTTCGTGGTTGATGCATAAATCTACTCAAGACATGTACCGAGTATGTGATGTCTGGTCTAGAAACAGTTAGATATATTAATCTTCCGACCAGCCTTCTATAACGCCCTGGGTCTCTAAGTAAATTACTCTTATCAGATAACTTCAAATTTCGATCCATAGGAGTGTCAACAGGGGCTGCCCCCAACAACCCTGCATCCTTGATTATCTCTAAAGCATATTTGCGTTGGGAGATAAAAATCCCATTTCTAGAAGAGGCAATTTCAATTCCCAAAAAATATTTCAACTCACCAAGATCCTTTAAACGAAAACTGCTATGCAAAAACTCCTTAATTGCAACAATACTAGCAGGATCATTTCCAGTAATTAAGATATCGTCTACATAAATCAAAAGAGCAATGAAAGACTTGTCTTGTTTCCTGGTGAATAGGGAGTAATCAGCACGAGATTGTACATAACCAGCGGAACGAATAGCTGTAGAAAACTTAGAGAACCATTGGCGCGATGCCTGTTTCAAACCATACAAGGACTTATGCAGTCGACAAACCAAGTGACTCTCCCCCTGTCTCTGAAGCCCTGGCGGCGGAGACATATAGATTTCTTCATGGAGATCCCCATGAAGAAAAGCATTGTTAACATCCAATTGATGAAGGGACCATCCCCGAGCAGCGGCTAGAGCAAGTAAGCAATGGACAGAGATTATTTTGGCAGTAGGAGAAAATGTATCATGATAATCCACACCCTCCAATTGTGTGAAACCTTTGGCAACTAACCGTGCTTTATATCGCTCAATGGAACCATCAGACTTATGTTTGATTTTGTATACCCATCGACAACCAATTGGTTTTTTTTCCGGATGGAAGGGATGTGAGAGTCCAAGTGCCATTCTCTTGGAGAGCTTCTAATTCAGATTGCATTGCTGCCTGCCATTCCGGATGAATGACAGCCTCGGAATAAGATTGTGGTTCAGTAGCTTGGTTCACATGGGTAGTGAAGGAGCGATACCGAGGCCTGTATCGATGATAAGATACATAGTTGGACAAAGGGTAGCGGGTGCTGAGATGCGGACCTGAAAGCGAAGAGGACGATCCGTCGGAGGGAAGCTTTGTGACATTAGAACAGATGTAATCACTGAGCTTGATCGGAGGACCAGTCTGGCGGCTTGAGCGACGAATATGCATGGATGGTTCAGGGGAGGTTGCAGGTGGAGTGGATGAAGGAAGAGGTTGGTCGGCCCCAGCAAATTCAGGGACGGGTGAAAGAGAGGGCTGATTGGTGGAAGAAGGTGGAGACGATGGTGTTGCGGGTGATGGTTGAGGGTTGGGTGAGTCAGAGATGATAGGTAGAGGTGAAAGTTTTTGACGACGAGTGTATGTACGAAAGGTGGACGGAGGTTCTGACGCTGGTAATGGAGAAGAATCAAGGTCGGATTGAAGAGAATCGGAAGGAAGGTTGGCCCTATCCATGGGAGAAGATGAGGTGGTCGAAATGTCATGTGAGGGATTAAGAGGGGATGATGAAGTTTGATTATAATCAAACGTGGAGTCAATGGAGGAAGGTATGTCATGAACCACTAATGGAATTGGACCTGCAGTATGGGTTGACTGAGAGACGTTAGAGTTGGGTCGGATAGATGTATAAGGAAAAAAATCTTCATGGAATTTTACGTCTCGGCTAGTAAAAACTTTTTTGCTTGATAGGTCAAATAATTTATAGGCCTTTTGACCGATAGGATAACCGATGAAAATGGAGGGCATGGCACGATAGTCAAATTTGTGAGAAGTGTGGACATTTGTGGCATATGCGAGACATCCAAACACACGGAGATGTGAGAAGGAAGGAGGCTTTGAGTAGAGAAGTTGAAAAGGAGTTTTGAAGGAGAGAACTGGAGAAGGTAATCGATTAATGATGTGTACAGCTGTAAGAACACATTCACCCCAAAATTGGATAGGAAGATGAGCTTGAAATTTTAAAGCTCGAGCCACTTGTAAAATATGGCGATGTTTGCGTTCTACAACTCCATTTTGCTGGGGCGTGTAAACACATGAATGTTGAAAAACCACGCCATTTTCTTGGAAGAAAGAACGAAGTGATACAAACTCTCTACCATTGTCACTTCGAAAATTTTTAATGCGAGATTCAAATTGGGTAAAAACATAGCTGAAGAAATTTTTTAGGATTGATTGTGATTCATCTTTATGTCGCATAAAAAATATCCAAGTAAAGCGTGTATAATCATCAACAATAGTTAGAAAGTAATGAGCACCAGAAATAGAAGGATGTCGATAACGACCCCAAATATCACAATGAACAATTTCAAATGGTTTTATAGAGGAAATACTACTAGGACTGAAAGGTAAACGACTTTGCTTAGCCAAAGGACATATGTGGCAAGTATTATTAGATTGAACGGAAATGTTTAAAAAATTCTTAGCAATGAAACTTAAACGAGAAGGGGATACATGTCCTAATCGACTATGCCAGAGATTGGTGGATGAAGTGATGAGATTGCATGATGGTTGGTTGTTGGATGTAGAAGGTTGGTGCATAAATCTTTCCGTCGCCAGTGCCTCCAAATAGTACAACCCATCACGCTGCTTACCCAAACCAATCGTCCTCCTCGTATCCAGATCCTGCAAAATACACCAATGAGGGAAAAATGTCACGGAACAATCCAGGTTTCTTGTCAAACGGCTAACTGACATTAAATCAACTTTGAAGGAAGGCACAAATAACACATCATGCAAATGATAGACAGAATTTAGAGGAAGTGATCCCTTTGCAACAATATTAGCTTTGTCTCCGGTAGGTAAGAGCACAAGAGGCAATGAACAATTTTTATTTTTGTGCAAAATTAACTTAGAGGATGAAGAAATATGGTCCGTCGCCCCGCTATCAATGATCCAGCCGCGGGAAGCGACTTTAGACAAACCTGGTTTGGTTACCGTATTTGCTTGGGAGCTAGAATTTCCTTCCTTGTCACTAATTAGCGATAAAAGTTGTTTAAGTTGGGCCTCTGATATATTAACTACTGACTTTCCTTCTTCCTTGATTGGCCCATCTGATACAAGGTTGACTTGATGAAATTGATTTGGGCCATGAATCATTTTCGATTTTTGGTAACCTGGTGGATATCCATGCAATTTATAACACCTTTTGACAAAATGGCCCATTTCACCACAGTAAGAACATTGCGGTCGTCCCCTTCCAGAACCAGAATGACGCCGATCTTGGTTAAATCGACGCCCACCTTCTTGCGTTTTCTCCTGCGATTGATAAGGGGAAAAATCATGAGAACCAAATTGGTCTAGGTGCTCCGATTTTTGCACTACTGCTGAGGAAGAAGGCTGTTTATTGTGGCGCACGGCCATGGCTGCGCCGTTGATGGACTCCATTACAGTATGTGAATTGCTGAGAGTTCGTTGCTTTTCCTCCTGACAAATAGAAGCATAAGCTTGGCGAACTGAGGGTAGAGGATTGATCAAAAGAATTTTCCCACGAATTGCACTGTAAGTCTCATTTAAGCCCATTAGAAATTGCATCAACTTTTGCTTGTTTGATTGCGTTCCACTTTCTGCATCAGCATAAGTATCCAATTCATCCCATAAACCTTTTAGTTTCGTGTAATAGGTTGAGACCGAGAGTTGATCCTGTCGAAGATAGGCAATATCTCGTTGAATTTCAAAGATGCGAGGCGCATTGCTTTGAGAAAATCGCTCACGAAGATCCTCCCAAACTTCATGAGCACTAGAATAGTAGATTACACTGTCAGAGATTTCCGGATTGAGAGTGTTGATAATCCAAGAATGAGCCATGTCATTGCATCGTGACCAAGCCGCATACTTGATAGGATTTGATTCTTCCGAAGGTGCCTTGATGGTACCATTGACGAAACCCAACTTATTTTTAGAGTTCAATGCCAGAATCATGGCTCTGTGCCAGGCTGAATAGTTTTCTCCATTCATAGTTTTGGATGTTAGAATTAAACCCGGATGATCCGAGTGATGAGTGAAATAGGGATTCGAGAGATCTGATTTTGAGGAATCCCCAAGGAGAGTCACTTTCTCTATTTTGTCGTTGGCCATTTTGATGGAGAGGAATTCTGCACGAGATTATAGGATGTAGACGATGGAGTCAGAATTTTGATCTGGCTCTGATACCATGAAAAGTAGGAAAAATGAATAGAATTGATTACTATATTTTCATTGATACTACCATGTAAATATATACAATGAGATCTCTAATCACTCCTAGAATAGTGGTATAATTAACCTATAAATCAGGGAATATAGAAGGGAAGATATGATACACTATACATATATAAACTGTACAATAAAGGATGGAATATTATATTTCCTAACAAATTTGGATCAAATATCTAACATAATGTTTTGTTTTTAGTCTTCATCGGGGATTATCTCCCTCCCTCAACCCTGTTCTCCATACATGTGATTTGAACATATTTGTGTATTTTTATATATTGTACTTATTGGATATTGATTTAATAATTCGAGAAATTGATTAAGTGTTAAAAAACGATTGAAGTGATTTCATGTCCATTTCGGTCAAATATTTAGACTCGACCCAATCTGTTAGGCAAAATAATTTACCACTTCGCCGCTTCAGGACGTAGATGCGATCGCATGATATAAAAACCATGCCATCACAAGTGAAATGTTTTTGGACATTTTTCCGTTGGACTCAAAGCTATAAGATTGCATGACTTAATAATCATGCGATCACATGGTAGTACGAAAATTTGTTACTTTTTGAAATGTTGCATAGTTTGGCTCCACACCACTTCGATCTCAACCCTTCATCATCTATAAATAGTTACCTTGGAATGTCCTAATCCACACCAATGATATGCAAGTATAATATCATTTTCTCCTTTTGTCCTAAAAAAAATTCTTGTATTCTTGTTGCATAATTTTGGTTCTTTTTCATATTCATTTTTGGAGTACAAATCCTTATTCTAGTTCGTTGTGCTTGTGTTTTGGAATGCTACAAACACAAGTGATAATCGTTGTATTTTAGGAGTTGTTTGACATAAACCGTCGACATCGTTATGAGCCAAATTCAACTTAAGGACAAAGTGTTCAGTACTTGCTTCGACATTGCATCATTTCTTTTCTTCTCTTATTCTATGCTTACTTGTCGTTACTCTGTCTATTTATCAGCACGAATTTTTGTATAATTATTATATTTCTTTGATGTCACTATAGACAAATATTCCAACAATAACAAGTTATATGTTATGCTTATTCATTTTTTGTCCTGGTATCTTCTTCTAAGGTCTTATTGCTAGAATTATCCATGGAAACAAAACAATGTCAGATGCATTTGGAGCTTTTTACGACTTCAGTCGAATGTTGAAATCCAAGGTATGACGCTTCTATGCCTATAGACCAATCCTTAATTTGCATAGATATGTGCGCGTTCCCACTGTAGAATGTTGCGGTATATGGTGTCACTTAGCAGATCTTATAACCCATGGTTAAACCTATCATCCATATGAATAAATGTATGATTGGCCTAGTTTAAAAGTTTACTTATAAGTTCATTTATAAGTAAGTTTTAAAATAAATAGTCTCGTTTTGGACTAAATGTTGGAAATGAGCTCCTTTTTTTATGCTTAAACTGTAACATATCCAAGCGAGTTTGATAACAAAAGAGGAAATTACAAGGAGACCCGTTTTTTTAAGAACAGGTTTCAAAAATCAGACCAAAGATACATAACTTCACATCTCAGGTTATAAATAGAAAATGATTAATCAATAAAATAGAAAATAATACTCTTAAATAGATTAATTAAGTAATAAAATAAATCAATTCAAAATTTAAACTCTAGTTACTCAATGTCAAACCCTAAAGTAATCAAACTCTCTCTCTATATTTCAGCCATTTCTCACACTGCATCCGCCGCTTCTCCGATGCGACCATCACCGGTGCGAGGTGCCGTTGGATACACTAGCGCCTCACAAAGAAGCATCGCTTGCTGTCGCCACAGCGCCCCTTTGCAGCAACGATGACGGTGTTTTGGGGGGTTTTCTGTCGATGGTGTTGATTTTGATGGTACAAGCGGTGACGATGATTTGGTGTTGTTGCGGCGATGGTGGTACAGGTGTTGCAGGTGGTGGTGGTGACGACATGTTCTCCCTTTTCGAGCACAGCCACACTCGGCGGCCACCGCCATTGCATGCAACGTTGTAAGTGGTTTTTGTTAGAGATCTTAATGGTGCAGGCGATGATGGTGAGTCGGTGGTGGTGCGATGACGGTGGTGCAAGTGTTGCTGGTGAGATAATTCTGGTGTTGGTCAAAATGGTGGTGCTAGCCAGATCGTCCTGTTACACGGCAATGAACCCGAAACTACTCTTCTGTTGCGTGGTGTCGAGCTTGCCGCTGCAACCAAGGTGTTGGCGCTTGTAACCTTGGTGGAGGAGACCCCTATGTTTCTTGTGCAGATGGCAGCCTTTAATGTCCCCTTGATTTTAAGGTCTCAACCATAAGGCATAACTGAGAATGTATGAACACTCTCAACCAAGTCCTTAGGTCACATGTTTGATGTTCAGGTCACACATTCAGTTTGTCAAGTCACTCGTTCAATTCCTCAAGTCACATGTTCAATTTTTCTCAGGTCACATTCACGTTCACTCCTCAGGTCACATGTTTATTTTCTCAAGTCACAAACGTTCATTTCTTCACTATTCATTTTCTCAGGTCACACACGTCTAATTTCACAAGTCCCACAAACAATTCTTCAGGTCACATGTTCGTTCACATGTTTATTACCTCAAGCCAAACATTTTCTCAAGTCACACACGTTAAATTTTTTCACCTTTTCACTTTCTCATATCACATATTCATTTCTTCACCTGTTCCCCAGGCCACAGATTTTGTAGGTCACATGTAATAAATCTTGGTGGTGGTTTTGGATGTTTTGTCAGAGCTGACGAGTGTGGTGGCGGCAACAGATTAGATATTAGTGCATTTATGAAGAAGCGGTAAAAATGGAAACTTTTTTGAAATGGAAGACTGTAACTGATTCCTTAATTTAAGGAAGAGATATGTTTGATTAATTATTGGGATTTAATATATATATATATCAATTATCATCTATTTTTGAATATTTGAAACTACTTTCTTAGAAATGAAATAGTATATTGTAATGGCCCGATTTGTGTATTTTTCCTGTTAGGTTAAAATCGAGCTTATTTCACGTAACTAACGCGGATAACATAATTAAACAATCAAGAATCGAAATAAACGAAAATCAAATAACGAAACGACCTTGATTTGGTGACCCAGTTCGGTGTACTACACCTACATCTGGGGGGCTCAGGATTGAACCCTTTTCCACTAGCAAATAACCTTCCAAGATTTTTAAAGATTATAAGAATCACGAACCAATTTCAGCCCAAGAAATTACCGAACGGACTGCCCTATTCTCGTAAATACTACACCAATAATCGCACAAAACCAACCTCAATATATTCTATACAAAGACCCAATCACTAACTTCAAGTAATTACAAATTATTGGTGAAAAATGGAGCTTCAACCGAGAAGAAAATGAAGAGAGAATCGCAACATGTGCTCTTGCTCTATCCCTAACCAATTGGTAGTCTTGTATGGTGGTATCAATATTTGTAGGGTTAGGTATCTCAGGTTCAACCTCAACATGGGGTTCTACATCCCCATCACCTACATGCTCAGCAGGTGCAACTTCTTCCTCTCCAACCGGAGGAACTACAGGCTCGGGAGTCTCACTATGGGTGTCAGTCAACCTAGTCAACTCTACTACATTCTTAATCCCATTACTAGCCTCAGGTTCATCAGCCTTAACACTCTTCTTCAAACAAGGCATCTTCGATTCATTGAACACTACATCCCAGCTAATAATAATTTTAATACCCTGAACTCCAATCATCCACAACTTATACCCTTTTATCCCGTCCGGATACCCTAACATCACACAATTCGTAGCACTCGGCTCTAACTTACCCTCGTTTTGATGTGCATATGCAGCACATCCAAATACCCTAATGTGAGTCAAATCAGGGGGTTTACCAGTCCACAACTCTTATGGAGTCTTAAAATCGACAGAACTCGATGGGGATCGATTGATAAGATAAGATGCAGTACTAACAGCTTCAGCATAGAAGCCTTTTGCTAGGCCTGAACTAATCAACATACACCTAACCTTATTCATCAAGGTTCTATTCATTCTCTCAGCCACCCAATTCTGTTGCGGTGTATATTTAACAGTTCTGTGTCTCTCTATCCCATTTTTCTTACAAAAGTTGTCAAATTCAAAGTTACAAAACTCAAGCTCATTATACATTCTTAGAGTTTTTAACCTTCTATCCATTTTGTTTTCCACAATATTCAACCAGACTGTAAATTTTAGAAATGTTTCATGTTTAGCCTTTAATGGGAATATCCATATCTTCCTAGAGTAGTCATCAACCAGGGATAGAAAATATTTGTTCCCACCAAATGTCGGATGTTTTTCAGGCCCCCATAAATTTGCATGGACATAGTCCAGGGGTCTCTTAGAACAGTGGGAACCAACTTTAAATGACACTCTATGCGATTTGCCGAGAACACGTGTCTCGCAAAAGTTTATGGGTTCAATTACTTCTTTACCAAGTAATTTCTGTTCATTTAAGAACTTCAACCCTTTATTTCCTATATGTCCCATCCGATTATGCCACAACTCAGACTTACTCTCAGTCACTGTGAAGGAATTGCAGTTCCGTGAAGACAAAACTTCACCTGCAAGGTAGTATAACCCATTTCTCTTAGGTCCCTTCATAACAACCATTGAACCTCTCAATACTTTCAAAGTGTTCCTGTCAGACTTAAATACATGTCCCTCATCTTCTAGAACACCCAATGAAATGAGGTTCCTTTTTAGATGTGGAACATATCTGGCATTATGCATGGTCCGACAATGTCATCATGCATCCTAATAGCAATGTCACCAATGCTGATAACAGTCTGGGTATTATTATCCCCCATGTACACTTTCTTAGGTTCAATTTCTTTATAGTTGTAAAACCATGACCTAATAGGACACGTATGGAATGTGCATCCTCAATCTAGAATCCATTCCTCACTCATGTCATTACCCATCATGGTCATGACATGTAGACTGTCTAAGTCTAGACCGACAGCAGCATTACTAGCTTCTTCGCTATTTTGGTCTCTTTGTTGCTTTCGTTTCAAATAAGGGCAATCTTTCCGAAAGTGTCCTTCTTTTCCACAATGGTAACACTTTTCATTAAACCTCTAGGTCCTCTCTCTTGATCTAGACCTACTCTTAGACTTACCACTACCTTTCTTAAAGTGAGGGTTCTTGTCTCTTTTGTCGGGTCTATCTCTAACAAACATGTTCATGACTCTATGGCTAGTTTTTTGTTCTTTCTTCATTTCGAATTCTTTTGATTTTACAGCATCTATTACAATAGCTTGAGTCAGTTTGTCCCTAGAGTATTTTATTGCATTCTTAATTTCGCAATAGGATTTAGGTAACGAATTCAATAAAATCACCATTAAGTCCTCGTCGTCAAATTTTTTATCATTATGGGGCCAGACTCTTCACTATTATGCTAAAGTCATTTAGGTTCGATTCTAGTTCCTTCTCAGGGTCCATTCTAAAACTGAATAATTTTTCAAGAAGGTAGATCTTATTAGGCAATGTCTTAGTTAAAAACATGGTGTCAAGAGCTTCCCACAAGTCTCTAGCCGTCTTATGTTCATCTACTTGTCTAACGATATTATCAGATAAGTGCAAGATAATAGAACTGTAAGCAATCTCATTCATATCAGCAATAAGATCCGATTTAGCTTTAAGTTCTTCAAAAAAATTATCGAGATCTTCAATAGCTTTCGCTACTCGTTGTTGGACCAAAATGGCCTTTATTTTCTGTTTCCATATCGAGTAGTCACCCTTACCATCGAATTGTGACAATTCGACCCTCGATCCCATAATGGGTTCGGTGAATGGGGAATGACTACTAGATGTCATTCGTGAATTTATAATTCAAATTCACAAATCAACAGAAAAGGTTTTCAAAGAAAAATTTCAAGATTCGTGAATAATTTTTCAATTTTAAACAACAATCCAACACTTATCAAAACAGGGCAGCCAAGTAATTACAACATGCACAATTCACAAATCACAATTCACAATTTATGAACTAATCAAGAAAATGCAGATTATACCATGTCAAATAAACACAATTACTAAAAGCCCAAATTCCAACCAATACCAAGAATTTAAATCTTAAGGGGTGAATTGAAACAATCTCACCAGTAATCGAGACAAGAAGAACTAATCAAGAATGAACATTGTCTGCACTGTCCAAGATTAGCCACTTTGAGTTTTCTGGAAATAATTCACAAGAACCAAATAATCAGTGCAATACCAATTCAGAAACACAATTAATTCCAAAAAATAGAAAAAATCCCTAATTTTTGTGAACCCTAAAAAATCAGCAGAGAACACAAAAATTACAATAGTGGCTCTAATACCAGTTGTTAGGTTAGAATCGAGCATATTTCACGTAACTAACGCGGATAACATACATTAAACAATCAAGAATCGAAATAAACGAAAAATTAAAGAACGAAACAACCTTGATTTGGTGACCCAGTTCGATGTATTACACCTACATCTGGGGGGCTCAGGACCGAACCATTTTCCACTAGCAAATAACCTTCCAAGATTTTCAAAGATTACAAGAATCACGAACCAATTTCAGCCCAAGAAATTACCGAACGGACTGCCCTTTTCTCGCAAATACTACACCAATAATCGCACAAAACCAACCACAATATATTCTATACAAAGACCCAATCACTAACTTCAAGTTATTACAAATTATTGGTGAAAAATGGAGCTTCAACCGAGAAGAAAATGAAGAGAGAATCGCGACAGAGAGAGGAAGGAGCTGTGCGTAATTCTTGGAGAGAGATGTGCCTTTTTTCAGCTTCTGCCAAATGACCAAAATCCAGAATTAAAGCCCTTTTAACACATAGTTGCACATGAGGTCCTCAAAGTTCATTGGTTACCATAAGTTAGCCCTCCAAGTTTGAACTCTTACAATTTGGGGATCACACTTTCAATATTTCCCATAACAAAAATGTCATTCAAAAGTAAGTTTGACTTTTAGGTGCAATTGATTAATCTATTTTTTTAGGAAAATGGAAATTTCCAAGCATTTTTCCATCTTTAGAGGTGTTTGATTGTTAAAATTTTTCAAGGAAACCATTACCCATTTTCTGCTCACGTGATGTCAATTTCCGCCCAATCCGTGAATTTGTTTTCTTGGCTAGACATGAGGTTTTTATTTCTTGGCAAAATATCCATCATTCTCATCCAAAAATACAAACGCACTCCTCAGTTTCTCTCAAAACCCTCTCTCTCTCTCAAAACGCACACATCGAAGCTCTGTTCTTCCAACCTAAATCTAGCAAATTAAATCAGTCTGTTGTAAAAATCGTTGTGGGGTTGTTTCAATTTTTTTTATTTTTTATTTATTTATTTTTGTAGTATGAGCTAAATCTATGTGATATGTGTTTTCGGGAATGAATTTTTGCTCAAATGTCTCTCCCTTTTCCATTTGCTTATCGGGGTAGATTTGTTCTTCTGTGGATTGATTTCAAATACTAGGCGTGTTCATGTGACAATGAAAGCCGCAAAAGATGATTGCTTTGTTATTCATATTGCAACATAATGCTAATTAGCAAAAGATGATTGCTTTGTTTATGTGTACAAGTCTATCCAAATTCTATCAAATTCTATCCACATTGAATCATGATTCTATCACCATTCAATTGCATTCACAATAAATTGGGGAAGACAAGAGCACAACAAAGTCATTTTGAATTGTAAGGAGCGACCTACCACTTTTTATACATGGACATATTTTTAAATTTATTCTTTTAGAAAACTTTTTTGTTAATAATTTTCATTAAATTTTATGATATTATTTGTGGGTAGATTTTTAATTTCAATTTATGATCTTTTATGGTGAAAGTGATTAAAGTTAGCTCGATAAAAGAACTTAACTATATATTTTACTTTTTTCAAGTAAGTTTTATACTTATAAATTATAAAGTTGTGCTTGACTTAAATCATTTGCATTTTTACTCCACATTTGATATGTTAAGGATTTATTTTTTGTTGCGTTTTTTGCTATTTGTTTGATTCATACATATTTTATCCCTCCATGTATTTTTTGTTAGTCAGTAATCTTATGTGTACATTTGACCTTTGAAAGATTATATCTAGGTGCAAAAATATATCTTGAAAATCTGAAAAGGAGTGGGTTTTATAGAATATATAGTTGAAAAGTGAATAAAATCAGTTTAAATTTTAATTTAGAAAATTACAAATAGTTATTTTTCAATTTTTCTCCCAAAATTATCCATGGAAATTGTGATAATTTCCTAGAAGAATAGTGGTCAAACAACAAAAGTTGGAAAAAATTACAATTTTCATGGAAAATGAACACAATCAAACACAAATAGTTGAAAAATTACAACAATTTCTAGGTAGGAATTTAATCCAATGAAACGCACTTAATTGACAATTGCTAGGAAAACAAGTTTTCTTCAATTCAATTCCCAGGAATTCGTTTTCTTTCCACCCAAATTTTATGTTAGCAATCAAACGCAACCTTAAGCTTTAAACGAAATATGCTCTGATATGGTGATTTTCCAATAATTTATTACTAAAAAATCTCACAAACTGCAGAGTTATTTACTCCCTCTCCCGTAAAAATAAGATTACTCATATTTTCACATAGATTAAAAAAATGTTTAAAAAAATGTCAATGTAGTTGAAAATATAAATTTTTCTTATATTTTACTAATATATCCTTACATTAAATAACGTAATAAATATAATTAATTTATATTTGTTAATAATAATGAATATTAAATAAAAATATATTAGAAAACTTAAAAATATGTTGATTTTCAATAAAAAAAAGTAACCTATAATTTGAAATGGACAAATAAGAAATACAAGCATATCTTCACGTGACGGGTGAAGTATATGATTTATTGAAGACCTCTTCTCAAAGTCGAAATCTTTGTGTTGGATCATTGGATTTTGCCGATGTTTAACTATTCCTCTGGTGTTTGTTTAAATATAGGAGAGTTTGTTTAAATATAGGAGACAAGATTTTACACAAAAAATAATACCATACCTCTGAAATTCCCATTTCCTAATCAAAATAATTTTTACTTGGCACCTACGGAAAGTGGAAAATTTATGTGTTCATTGTTCCTATGACTTTTCTTGGCATGCAAATTCAAAATAGCTACGAGTCTTAGCCCCTGTTCTCTTTGCTGTTTTGAGGTCGTTTTCTGTTTTTATTTTCGAAAACGCTAAAAACGCGTTCTCTTTACCATTTTCGAAAACGCATTTTGAAAAACAAAAAAAAAAAAATTTGTACACAAAACGGAAAACGTCCGAAACATCGTTTTGGGCGTTTTGTGTGTATTTCGACAAAAAATGTCCAAAACGCGGAAAACGCGTTTTGAGATTTTTTTATTTATTTTTTTTATAGAATTATCTTAACTTAGAACTAAGCTTAATATAAAATTTTTATTTTTTTTAGAATTATCCTAGCTTGGAACTAAGCCTAAATAAATAATTATTTTTTATTTTTTATTTTTATTTTTTTGAGAATTATCCTCACTTGGAACTTAGTTTAAATAAAGTTTTATTGAATTCAATATCACCATTACAAAAAAAAAATTAAATGAGAATTCTTGTTGTTATATTTCAAAAAATACAATGATAAATGAACTCTTGTGGTTTTGAAAGAATTTGCATTTTCTGGATTTTAATAGAAGTAGAGCTTTCTCAAGTCCCGAACCTGATCAAGCTGTGTTAATATAGACTCTTAATGCTCACATTATTGTGTTGCATGTAACCATATTTTTAGTGTATTGTGAAAGGAAATTTGAGTTGGAGTTAGCAGTATTCTGCAAGCAAATTAATTAAAAATAGTTTAAATAGTGTTCTGCAAAATTTCAAACAGAACGTGTTTTCCAACTTTTCATTTTCAAAAACTGTTTTCAGAAATGACAAACCAAACGCGTTTTCAGCAAATTTGAAAACAAAAATGAAAACACAAAACACAAAACATTTTCGAAAATGAAAATACAAAATAAAATACAAACAGAACGCCACCATTGTTTCCATCTCCACAAGCCTCTTCAGGGCATGGATATTCAAAATTTAGCCCTTTTTTGGCTCTTATTTTTTTAAAATCAAATTTATTCAACATTCAATCTCAACCATCTATCTTAACCAAGCTACCATTTTTTACTTTTTAAACATTTTTTAACCACATGCTCCTAAAATTACTATTCAAAACTACAATTTTTTTCCAAAAAATGGAAGCCAAACATAGGCTAAGTTACTTGCAAGTCTTATTTTCACGTGGTTGTAGGTTGACGACAATGATCCTAATGCTAGAAATACAAAGGACCTGCTAGAAGCAATCTTAAAAACATGTGGGGACTCTGGAACCTTAAACCCACAGGATTGGTTTCTACTTCCACGGGAAAAGCCTCATCTCAGTAAGTGTCTGGCTAGAGAAGCAAAAAGCAAAATCATCCCTCCCTATATACATGATACTAGTAAATGATCGTCTTTGGATCTTTCTAGGAAGCATCCAACTCAATATACGTATTATGCGAATAACGTAAGTAAAGAGAAAAGCCATGTTTTCGAGCGTGGAATTGAATATCAAAATGTTCCCATTAATTTATTGTGTTCTGAGAGCGGGACTTTTGCTTTTGCTTCTAAAAGGAATTCAAGAGGAAGTTACCGTATACCAACTTTCTCTGAAAGCTCTCTAAGCAGACAAAATACTTTAAGAAAGTTATATTCAAATGTATTATAAACAGCTTAATAATTTTTGACATTTAAAAGTGACTCTTTAAACCCGTTCTTAAAACATGGACAACCATAATAGTCTCTTCAGAAATATGTATATATGTGTAATTCAATACAAGAATGGAGAGGGTAAGGAAAATAACCAATCCCGAGGTGCTATTGTTATGAGGTTACATAAGTTCGAAAGTGAACCTTTTAGAATAGCAGTTTCAACACAACTAATGGACATGGGGTCTACTCTCTCCACATGAAATAAAACCTTTACCCAAAATTGAACAAAAAATGACAACAGGCAATACATCGACCGTTAAAACACATTAGGTGCAGACAAGTGGTCTTTTCTTCATGTAATGGACAACCATGAGTATGTGTATATATCATGGCATAAGCAACTGTAACAAAACTTAAACTCAAACTAGCACAAAATTTTAGAAAACTTCGGCTACCTTGCTTGCAAGAACACGCTCCCGTCTTTCGATGTATCCAAATGGAAACCAACCGGCTTTTCCTTTGCATTCACCTTCGGCCCAGCCATTGTTTGAAACCTATTCAAAGGATCAGAACATAAATCATTATTAGCTAAGATAGTATAAGTGCAACAGGAATTATGTTCGATCGAACGTTCAATTATGCAAAACAGTTATTAGATGGGGCGGAGCCAAGAATACTGTCTAGTGTGGGCGAAATTTAACCGCGGTAAGACTTGTGAGTTTTCGGGGCTTGAGAACTAACTTTAAACCCAACCCTTAAATTTAGTTGATCGATGACCCAATTTTTATTTTTATTTTCTAAAGAAAATTCCACGTACTCTTTTTTGGTCAGGTAGCACAGAAGGGAGAGTTGGCCGAGTTGAAAGCCTGGTTGCATGTGACTGAGTGGGGAGAGGGGGTCATAAACATTGGGTTGGGTGATGAATTTGGAACACAAAACACACCACCTCAAAAGAGGATTTATTGATATAAAATTACTTTATTTTTAACACACACCAATGTCAATATAAAAAATTCACTCCTGACATCACCTCTCTCTCTCTCTCTCTCTCTCCCCCCTCCCTCCCTCACTCCCTCAATTTTCTGCACTCAGTTACATACACTGATTATATATATAGCAAAGTTGGTGAGTTCACTGAGTTGAGTTGGGCTTCTTAAATTCTACATGATTCCTAAATTGGCTGTGGTTGAAGCTTCTAGCATGACAATATTTTGTACAGATTTTAGATTGTCCTAGCAGTTCAAGAATCTGAGGCCTGAGCTGGCTCTGCCTAGACCTGCTATAATAAAATGTCCATAAGATGAATAGTGAAAATTAAGATGTTAAGATAGATGTGTGATGATACTAGAATGGATAAGAGAATACACACACAAGTGAAGATTCAACAATCAGGAATTCAATATCAAGAACTTCTTTTAAGTATTTCTTTACATACATGCATGCACACACCTGAGGATAATCACTAGCGTGTCTCCCGTGCATGAGACTATTAAACTTGGCCTCCGTTCGGTAGCTTGTTTATAAATAAGTTTATAAACAACACGTTTCCTTCCCCAAACAACTTTTAACCACACATTTTTTTCCAAACCACTATTCAACCACCGAAAAACAACTCGTTCTTTGTTCATAAACAATTAACTTTTACCAAACAGAGGCTTAATTGAAGCACGTATGAGATTATAATGTAATCAGCAGTCAGTATGTGGGTGTCTATTGCCTGCTAACAATTGCACTTTCATTTTGTTAGTCGGGTACAGGCAAGAAAAATGTGGTCAAGGAACAGCTAAGTGTTCAATGGATGATTAAAAGAAAGTACTGAAACACTATCGGAAGGCTAATTGGCAGATAAATTATCCAAGCAAGGGTGGCAAACCTTCCGAACAACTATATAATCTCCAATTGACAAATTAAGCTCCACATCAGATTCAGCTTGATATGTGTACAGGACCTGTTATAGAATCCACGAAATCGAAAAGAAATAAATAGCCATCACCAATTGTGCCACCATTATTTATTAACACACACACACAATTATCTACATACTTCGCCAAGAAAGTAACCCATGCCATCAGTTGACCCATTTTGCACTGGTGTAGTAGATATGTCATTTACTTCTTCATAAGATGGAGGTTGAGGCATACTGTCCATGCTTGGTGCAGGAGCTGCTTCAATTCTCTGGCGCTCTGACATCATCTAAATTTGAAAAATTAAAAAAATAAAATAAAAAAATAGAACCTTTATCTTTCGGATTTCTGAAGATTCAAAATGAGCAGCTACAATAGATTTCTGAAAAAAATTATGCATACCTCGCCTCCTAACTGATCAAGTATTTGAAGAACTCGCTGATGGTAAGCACGTTCTGCTTCAACCTAAAATGTGACGAAAGAAGAAATAGAAGATGAGTTTAATGCTGATCTTCTAGTGCAGTCAGTGGAACATTTACTCCTGATACTTGATAAAGACAAAGTTCCATTACCATGGTTATTAATCGTTGCAGTGTTAACCTTTGTTGTTGAGCTTCTACAGCAGCCATAGCTGCTGCAGCTTCTTTCCCTAGTGTAGCCACATTGGACTTCAGATCATGCAATTTAGCTTCAGATGCTTCAACTTTCAAAGCCATTTCAGGGGTGCCATTTCCTTCTCTTAATTTTGCTTGTCTTCGGGAAACTTCAACAGCCTATCCAAGTGTGAAAAATATAACATTAATAACTTGCAAGTGGCCGTTTAAGATGTTCCAATAAACTACCCATGACAATCTTGAGGTGTAAAATAATGCAAGTTACAGTATTTAGATAAAAATCTATTAAAAAACTATACAAACAACTTAACAACGTGCCAACCATCTCATAGCTTAGCTCCTTGAAACCAAATAGCCATAAGCCTATATCAACCTCCCTCACCATGTGCTCTACCATTGCATAGCTTTATACCCTGTTTCAGCCCCATATTTGGAGTGTGTGCGGTCAAAAATTAAGGAAAATTTTGGGTTTACGTGTGAAATTTAGGGGTGGACAAAATAACCGAACCAAACCAAACCAAACAATTTGGTTCGGCTCTACGTAAAAAAAAAATAATGGTTTTATTCTTAGAATCAAGAACCATTTGGTTTCGGTTCTGATTCTCATTCCAGAATCAGCAAGAACCAAACTCAATTTATAATATATATATATATATATATACACACACAAAAATCAGTGGGTATTCGTCTCACCAAAAAACTCAAATATGAAATTATAAATGTGAAATGTATAAAAATATTATTATTTATCATACATTGTACCTCATTTCCTATAAGACAGATTTTAAATCATAAATCTAAATTCTAATTTTAATTCCTTTCTCTTCTTTTCAATTATAAACACGCATTCACACTACTTTACTTGCACTTCTATAACACTACAATCGTTACGCTCCTAGTCACCATCGACGGCGTTGATGTTTATTTTTTAAAATTTATGTATATATAAATTCCAGCCTAATTCGTCAGTTCTTAGGAGTTAACTTAAACTCAAATTGCAAATATCATTCATAACTCACATGGCATCACGGCAGAATGAGCAGAGTCAAACCTTCATTGTAACATGTAACTATAAGTCTAAACGGCATTTATATTCGATTCTCTAAGTTTTGATGAGTCGGCGAGCTTCTTTAAGACAGTTTCTTCTTCTTCAATTTGGAATAACATGTTACTTTTTTTAAATTTTTGTTTTGTTAACTAAAAATTTCATTTTCTATTTAGAGTGTGTTTGATATTGTTTAAAATGAGTTTTTTTTTTTTTTTTAATGAATAGTGATTTTTAGGAGAATAAATAGTTGAAATTTGATTGAAAAGTCAAATTTATTGGCTTAACTTTTAATAGATTGTTAAGATTGCGTACTGTAGAAATATGAGAAAATTTTAATGAAAACCAAACAAGGGCTTAGTAATTATGTAGATGGATTCTAATGAAGAACCTGATATAAACAGGTTTTACTATGCATTTATTTTTAAAAATTTAAGTAATGGTCCCAGAACCAAACCAGAACCGGACAGTTTGGTTTCATAACTTAATAAAAATCAATTGGTTCCATTAGTAAGAAGACCATCGATACATGGTTTGGTTTGATTTTTCTGAAATCAGAACCAAATAGAACCACGTCCACCCCTAAGGAAATTATTTTATTGGGAGAATATGTGGTGGAAAAAGAGTTTGGAAAAAAAAAATGAGGTTCTAAGAATGGGGCTCAAACAGGATCATATATTTAAACCATAAAGAAAATGAATTTTTCTTTCACTTCAAATTATGCTTATATAATGTGTTTTTTATTGCACTTATTCACATAGTTTCCACTGAAAGTGTAGGTATGCAACAGTGAGTTCAGCAGGAGTGGAATAGGACAGAATGCTACTTGACACATGATGCCCCTTTGCCAAGTTGAGTAAAGGTGACCCATCACATGATGCCTTGTGAAGGTGACCAACAGTTAGAGAAAATTGGAAACATAAAACTTGCAAATAGCCACAATAAATAAACTTTAGGAAAATCATGCACGAAGACAGTAAAATAATTACTTGAAAGTACCTGAGCTTCAGCCTCTTGTCGCATTCTATCATATCGTTGAGCAAGATGACGAGCATCTTCCAAAGGAGCTCCCATTACCATTGATCTTAATGGTTCTGCAACCTAAATGAGAAATTGGAACTTTAATATATATAGAAGAACCACAACATGAAGCACAAAGGCTATAGTAAAATCCACGATGGTGCAACTAATTGGCAGAGAATAGCAAAAATCCAATTCCTCCAACAAAGTCTGATCCTCCATTCAACTTTTTGCCGAAACACCTCATAAACAAACAAACCAACACCCCCACCTTCCTTCCTTGTAAAATAACCGTATAAGGTGTAAGTTAAGAGAGTTACCTAGCAGTAGCAGGTCAAAAATAGGTGTAACCAGTGATAACCACGTTACAGTTAGCCATAATTTGCAGATGAAGATAAAATTATGCATGTCTATGGAAAAGAAGGCACAATCTATGAAAATAAGCTTGATGAGATTCAGAGTGAACTTGAATACTGTGATAGGTTAACACGGGCAGTTACGTGTTTTTCTGCTTAAGTCCTACCAAACATTCACACCAGAAAGGACAGAAGGAGACATGCCTGGTTATCATACCTAAAATTAATATCAATTACAGTACGGTAAAGAGGAAAAGGCCAAAAACAAAACCTGGGTGCCAAAAGCTTTTAAAAGATTTCCATGTTCCTTCTCCATTTGAGCACGAGCTCGTGCAAAACTGGTTGCAGCTTTTGATAAGGTATTACCACTAGTACATGTATTCTCAACACCATATTTCCTGCTATCTTCTGATAACTTAGTTCCTGTGAAGCGAACATATAAAGGATATAAACAACAATATCTTGCACTAATAAAAGTATAAAACTGAAGTGTAAAGGAATAAATTCCCTTCAGTTTTAGTTAATCACCTATCTCAACTTGTTTGGACCCAGTAACTATATAACCTTCAACACCACGAACAACATCCCTTTGGAAATGCTGAAAATTAGAAATATAAGGCAATTTTTTTATAAGAAGGAACTAAATTGTGCTATCACTATATTAAACTGAGGCTATGGTATTCACAGAGGCCATGGAATCCATTCTGCAAAATTCAATAAATGTGCGACTATGAGTGCGTGCACCTGCATGCACTTGGTCACACGCATGCATAAAAAATTCACCAAATGAAAGTTGAGCATTTATACGTGACCGACAGAAAATGGAATTTCGCGAAATTTTGCGTCTAGATCAAAGGCACATATGAATTCAGCTGCTTATCTAGGTTGTACAGGCCTGAAAAAAAAAATTCTTAATTGAAGAAAAAACTACAGAAAAATTTAACAATGTAATATAAACCTTGGCAGCACGAGTGGATATGTAAAGCTTCTCAAGTTTCTGATGCTGCTGGAACTCGCCATCATTATTCAAAACATTGTCAGGACCTCCATAACCCCCTGCACCAAACTGCTTCAGGACAGCCTGAAACGAATCTCTACATTATGCTACTTTTTCAAATACTAAGCACTCACGATAGAAAGCAGTAGTAACAAAAAGTGAAATAATTGTAAGCCAAAACAACATGTGTAGAACTTGGAGCAGTAAATTAAAGTTGTACCTATCCTACAAAATTGGAATAGTAAGTTAATAAAGAAAATCTAAGCCCCAAATCAAAATAAACCCAGGGAATGTTGCACGTAAATCCTTGAGTTATTTTCAAGGATACTTGGCTTCTCTATTTGGCAAATTTTCTTTGTTTATAAACAAAGAATTTGCTGTTTTTGAGGTAAAATATATGGTTGAAAAGTAGTTTGGAAAAAGTTGTATGGTTAAAATGTGATTTGAAGAAATGTGCTATTTATAAACAAGTTTACCAAACACATAATTAATCACGGCCATACATCTTCTATCCAGTCAAATAAAAGACTGTCAGAGTTGAAAACCCATCTGCATAAGCTAGATTACAAAAAGCCACCTAAAACACAATTTCATCTAAATGAACACAATTAAGATGACCACTACGAATCCTAAATCGGAGAGATCATAAGCATTGGTAAAACCGATTCAAGCTAGATAAACTGAATATAACAAACACAACCAGAAATTTCAAGGAAATGTTATCAAATAATAGAGAATTCACTCTGATCGCCAAATCATAGTGAAATACAAAATGCACCATGGATCCGATTCAGTTTCATAACCGTACACAAATACGACAACAGTGTGTATTTAAGTACATATAGAGAGAAAGAGCACCTGTTGTTGACGAGCGACCTGTTCTCTGAGTCTAGAGGCTTGTTTTCTAATAGCTTCCATTCACGAACCGATCGATGAGGTTTGAATATGAATTGTATATATACACACAGAAAAATATATAGATTTTTTATTATAAAAGGATGAAGAAGAAGAGAAAGGGATATTTGATTGAAAAACAAGACAAGATTGGGGAGTCGACAGCTCGTTCTTTGAATTATTGATTTGTTGTGATTTCAAATTCAGGGTCCTTTTTGTTCTAAGAACGAAAAATTGAAGAAAATGGGGAATTTGACCTTACAATTTCTTTCTTTCTTTCATTTTTTTTTTTTGTTGAGAAAAGTTTCAAAAAATCACTGTGTGTGTATTGGGCAACGAGTTTTTATAATAAACACAATTTTCAAACCTATTTTTTAATTACATATTTTCGTACTTCAATTTTTAATTACAAATTTTACATAAAAAATCACAAATAATAACAATCTTTACATGTTAGTTGCCGAACGGAGGCTAAATCAGGTCATAAATTTAATTTTGTTGATTAAATAAATAATTAAATATATTAAAGTCACTTTATTATACAATTTACGATCACAATTTATTTATCGATCATTTATTATCAAATTAATTGATTGCATTATTTTTCGGATTAATCTATTTAGCCAGATTGATTTACCTAATGATTTATCAACTTATGTATTGTCACAATTATGGTGGTTGATTTTAAAATTGATGTGATGGGTAAAGTGATGGATGTCGCCAAATGTATTGTCGATAAGTTAATCGGTAAATCAATCGACAACGTAGCATGATTCTTATTTTTCGATCACAACTTATTTATGGTTTACAAATTATAGGTCACAATTAATCGACACAAATTATCAAATTAATTAATCACGAATTATTTCTCGATTACAAATAATAACTTTTATAGGTGACGACTTAATATACGATCACAAATTAACAAATTACTTGTCACAAGTTAAAAAATTGTAAATCACAATTATAAATTTAGTTCATGTTTGGTGGAGATTAAAATCAGTTTTCTAGTAGATATTGATAAAAATTGATGAGACGTGTGGTTGAAAAGTTGTGAAAATCATAAAATATGCGATTAAGATTAATTAAGTCAACTTAGATTAAAATCTAGATTTTAATTGGAAAGCATACAAAATTACCTAGATGTAATGAGTGGTAATTAAAAAATACGTAATTTTAATATTATTCATAATATTACATAATTTCATTCCTCCTTTTAGAAAAATATAGAATTTTAGGAGAGATAATGTATTTTTTATTAATATTGTTGATTCCGGGCCCAAAGAAAGGTACATGATCCACCAGCTAAGGCCCAATAGTGGCCCGCGGACCCCGACCAACCGTTAAAGGCCTAAAGTATCACATGAGATGATTTCCGAGGTGGTACGCCGAGCAAACATCTTTAGCCGACCTGGTTAACGCACCAGCCGATGTGCTTTATATTCAACCGGAGAGCTTTATGGTGTTGGCCAGAAGAGAGATGGAGTCAGTGATGGGACACTGCCTTTACCAAGACGTGACAGACGTCCATCCCCTACGAAATGTAGCAATGATTACGGTTGAAAAGCAAGGTTGTCACTTCCATGAGCTAGGGTGGTGACAAGTGTAAAGTATGCCACGTGTCGCAATCCAAGACAAAAAGTTCCACTATAAATAAAGCACAATTGTCTCCAAAGAGGGGGTTAATAATTTCTCACTCTTAACTCTATATTTCTCTCACTCCCTTTTCTCTCTTTTACACACTTATATTTCCCGCACCCAATATATATATTCACCTAAAATGAGTACTGACTTAGGCATCGGAGTGCAAACGGGAGCCATCTCGGCCCCCTTTGCAAGCTGACTGTTTATCCTAGTGCGCAGGAGATCCACATGTCAAAGAGGGAGGAGTTGAGACGTGTTGGTCCAAAGTCCAGCCGGATTTTGTGGTCAACATTTTGGCGCCGTCTGTGGGAAGCCATACTACTAACCACGAAAACACATGGTAAAAAGTCACACATAGAAGGGTAGTTCTGAAAAAGGACAAATAACCTCTTACAATAAATAGAGCGGATAACTGCAAAGAGCTTTGAAAAGATAAGTTGGTTGACCTTGAAAAATGTAGGAGCTTTAAAAAGATAAGCGGGTTGGCCTTGAAAAAGGTAGGAGCTTTGAAAGATACGCTGGTTGGCCTTGAAAAAGGTAGGAGCTTTGAAAGATAAGATGGTTGGCCTTGAAAAAGGTAGGAGCTTTGAAAGATAAGCCGGTTCACCCTTGAAAAAGGTAAAGAACTTTGAAACATAAGTTTAACAACCTTGAAAAAGGTTTGAAGCAGCGAGACAAATGTCTATCTATCCTTGAAAAGCAATCTAAGACCAGAAATTCTTCTGAAATATGAATGAAAGTGACGGTGATGTTAACCTCTGTAGGGGAAGAAGTGGCCGACACAACGAGGACGAAGTCCCTCAAGAACTCCATGAAAACGCCAACGAGGAGGTGGCACAACCTAATCCACCTCGCTGGCACCGAAATCGCCGCATGATGCGAGACATGACACTCATGGCGGCCCAAATGCTGGAGATGCAGAGGCAGCAAATAGAACAAACTGCTGCAATGAATGCCTTTATGGCCAGAGGGTATGCTGTGAACGAACCTGCGATGCCTCAGCAATACTCACAGCCACATTTTTCACCATCTGAGGCGGCCACTGTATCTTATTATTATCAGGACCCGCAGGCATACGCCGAAGTGGAATCCGAGCCCTTCTACGAGCGAGACCCAGAACATGAAACACATGGGGAACAAAACCCACTCCCGGCTAGACACAGGGAGGCTTCTCCCGTAAATTCCGGCAGTGTTTTCAGCCGAAAAGGAGGGTTATTCAGGGGACAAACGGACCCAGGTCGGCACAATGCCGCAGAGCCTAGAAATAGGCGCGAGCGACGCGCTGAAGAAGCCTTATCGCAGGGTCAAATGTACAGGAACCAACGAGGTATGGGAGGAGAAAGGATGGCATCAGCACATGAGCCTAGGAATAGGCAAGAAAGAAGAGCCGAAGCAGCTCGGACTAATCCTCGCAATGAGTTACAGATCCATGAAAGGCCAAACTACGGCCGCGTTCCACCACCACAAGGGCAGGAGTACGCTCCACCGCTCTATGGCCAATACCGTGATCCAGAGTATTCCGGTCATGACAAGAACAGCGAGCTGCCGTCGTACGAATTGGATGACGAAGAGGAAGTAAGTCCCTTCACAGAGGGCCTCCGTAGATGCCCCGTCCCCCATGACTTTGAAATGCCAGAAATAGCAAAGTATTCTGGCCGAGGTGATCCTGATGATCACCTGTTAAATTACCGCGCCAGCATGGAAATAGCTGGGGCCACCCCGGCACTGAAATGTAAAGCTTTTGCTTTAACCCTTGAGGGAAGTGCCATACGATGGTATAAAAAACTCCCTCCTGGCAGCATCCACGGTTGGAGGGATATGAAAACTGCTTTTAAGAATGGCTTTGTTTCTTCCAGGCCTGGTCAACTCCCACTCCAACGCCTTCAGGATCTGAGACAGGGAAGGGACGAATCTCTGAAAAGTTACCTAGCTAGATTCACTAAAGAAATGCATATCTGCGAAAATATCACAGAAGCGGAGATGTTCTCCGCCCTAAAAGGAGGGCTAGATATGACCAGCATGTTTTGGAGGGATGTCCGGAGCAGGAAACCAAGAGATTACAATACCCTGGTAGACCTGATGAAGGAAGAGATTGTATCAGAGGAAATGGCTAGGGTCAGAGATAATCACCCCCAAGGGAGATACAACCTTGGATATCCCAATGAAGCGGACCTCAAAAAGGGAGGAAACAAGGATAGGATTGGCGGTAACCGAGGTGGCGCGCCTCGTCCATTCCCGGGGACGGGATCTAGCTTTGCAGCAGAAATTACGGAGGCTATCCCTCACTTACAGTCTAACACCCCTTCTCAAAATCCTCACACGTCTCAAGGGAGAGTGGAAAGCGACCGAAGTGGAAAACAGCCCATGATTGGGGCTTACTGTGCCTACCACAGATATTACGGTCACGCAACAGAGGATTGCAGAGAAATCCACCTGCTAGCCGACCAAAAGGCATAGGGGAGAAGTAGAGGTGACTTTCCCCCTGACACAGGGCGGACACAAAAATCTGGTGGCCAGAAGTTCAACCGAGCTGGTAGGAGAGCTCCGTGGAAGAACTCAACTAAGGAAAGAATTGATAATCGTCAAAGAGACAGGAATAAGGGCCAAGACACCGCCTCGACACATGCCAAAGACACACGGGAACCACCTATGCCTGTGACCGACCTCCCCATCCATGAAATCGACACAATATTGGGAGGCCCCCACCCAGGTGGGAGCACAAGCAACTCCCAAAAGAGGTATATAAGAGAGGCTAAGCAGCCCGCCAACGTGAATTATCATATCCACTCCCATCCTGTGGGGGTGCCTCGGACGGAACCTATCACCTTCACACAAGACGATGCCGTTGGAGTGCACTTCCCACACAACGACGCATTGGTTATTAGGGTGGTGGTGGCTCGAAATGGGCTATCACGGATGATGGTGGATAATGGTGCCTCGGTAAATGTGATTTACGGAGTAACTTTTGATAAGATGGGGATCAGCACTCTCCTCATTCCGGTCCCTGATCCGATATATGGATTCACCGGGGACAGTATAACCCCCAGAGGGTCCATAACCCTTATGACTGAAGTAGGGCAAGCCCCGACCCTCTCCAGAATCCCTATGGAATTCTTGGTGGTTGACAAAATCTCCTCCTATCATGGTTCAATTGGGAGGCCTGGTCTCATTGACTTGGGGGCTGTAACGCATACCAAATACATTTGCATGAAGTTCCCTACGGAGTATGGCGTTGCAACTATGAGGGGAAGCCAAACAGAATCCCGGGCTTGTTACACAAATGCAATCCGGAAGTTTCAAGATCGAAGCTTAAACATGATCAGTGATGTAGCCATGGCCGAGGCTGCTCCAGACCCTGAAAGATTGGGTGAAGGGCCATCTGGAGATAAGGATGTCACGATGATCCTAGAAGAGGATTTAGCAGATCTAGACCCCAGGATGGCAGGTGACAATTGCCCCACCCCGGCCGTAAGGTTGGAGTGCTTCGGCGTAGACCCACTGGACCCAATCAAGGAATTACAGGTCGGACTGGACTCGCCAACCGAATACAAGAGTCAATTAAAGGACTTCCTGCTTCAAAACCTCGATGTATTCGCATGGAAGCATGGCGACATGGTTGGGATTGATCCTAAGGAGGCATGTCACAGACTCCAGGTTGATCCCCGAAGCCCTGGGCATAGGCAGAAGAGAAGACCTATGAGTTCAGACAAGTATGAGGCCTTGAAAGACGAGGTCACGAAGCTATTGAAAAATGGCTTCATCAGAGAATCGCGCTATCCGAAGTGGGTATCAAACCCTATTTTAGTACCAAAACACAATGGGAAGCTTAGAGTATGTATTGATTTTTCGAATTTGAACCAGGCGTGTCCAAAAGACAGCTTTCCACTGCCCCGGATCGATCAATTGGTTGACTCTACGGCAAGGCATGAGCTCCTAAGCTTCATGATTGCTTACTCCAGATAATATCAGATCCCCATGTGCGAATCGGACGAGGAGCATACCTCGTTTATAACAGATAGAGGACTCTATTGCTACAAAGCAATGCCGTTCGGCTTGAAAAATGCGGGAGCTACCTATCAGAGGCTAGTGAATCGCATGTTTGTAAAACAATTGGGAAACACCATGGAGGTGTATGTTGATGACATGTTGGTCAAAAGCATGGTCGCCGCAGATCATATCCGCCATTTGTCAGAGGCCTTCGATGTTTTAAGGAAATATCGAATGAAGCTCAACCCGGCGAAGTGTGCATTTGGAGTAGCATCTGGAAAATTTCTTGGGTTCATGGTGAATAAAAGAGGAATCGAAGCTAATCCCGAAAAAATCGATGTTTTGTTAAACATGCAATCGCCTCGAAATCCAAAGGAGGTGCAAAGCTTAACGAGAAGAATCGCAGCCCTGAATCGATTTGTCTCCAAATTCACAGACAAATGCTTGCCATTTTTCAAAATCCTAAAAGGGGGGAAACGATTCCAGTGGACACCGGAGTGTGAGCAGGCCTTCGCCGACCTGAGAGCGTCCTTGGGACGACCCCCATTGCTATCAAAGCCAAAGGCTGGCGAGCCTCTCTACTTGTATTTGGTTGTGTCCAAATAGGCTGTTAGCTCCGTGTTGGTCAGAGAAGAGGAGGGAAATCAATTTCCAGTATATTACGTGAGTAAAGCCATGCTAGATGCGGAGACACGCTACCCAGATATGGAGAAACTTGCCCTTTCACTTCTCACCGCTTCTCGCAAACTTCACCCCTACTTTCAAGCACACTCCATACACGTGCTCACCGACTTTCCCATGAGACAAGTGTTGCAAAAACAGATGTATCTGGGAGATTACTGAAATGGGCAATAGAAATAAGCCAGTTTGACATACACTATGCGCCTCGGACTGCGATAAAGGCCCAAGCTTTGGCTGACTTCGTAGTCGAATTCACACACCCGCCGGAGGTCGAAATGATTGATAACACAGAGGTTAGCCAGGAGTGGAAATTATTTGTTGATGGGTCCTCGGCTAAGGAGGGATCCGGTGCGGGCATATTATTAATTAGCCCGGAAGGGTTTAAACTACATAGCGCAATCCGCTTCGAGTTCAAAGCCCCGAACAACGTTGCTGAGTACGAGGCGTTGTTAGCTGGGTTAAGACTTGCCAAAGCTTTAAAGATCAAGTCCATAGTGGCGAACAGCGATTCGCAGCTCGTTGTAAATCAATTAATGGGCAATTTTCTACCAAAGAACCCTCTATGGTTGCTTACTTGAAGAAAGTAAGAGATTTGGCAGTACACTTTGAAGAAATGGAATTGCAGCACATCCCCAGAACAAAAAACTCCAACACTGATACCCTGTCCAAACTAGCAAGCAGCAGTGATGCGGAGCTATATAATCTAATCCCGGTTGAGCGCATGATGACCTCCTCTATTGAGCCAGGACCAGAGATTTTGATAGTAGAGGAAGAGAGATCCTGGATGAATCCGCTGATTGCATATTTGAGGCACCAGACAGTGCCAAACGAGCCTGAAGCAGCTCGGAAATTGCAAAGGTATGCTGCCAATTTCGTACTCTTGGATGATCTACTTTATAAACGGAGTTTCACCTCCCCGTTGCTAAGATGTGTTGGGCCTGAGGAAGGGCGATATGTAATGAGGGAAATCCATGAAGGTATATGTGGCAACCATGTCGGGGCACTATCGCTAGCTCGGAAAGCCCTCAAACAGGGGTATTTTTGGCCCACTATGCGAAAGGACTCTCATGACTTTGTGCGCAAGTGTGATAAATGCCAAAGACACGCGACCATACTGCATCAGCCACATCACAGGCTAACAGTGGTGACCAGCCCTTGGCCTTTTTCAAAATGGGGGGTTGATATTATAGGTCCTATGCCTAGGGGTGCCGGAAATAATTGCTTTGCTATAGTAGCAATTGACTACTTCACCAAGTGGGTCGAGGCTGAACCACTTATGAGAATCACCGAGGTCAACACCACCAAGTTCATTTGGAAGAATATCATATGCCGGTTTGGGGTACCCCATTCGCTGGTTAGTGACAATGCTAAACAGTTTAAAAACAGAAGCGTGGACGAGTTGTGTGGTGATTTGGGAATTAGAAAGCTGTTTTCATCTCCACATCACCCGCAGGCCAATGGGCAAGTGGAAGCAGTGAACAAAACCATAAAAAACACCCTGAAAAGGAAGTTGGAGTCCAAAAAGGGCGCATGGGTAGATGAGCTCCCGCAAGTGCTATGGGCGCTTAGCACCACTTCTCACACCGCAACTGGTGAAACTCCGTTCTCATTGGCATATGGCGCCGAGGCGGTATGTCCCGTCGAAATTGGGGTACCCTCACTTCGACAGATTAATTACGACGAAGTGAGAAATGAAGAAGCACAAAGGGCCGGTTTAGATTTCCTCATAGAGAAACAGAACGATTCTCAAGTGGTGATGGCCAGATGCCAAGAAAAGATGGCTCGATACTACAATAAAAGGGTGAAAGGGCGATGCTTTAATATTGGAGACTTAGTCCTAAAAAAGGTTCTTCCTTCAACTCAAGAACCAGGAGTAGGGACTTTGGGTCCCAATTGGGAAGGCCCTTACAGGATCACAGCCGAGGTGTTACCTGGTACTTACATAATTGAAGATTTGTCCGGGGTACCTTTGTGTAATCCTTGGAACATAGATCACCTTCCCCGCTATTTTCAATAAGTCAAATTCCACTTCAACGAGGCACAGAATTGTCACATGATTGTATGAAATCGCTAGTTAATTATGATGAGGATTGCACCAAATACTAATTAGCCATGTGTATTCGTCATGCATGAAATTGTTAAAAACAAGGGACTCTTATAAAGCCCACACGTCGATCACTGTATTATTTCTGAAATCCATACAAACTCAGACGTAAGTGCCTCAGACATTGTCACATGAACCAAAGTTCTAAAAACGATAAATTAGTTCGCACACACGGGGTGCTCTTTCGCACGAAATATTAAATGTTTCCGCAAAGTGGTTGATACTTTCATGCATACACTTAAGCGAAACGCTCACAAGACATATGCGTATTAAATACTTTGGATTCAAACGTAAAAGTCCCTATATTATTTCTGTTGTAAAAACATAAGCGCACGTCGTTGAAATTATAGATTGAAAATAGGCACGCCACAAACAGAAGTTAATGCAAATTTGTAAGAGGTATTACTAAATGTAAGGTAAAAGTTGCTCAAAAGTTGGTCGACATCAGATTTAACCAGCAAGCGTGAACGCATTAAGCTCGTTAAATCTGAGGGACTAGACATTTACAGACATTTACAGATACCCGCATATCGTCATACAATTATGAACTACTCGCACTTGGAAATACTCATGTTTAAGCAGTAAAGAAAATACATCGCTGCACCAAAATATGAATAAACTGCTTCATTTATAAAAATGAGACATGCACAATATGAAGTGCCGGAGGACTTACAAAAAAAAAAAAAAAAAGCTAACAAATGCAGAAGAGGACTATTGTGGAGGAGGGACATCTTCCAAGGGGCCTTTATCAGACACGCCCAGAGGATCCGCAGGATTACCTTGAGGCTCGGGGTAAAAAGCCTCAATGGAGGACAGGTCCAGTTTCGGAAAAGCTTCCTTCACATCCCCTAAGGCCATTCTGGCCCCCAAGTTCCCAAAGACCCTCTGCATAGCCTCGTACTCCGGGGTATCTTCGAAAGTATCCTTGAAGTTCTGAACTGCCTTAGAAACTTCTTCACCCAGAACCTCCTGCACCCTAGCCGCAATGGTACGCTCCAAGGCCTCAGAAATTCTGGAGTCAATATGTTTCTCCAGGGAAGTGTAGTCCTCCTCAGCTTTCTTCCTAGCCTCCAGCTCCCTCCTCAGCTTTTCATTTACTTCTGCCACTTCGGCTTCTAACTTCGACTTGGCTGCACTAACGACAGCCAGGGCCTCAGAGGCGATAGACTGTGCCCGGTTGGAATCATCCAATTTCTTACACAAGATTGCCACGTCTGACTCAAAGGCATGGAGGTCATGCTTCAATTTATCATTGTCCTCCTGGAGGCGCTTCGCATTAACCCTTTCCTCCGAAGAAGATTTACGGGCTATAGATAGCTGGTCCTTGAGGTCGTTGATTTCCTTGAGCATATTATCCGCGTGCCGGAGAGCAGTCTCAGCATCCTTTTTGTCCCTCTGCGCCTCATTCACGGAAGACTCCACCTCGTCAATAAGGGCCAATGCCCTGGCGTTCATGGCCTTGGAGGCGAGCAACTTCCGGGACGGACTAACGCTGGAGGAGAAAGCAGACCAGCCCTCCGTCCAAAACTGTTCAGTCATAAAGGCGGCCCGGGCTGGAGGGGAGCTGTGAGAGTCAAATAGTGAAGGGCTGAAGGTGACATCCCTGGGAAGAATGCTGGTTTTGATGTGCTTGAGCTCCTCTGCTCCCTCCGGTGTCGTTTCGTAGGCCAAGCCCAGAATGGACACAGAGGGCTCATCCTCCAGATCTTCAATTATGGGAGGCGGAGGTGCAGAGGTGGATTCCTTGCCCTTACCTCTTCTGAGTCTCTTCAGGGGGGCGGGCTCCTCCTCACGGGCGTGTTCAAATATGACCTCGGACAAAGGAGGCGGCATTGAGGCATCCTTAGCCTCCCTGTCTCTCTTGGATCCGCCCCTGTCAGACCTTTTCCCTTTCCCCTTTGGAAGGACTCCCTTAGGGTCGGCTTCCTTCTCTGTGTTAGGCCTCTGAGGGCCCACAGGCAGTAGAGTAGGCGGTGGCATTAGGGCCGGAAGAGGGCCCTGAAGTTGGGCCGTAGACGCCTCGGAGACTTCCTTTGCCACCCCAACTTGCAGTTTGGCTAATACCGCTTTCTGTTTCCTTTCAACTTCACTGCCATGGCGAAGTGCAGGGGGAATCTTTGTAGCCATGAGACCCTTCAGAGAAATCTTTGGAAAATCCTTAGAACCTAACGAGAAAAAGAGGGAAATGAGGCTACGAACAGAAAAAGGATGAGATATAAAAGCAGTAACAAAGCAAACTCACCCATGGCTCGCATAAGACCGTGTTTGACGAATAGTTTGTTCTGCTGAATAACCCCTTGAAAAGTGCCCTTGTAAGCGAACAGACGCCTAACGGCCGTTAAATCCGCGTCAGGGAGTAGGCGGGCAAAAATGTCCCCTGTCACAAATCGGAAACATGTTAAAAACCAGCAAAGGAAGATGAATGGAAAGTAAAAACAAGTGACACATGACACTTAGGGACACTAAAGCAAACGCAAGACTCACTAGGAAGGGAAAGAGTTCGGGGAACAGAAATTTCCGGGCAAGGATCCACAGGAGAACTTTGCCACTCCCCGGCCACCCAGAACCATTGATTCCTCCAGTTCTTTATGGAGGTAGGTTGGCCAGTAATAACAGGAGGATATGAGCCTCGAGGAGACAGATAATATCAGTCCTTCACATCGGCCCTGACGTCCCTCTCCCTTCTCACTGACTTCTTCAGAGTGTACAAAGTATGAATAATGTATAGAGAGATGGGATAGTCGGGATTGACTTCTTGCCACGCTAGCCAAGTGCCCACGGCCTGTGTCCAAAAATTAGGTGCTAACTGGTAGGGGCACAAGTTGTAACTCCTAAGCAGGGCCCTGAAAAAAGGATGCAGAGGTAACCTCATACCGCAGGACAAGGCATCGTAACATATGGCCGCTTGGCCTGAAGGAGGGCTGCAGGGTCGACAAGAGGGCGTAGGATGCACTAAACGGACCCCTTCTGACATCTGAACTTCGCCGAGGCCCCAGCCAAGTCAACTCCTCGGATCTCAGTGGCGACCTCGCTGCTCTCCCACAAATCCGGGTTCGAGTCAGGGTCCACATGATATCCTGATATTTTGTTCACCAGGTCCACCCAACCTTCGACCTGGGCTATCTCCTCCACTAAGAGCCCCAACTCCTCTCTGTGCGCCCGGAAAGGGGCCCTGGTGCCCAAATCAAGGTCCTGGGGGCCAGAAGAAGAACCTGTAGCTCCCTCTCTCCCCATGTTTCTATCACATTTGCTTCGGAGTTCTCTTAGCACGGATTCCTCTTCGGACGACAGATGGGCCATGTAGTTCTGGTCTCTCTCTTCTTCGCTGTCAGAATCACTCAAATAAATTATACCGCTAGTTTTCCTATTCCTCCTCTTAATCTGGTCCCTAAAGAAGCGGGAACTAAAAACCGATAAAGAGATGGGGCAGAAACCTCTGACAGGAACCGTCATCGCTAACATTTCCTGTGAACCCGTTCCCCCAACTCTTTTCATTTTTTCTTTTTGTTTTAAAGGAGAGTCAAACTCAACAAAAGGAAAACAAGGTGCAAAAACAAAGTTCTCAAACCCACAATGAGAAACTAATAATAAGAAAATCTTGCATATACAGGGATCAAGAGATTTACCTTCAAAAGACGAATGCTTGACGCTGCGCACTTGGAATGAAGAACTCGCCAAGAAAAACGGTAAAACGATAAGGGCGGGTGCGGGGTAGAAAACCCTTGAAGAAAAGACACGAGATTCGCAAGGAAGAGAAAAACGAAACAAGCTCTCGCCAGAATACTGCTGCGAAGGCTTTTAGAAAGTGGTAAAAGGTGAAATAGAGAAATGAAGAAGGATTTATAGGAATCCCAACAATCTAAATTCTTTGATTTTCGTGAACCGCATGATTAATGTGGTTAACCCATGCTCCTTGGAAAATGGGCTAATCAAAGCGCCAGCCGTCAAAGGGAGAGACAAAACCGTTCAGCTACCACGGTGAATGCCACGCGCCATGAAAAGCTACCCCCCTCCCATTTCATGCGTATATTTCTTGGAAATAAATATCAATAGCCCATCCGGATCGAGTGCGCTGCCTAGGAAACGCGCTGACATAATCCTAGCCATCAGGGAGCGAAAATCCGAGGCGTAAGGTCGGCTATAAAATCATAGCAAATCCTACACGACCATGAATGATCCCTTCGGATTTGAGGGACTAGTGTTGATTCCGGGCCCAAAGAAAGGTACATGATCCACCAGCTAAGGCCCAATAGTGGCCCAGCGGACCCCGACCCACCGTTAAAGGCCTAAAGTATCACCTGGGATGATTTCCGAGGTGGTACGCCGAGCAAACCTCTTTAGCCGACCTGGTTAACACACCAGCCGATGTGCTTTATATTCAACCGGAGAGCTTTATGGTGTTGGCCAGAAGAGAGATGGAGTCAGTGATGGGACACTGCCTTTACCAAGACGTGACAGGCGCCCATCCCCTACGAAATGTAGCAATGATTACGGTTGAAAAGCAAGGTTGTCACTTCCATGAGCTAGGGTGGTGACAAGTGTAAAGTATGCCACGTGTCGCAATCCAAGACAAAAAGTTCCACTATAAATAAAGCACAATTGTCTCCAAAGAGGGGGTTAGCAATTTCTCACTCTTAACTCTATATTTCTCTCACTCCCTTTTCTCTCTTTTACACACTTATATTTCCCGCACCCAATATATATATTCGCCTAAAATGAGTACTGACTTAGGCATCGGAGTGCAAACGGGAGCCACCTCGGCCCCCTTTGCAAGCTGACTGTTTGTCCTAGTGCGCAGGAGATCCACGTGTCAAAGAGGGAGGAGCTGAGACGTGTTGGTCCAAAGTCCAGCCGAATTTTGTGGTCAACAAATATCATTAATTATGAGAATCTTAGCAAGTGCTTGGTAAATAAAATAAACTAGTTTATAAATCAATTTATAAATTACATAATTTTTCAAATTACTTTTTAACCACAAACATTTTATCTTTTCAATTTTCAACCACTACTTTTACCTTAAAATCATAAATAAATTAGTTTATAAAATAGACAGTATCACCAAAAAGAGGAAAGAAATGTAATTAATAGTTAATTTAATTTGTTATAGTAACCTCTATGGATGTTTTTACATTTTAAATAAACTAATATAACTATGAAAGTTACAATTAATCTAAAGTTGTTATATAATCTTTCATATATAAATCATATTCTGAAATTACAGTGTTCGTAATATCATTGTATTTATTGCCTACAATATGTATGGTTACGACGTAATATTACAGTGCATGTAATAACATCTTAATTCATAAAATTGAAGTAATTAATAATTATTAAGGATATGATAATAACACGTATCTTATTAGTATTGGACACATTACACATCTGTAACTTAGGGAATTTATAAATTTCAGTAAGCACAAATCATTACTCCCGGGGATGAGGTATTACACGAATTTTAATGATCGGCAATGAAATATTATACGGCAGATTCATGTGTGAAACTTGCAAGTGAAATATATTTCATTGGTATAAAATATTGTAATATATACTTATTATAAGAAAGATATTACGAGTATTGTAATATTCGTTAAAATTACATTCTTCATACTGTAAAATATACATGCTATTTGATATGCCACCAATTATGAAGGCAACATGTTTAATTAAAGGAAGTGTTATCTTCATTACATTTAATGTAATAATCGTTAGAAGTATTGTAATTGTTATTACATGTGTCGTAATCTCCATTACACACGATCTCAAAAACGAAACATTGAGAGAGATGAGTGAGAGATTTGAGATTTATTCGAATTGATAGACAGGACAAATTAGAGATGATAGAGAGGAATTAAAGAAGAGGGAAAAATGCAATGAGAAATGAGAGATAATGTACAATTAAATAGAAATCTAAAGAGTATGAAAAATGAGCATTTCTAATAAAATTAGATAGAACTAGTGTGGAGTATAATTAATTCATTCTAATTTATACCAAACAAGGGGTTAATCACAATTTCACAAATTTTAGGTCACATATTATCTATTTTATTGGTCAAATATTATTTGTTGGTCACAAATTAACCAATTTATTGGTTACAATTACTCACATAATTGATCACAAACAGTCCATCCCACCCACCCATTGACCAATTGAATATCATGTTGTCACCATCGCCCCCACCACCACCACCACCACCACCTTTACCATTACCATTATCACCGTTTGAAACTCATTACCCACCACTCCACAACCACATGCACCATCACCAACAAGCACCATTTGCAAATTGCAAACAATAATCAACAAAATCATCGCAAAACTCCAACTAACATATCAGACTCATCAGAGTTAATTGTTTGAATGATCACTGAACTTAGAAGTATGTCTTGGATTGATCACTGAACTTTAAAATGTCGAATTTTAATCACTAACTCGTAGGTTAGAGATGACAAAAAAAACCTGATCCGCTCCACCTATCCATCGATTTGATTCGAAAAAATTTGGATTCGCAGATTGGTGGAGCAAATCGTGGCAGATAGGAGCGGGGCAGATTGGTACCGATCCGCCCCGTTTAAATTAAAAAATAAAATTTAATAGAAAATCAAATTTTTTTTTTTAATTTTCTAAAGATTTAGTTTAAATTATATTAAAAAAAAAAATTGCCGACGGATCGACTCGCGGATCAGGAGGCCGATCCGCCTTGACCCGACCCGAAAATTGGCGAATCGCGAAGCAGATCCGGATCAACAAAAAAGATTTCTCGGGCGAGCGGATCTGGGATGGATCCGCCCCGTTCCCATACTACCTTGGGTTAATTGTCCCAATAATCACTGAACTTATGTAAATGTCGAGTTTTGATCACTAAATTTATAAAAATGGTGAACGTTAGTCTTTGACTTAACTTTCATAACAGAATTGACGACGTGATAGATAGAATGTCCGTCAACTTCAACCGACCAATCAGGCACACCAACTTTTTAAGTAAAATTTTTAAGAACGTCTTCGATTGATTACTAAATTTTTAAAAATATTTTTTACTGTTGATTTGTTGTATACAACTGATAATTTATAAGTTTAGTGACTAATCGATGACCATTTTAAAGTTCTCTTACATTGTAATTTGGTGTGTCGTAATTGATCGGTTGAAGTTGACATGACGCCACACCACGTATACATTCTGTCTGTTACGTCGTCAATTATATTATGAAAGTTAAGTCAATGATTAACGTCCACCATTTTCATAATTTTAGTGATCAAAATTCGACATTTAAATAAGTTCAGTGATCAAAACTCAACATTTTAAAGTTCAGTAACCAATCAAAGACGTAGACATAATTCAGTGATTATTGAGAAAATTAAATAATAAGCTCAGTAACTAGTCGAAGACGTTAATATAAGTTCAATGATCAAATCTCAACATTTTAAAATTCAGTGATCAATTCAAGACATACTCCTAAATTTGGTGAGCTTTCAAACAATTAACTCATATTATATCAGATTAAGAAACCACCCCAAAATCTCACGATCTGTTCGGTGGCTTGCCAGCAATTTTTTTTTTTGAATTTTTTGATTTTTTTAGTATTTTCTAGGTAGATGTGTGGTTGAAAACTAGAGAGAGAAAACGTGTGTAATTAAAAAATAATTTGAAAAATTGTGTTATTTATAAATTTGTTTATAAATTGTAATCATTACGTAAAAGAATGTGTATAGAATCCAAAATCCCCAAAAATTTGATGAAGTGAGCACCGTTGCAAGCTGACATTTGTCTCATTTTGGTGGCCGTGGAAAGTGGAAATGAGAAGAGGGGAGAGATAAAAGTAGGATTTAGCGTGAACTGGGGTTGGGTCTAATATTAAATTAAATTATCATCTAATTTTTGAGTAAATAATTTTTAAACTTGATTTTTTAAATTGTAAATTGAAAAATAAGTGAGGATGTAATTTTCTCAAAAATGTTTGATAATTTTATTTATTTATTTATAAACAAGAATATGATTTTTTCGAGGTAAAATATGTCATTGAAAAGTGATGCAAAAAAATATTTAGTAAAAAGGTGATTTGAAAATATTTTGTATATAATTTATTTATAAATAATTTATCAAACGGAGGCTAAACTTTATCAATCCAATATATTATTAAAATTATTGAAATAAAAATCCACAGAACTGCCGCATAATATGAGACAAAAAACTAGTATTTAAAACAATCCTTAAATTATTGTGAAAGTAACCACTGTTTGGTTTACATAAAACTGGTTTTTTTAATAGTTTTTCATAAAAGTTAATAAAATGTGTGATTGAAAAGTAAATAAAAATTACAAGTAGCATATAATGAATTTGCGAAAAACTAGTGTAAAAATAAGGGCCAAGCCATATAATTTTGTAGGTTTATATTTTATAGGAAAAGAAATTCATTTACTTTTAAAAATAATATAAAAAATAGACTTGTAATTAGAATATGCAAGCTATATAATTATAACCTAGGGACTAGGGTAGTTTACTTCATCCAGCATAAACATTCCAAAAAGGCCAAAAACACACATACCACACATTAAATGAAGAACATAAACAATTTAAGCCTCTTCCCCTCTACATCTTACCGTCCCCTCCGATTCCAGGCTTTAATTCTTCAGACTGCATTCCAGAAAGTACATCTCTCAACTGGGCTACCCAGGAAAGTTCATATAGCATATTCCAAGATGCAAAACGGATCAAACAATTCGAGCAGGGATCATAGAAACTGAAGATTGACATGTTACTGGAGTAAATTTACATTAAATAACAAAACCTGTGCAACTGACCTGCAAAAGGGTTTTCCAATTTATGAAACGACTAGATTGTCATCTAGTAAAAAGCCGAAGCACTAGTATTAAGTTACTGTACAAAATCAGCTATGAACGACGGGTATGAATTTCCTATTTAGGCGTGTAGATAATCACAACGCACCCCCTTCTTACATCTCCCGTTTGCATTGTATGGACAAACTGCACCCCGCCTATTGAAAGGTCTACCTCCACTGCCAAATGATGACTGTACATTCCGAGAAGTCCTTCCGCCACCAAAACCAGAATCTCTCGTTTCCCTTTGACTGGAGAACTGACCTCCATCGTGGTTTTGTTCACCTCCCCACATACCTTGGCTTCCAGATGGTGCACCAAAACCTTGATTCGTGTTTGCTTGTGCTAGTCCTTGAATGGGAGATCCCAAATTTCCACTAGGTGGCCCCCACCTATTCTCAGGTACTGGTACTGGTACTGGCCCTTGAACTGGAGCACCCCTCCAACTTGGAGTTGCAATCCAGCCAGAATTCACATTTCCAGGTACCAGCCCTTGAACAGTAGTTCCAGGATTTCCTGAAGGACCAACCCAACCAGATGTGTTTCCCGGAGCTAGTGCTTGAACAGCCAGTCCCATATTTATATTCGTACTTCCCGGTGTTGGCGTTACCCATCCTATGTTTGGATTTGCCTGCACATTGCCCCACCCAGTTTTTGCATTTTCAGGTCTCATGCCCCATGGCATGTTTTGTGTACTGCAGGGCAGCATGTTGGGTAGACTGCTCTGAGTAGATGGTCTCCACATATCAAGCTGAGGCATAGCTGCAATACTTGAGTTTGAGAAATTTCCAGAAGAGTTATGAACATCCATCGTAATGCCACCCCAACCTTGGGCCTGGCCTTGTACAGACTGTGGACCACTGCCCAAACAATGAGTTTCAACATGAGGGTTCAGGCTAATAGCGACTGATTGGACGATAGTGGACAGATGGCCATGCTGTACGGCATGTGGTTCACTAGTAACATTTGACTGAATTTGTAGAGAATCTACAGATCCTGCAAGAATACCTTTTTCAGAGTTCAATGTTGGAGTAAAAGCAGAGATAGATTGGACAGCAGACTTCTGAACTGAAGCAGAAGAAGAATATGGCATGGTGGCAGGAGTAGGTGAATGAAGCAATCCATTGCCACTGGTATAATGAGTTGCACCATGGAGAAGAACCCCGTCTTCTCCCGTCCATCCTGCATGTTTCCGTTTTGGAGTAGGAGACGGTAGATTTGTCGAATCATTTCCAACCCAATTTTCTGTAGAATGTTTTGGCTGAGCCCTAGGATCTTGATCAGTATTTAGTCTCTGTATATCTTGGTGCAAGGACGTTCCAAAAATCTGACCAGGATGACCTGATGAGGTACCCGAACTATGCAAAGAATTAACTGCTGGAAATCTATTGTCAACTGCCGGCAAGTCTCTCTGATATTTTCCTGCAAGTGCGTCAGTAAGAAGTATAGGGTCTTCTTGTTCTAATGTGGTTCTCCAGATTCTCAGATCCACAGGGAAGTACCTTGTGTTGTTCCATTTATGCAACTGCACCATGGAAAATGGTCCTTGCACTTTTCCAGAAGGATCCTTGTAATGCCAAAGCTTTTCGGTTTCATTTATCTTGACAGAAGTTTCTGCCACATCATTTGAGAGAGAGAGAGTTGAAAGTACGGGTGAAACAACAGATTTAGATTCTTGAACGTCCTTGTCTCTTCCTTGATTCCATGTATTGTCATTTACTATTTCACCAGAATGAGCAGCGTTGATTAACACACACTTGCTCGAGAGGTTTCTGCTTGATTCCCAATTCTTACTAGAAACAATTTCCGAGCCATTCCAAGTATCTTCTGCATTATAATCACTTCCCGGAGAGATAAGACCTCTTCCTCTCCTGTTAAAGCTAGAAGTTCTAGATCTCGTTAAAGAATCTGAGTGCAATAAAACAATATCAGGATTATGATTCCATAACTGTAGCAGTAAATACCAAACTAGAAAAAGGGAAAATTGCACCATTGGTCTCCAAACTATTATTCCAGTAGCAATTCCCCAACTTTCAAAAAAGGAATAAATTTCCCCCAACCAAATATTATTGTTGCACAAGAACTCCTCAATGAGGGAAGCTGTCCAAATCTCCATTGTATTGTCGCGTAACCCTCATGGAAGCATGCAATGTTTCAAATTTTTGACACCTATCTAAGTTGGAAAGCAAAACCTAACTTCATTAAGTTGGACAAGCGGAGAGGGCCACACGATGATTTAACGTAGACTTTAACGGTCTGCATCACTGGGGATTCATTGTGCACTATAAAGAGATTGGGGGACCAACCAAACTTATTTTGAAGGCTGAGGACCAACTTACTGCTGGGGGCCAATAGGTTAGAGACCAAAAGTGCAATTTTTCCATTTCAAAAAGATGAGAAAATGAAAGAAACCTCGTCTACTGTTGTCAGCTTCACTATCATCCTCGTCAGACTCATAACTTGGATCCATTTTGGGATCTGCATGTATTTCAGGAATTTCCTCTAGTCTACGATGGCGTTCTTCAGGGGTCTTCAGAAGTTGTAATTTTTCCACACACTCTCTAAGCGTGAAATAAGTCAAGGATAACTTACATTCCAATAGATGAAAAAATTAACGTCTACAACCCATAAGATCAAAATAAATGGTGATGATCAAACCACATGCAATGATGACCGCCACTTGAATAATATACGACTCTTCTACGCAATTGAGAATATAATTTCTTTTTGCCATGTATATCTATTCGACTGCAAGAAACATTTTCAAACTTCTGACAAGCTAAGTACTCATATCTATCATTTAAGAATATAAATTATAAATTGACGAACGCGCTTATACATTAACCTATGTTGCTCAGACAACAGGAAGTACATTGTCAAACACGAATGAAAAGGATAACGGGCCGTGATCCTTCCTGGACCATTTAAATCAAAAGATGATCCTTTATATCATTTTTTTTTAAAATTTTGGAAAAGATCCCTGAAAAATGCATACCATATTATTATATTAATTTGTAAGTAATTCTAAGTTTATTTACCACGTTTAAATTTTGGATCCTTTAGGTATGTATCCCAATATCCTAGATTTTGAAGAAAAAATGATCCAACTCCAGTATGCATACTCGCATCAGACACCCACAACTAGACCTTAACCTGTACGTTGTTCACGAGAACTGTAAAACAAACTCAAGGGAGGCAAAAAGGATATTCCTTCCTGCGCCCTAAATCGCTAGCTCGATCACGAAGATGGCTAAGACGCGAAACCTCCGACTCCAACCACTGCATAGCAAAATAAGAAATAAGGAAAGTGTGATAGAATAAAAGACCATGTAATCAATCCAGCAATATGATAAAGAAGTCTGCAGAAATTTTGTCTAGGGTAATATGAACCTGTATTCAAGGGAGGGCATAACTTCAACCCAGTAAATGTAGACAAACCTAAAAAGTTCCCTTTTTAATCTCCAAATTCTAAGAAAAATATAAACAACCAACAGGAAAATAAATTCGTGTAAAAATCATTGTAAAATGGGCGAGTTACAGATCAATTTCTTTCCTAATCCCCCCTATCCGCAACCCTGTCGTTCAAATTCCATCCTTGCCAGGTTGATATCCAGTCCCAGTGGAATAACTACGTAATAAGTTCCTCATGAAGCATGTCTCCCTTTTAATATATCAGTAGCCATGTCCTAAAAACTTCAATCTAACAAGAGTTTTTCTTTCCAGTTTCCAAATAAAAAAATAAGAAAAAAAATCTACCAAGAGTTTTCACTTGGTATTCTTAATTTTCAAATTACATAGAAAGTCTTCTAGCTATCAAATTCGTACCCTTCCATTTTATATGGTTCGAGTATGTAAATAAATCGCTATTCCTTTTGAGACATGAGTTTAAATATATTAAACAAAACTCACTATTGACTTCCTGGTAGCTTGAGCAAACAGTTCAGTAATATGCACATGTATGCATCTGAGTGAGAGAGTAAACATATTTAAAGAGAGTGGAGATAAGTCGAAAGAAAATAACTAGCAAGAGAATGCCAATAAGTGACAAGCTTAAAGCAACATTTCCTTTCTAATTAAGGCATGGGATAATGTGATAGGATAAAGCAGTACTTGCGATTTGAAAATTTATTACTAACAGATAACGTATTCTTTTCTTCTTTTTCTGAAAGTACAACTAATTTATTCATCGTGTGCATATAAAGGGGCTGGCAAAACAAAATAGTCAACATCCCATCAGATTGGAGACATGATCATTTCTGTGTACAAATCACTTTAAATTAGTTCATTCACTACTAGCAAATGAAAACAGATTTAGCCCCTATTCGGTATAGATTAAAATCAGATTTTTAGTAGATTTTGATAAAAGTTGATTAAATGTGTGGATAAAAAGTTGTGGGTCCCATAAAATGTATGGTTAAAATTAATTGTTGGCATTGACTTGAGATTAAAATGCTTAATGTAGACTACAACATCCATCCAATCAAAATAGTAAACCTAACAGTAAACAGTTTCAATCAATTTTTTTGAGAGGGGGGATAAACATACATCATTAACTCTGACCGCCTGTATTTCCATGGCCTTGTCAAGAATGTCACCCTACAAACGACAGGTGTTATATTAAAAAAAAAAAAGCTGGCCAGGATTTGGAATTTTGGATACACAACCCACTGGACTGACAAAGTGTCAAGCAAATTCGAACCTACGACATCTATGCTGCCAATGTTTGTGGATTTCCAACCTTTGCCAATTGGGGTGTGCCCTGAAGGCTAGCACGTGCAATATTTGGTCCAATGAAAAGGTGCACATGCCATGCTAAAATATGAAAACTAGAACTGTGTGTATAATTACCACAGTCAGCCTGTTGATGAGTCCACATTTGATACTCTGGCGAAGACGCTTGCATTCTTCCTGGAAAAGAAGGGAAGGACGTATAATTGAGTTTTCAAAACTTATGAGGTTTACACCACTACCATAATTGGTAATTAAACAAATAAAGAAAAGGGTAGACAATTTAATTTTGCAAACAATGAAAGCTGAAAAAACAAAAAAACATGTAAAAACTAATATTGATACTTGGAACATGACAAGTATGCTTTTATATGGATACCCTTATTTCAAAGAAAATGTTGATTAATTCTTACTAATATGCATTTGCATATCAAATGTATCATATTTTATCACTTCTTCATTTCAGTCAAGTGCATCCAATGCATGAGCCAGTTGATAATTCAGTCCATTATCAAAGCAATTCAAGTAAAACAGCAGAAAGAGACCAGCTGAGACTAGTATCTAAAAAAGTGCGCATGCATTTGGTTAAAAGCAGACATATGAGGGGGTTCTTTTTGTTTAACTAAAGCATCAAGAGAATTTTCTTTGACAGAAAGAGTGGGCAAGCTTGGGGAGAAAAGTGCTTTCAATGGGTGTTAGAACTTCAACGTTCAAGAGGAAAGGAAGGTTCTACAAGCTAAATTCAGTCACCTCAGTGAACTCTTGATTTGAGATAGTATCAATTGAAACAACCTCTGCCTTGTCTAGATTTAATATCTCCAGCTTCGTATCACAATTTCTTTTGCCAATTTTATATGGCTCCACAGCTTTGCTTGTGCCTGCCATAAAAAATAATTAGGAAAAGCAATTGTTTGGTATTATTTGGGGGGTAAGGAGATGGGAGGGGGTTTGGAGCTGAAACTTACTATATTTCTGACATTTCAAATTCCAAAGGAAATTAATGCACAGATACTTATAACTAGTTATAGACTGGAAGAGTCGAGGTAAATAGAGGAAAGTTACAGAGTAATTACCTATAATTTGCACTAATCTATACAGGTCTTGCTTTTGACTACTACCAGAAATTCTTATTCTCGCAAAAGCTCCAAGAACTCCGTCATGAAACTTCTCAACATCTTCAATTAGGTCCTCCATCAACTTCCGACGCAGGTAAATTAAGCTAATGTTGTGTGTGTCAATGGCTGCATAATCCTCGAGATTTGACTGAGGGCCTCTTCTGTCATCTTTCTTGCGTGTTTTGCTTTTCCTACCTTTGACCCCCCTGCCTTGAGTGTCAGCGTTGTCATCAACCTCCAACAGGTTACTTTCAGTGCCAACCAGACTCCCTTGAACTTCGTCTTTCTTATCCTTTTTCAAAGGAAAATGAGATTCAAGAAGTTTTAACATTTCAAAATGCCCAACTCGCGGTTTTCCAAATAGATATCCAAGCCTTGAATCACAGATAATTTGACTCTTACGGCGAGGATCACGAAGTTTGTTTATTTTGATATATTCAAGCAAAAGAGCTTGTACATCAAACTGAGATAGCACAGATACGTCGCCATTTCTCATATGTGAAACAAATTCGAGAAGCTCTTTTGTAGCCCATGCAGAGTCCTTTGGTGACAAAATGTTCTCGTTGCTGGTTGACACACCTACAGTAACGGATTCCACTTCCTTGGTGTGAGATTTTGATCGTCTCTTAAGCTTTCTTCTCTTAGGTTTACGGGTTTTCTGGCTCTCAATAGAGTCATCTGATCCAGATCCTCCATCATAATCAGCGTCAATCTGCTCCTCAGGTGATTCTTGTTTACTGCCTTTCCATGGATGCTTAGCCCCTGCAACTTCATCTGAAGAGAGGGATAGCTTCGATTTGAGATCTATATAGTACTCCTTGAATAGATACTCCCAGCTACTTTTGTCATCAAAATCTATTTGAGCCTGCTTCGGTAAAAAAGAACCACAAAGCATATTCAGATTGCTACCATAATTATATTACCAAATAGGGGGAGAAACTGATAAGAAACTTGGTTGTTGAAGATAAAGTTACTATCTAGTAACCATAAATTAAAGTAGCACGATTTTGGAGAAATTTTGTGCAATATAGGATAAGAGAGAGTGAGAAGCCAAACAATACCAATAAAAAGGAACATCAATCCTAGTTGATACCTTTCCATGTAGAAGTGGTTTGAGATATTTGATGATGGCAATTAGAAAAGGCTGGTATTTGACGAATAAAGTAATTTTTTTTTCTGACTTGAGATTTCATTAAAAAATTATTTCAATTTCACAGCAGAAAATTAGTCTATATAATATAAACAGAATCTGAAATATGTTAGATGCCAAAATGTTTTCATCTCTCATAAAAGCGGGGTTCAGCTGACATAAAACATAAGCGTTCTCAAAGTTTGTCATATTTAAGTTAAACTTAAACGGGTAAAGAAAACATGTCCATGGAGTTCAGATTTATGTTATTAGGAACACGCACAACGAGAAGAATTCTAGACTGGAAATAATAGTTAGGTGCTTTGGTCAAATGGTAAAATTGTTGTCAATTTAGGAGGTGCAACTGCTTAAGTGAAAGAAAATTAAAGCTCTATTTTCTTTTCATCACAGAAGGATGTGCAAGTACAATCAAATAATTAACCACAATTTTATTCAGATGGCTTCAGAAAGTTGAGCATAGGGACCCTAGTACAGAAGATTGATAAATCCATCTGAATTACAGGGCATAAAGACATCCATGAGAACAACAGTTGCTCAAGCAAAGACAAGAAAAAAAGAAAGATCCATGACAGTCTAACAGGATCAATATTATGTCTATAGGTCACACATGGCCAGGAAACCAAATACCCGTACAGAAATGAATACAAAAATCAGAAACATGTGCAGAGATATGACCCCGTACCACAATCTCTAACAGCGATAAGAGTAGGTTTTGTCAGTATCACATCCAAACTATGATGGCAACCACGAAATGGCTTTTCCCTGCATAAGTGCATAGGGGAGAGGGAGAGAGGGAATATGAAACATGAAAGAGACTAGAAAGAAGAGGAAGAAATGACCTAAAGAAGCACAGAGTGGACAAGTTTGCTTAAGCTCATTTATTCACTTATCTTAACCTCTTATCCAAATGTGACGGTGGTTACTAAAGATCCTTCTCTCTTTTGGCCTAGTAGACTGGGGCAGAAAAAAATTTCAAGGTGTTCTTGATGTGTTCTGGACCCTCGACAATTGGAGTCATAGCAGGCTTGACGAAAAAAGTTAAATATTCAAGCCAAATAAAAGTGCAATCCAGTCAACCATGTCAGAATTAGATGCATAATATGTGTTTTCCGAGTAGAAATGGGCCACTAAGCAAAACTCATGGGCCGACTGATTTTATGGCAAAATTCCATCATTTGGGGCTTCAAAACAGAAAGTCAATTATGCAGACGGAAATTAGGGTTTTTGCGTATTTTTAGGTTAAATTTTGTTTTTAATTATTTGTTTGCCTATTTTAGAATTTTAGTCTAATTAGAATTTTATTTTGAGTCAATTAGCGGTTAGGTTATTTTACTTATTTATATTTCTTTCCATTCATTGTAATTCAGACTTGAGACTTCGATTTTGATATAAACAGTTTTTATTGAGAATTCAATAAAAGTTATAGATGGATTCCTATATTTTTCGAACTTATCAAATATTTGCTAGAATATTTGTGGCGTTCAAAACCAAAAACTCATCAGGGAGATTGGGCAAATCCTTATGGCGTTTCGAAAGTCGTGATTCTTTATTCCGCATCGTCGAGTCATCGGGTCATGATTCATCCGTCCAACCACAACCTAAGTTCGGAACTTTCGGGCGTTTCTTCCGCGCTTCGAATCTCATCATCTGGTATCAGAGCTGGACTCTGAATTCAGATTTTTCTATTCAGTTTAATTCTTATGTTTATCATCGAGTCTGTCATAAGAATTATCCATATCTTGTTGTTGAGTTTTTCTTTTCTCGAGTGTTCTTCGTGCCAGTAATTTTTTTCCAATTTGATCTATATAAAAATTCAACAAAAATTCAAAAGTGTTTATTTTATTTAATTCTTATCTAAATCCTGTACCGTTTGTTTTGTTGCGTTCGTGTCGAATTTTCAGATTTATTTAAAAAAAAATTATTTTTTATTTAATTCCGAAAATTCATTATTCAAAAAAAAAAAAAAAGAGTTATTCCAAATTCAAAAACCACTTTCTTGAGTTTCTTTAAAATTCTTGATATTCATTTCCTTCCAAGTCAATAAAAGTCGTTCTTGCTATTTGATGTCTAAATCCTCTTCATTCTTAAATTTTTTTAACGTCACATAAGGAATGAATTATGATCCGGACTCTTTATTCCAAACTAGATGTTATGTAGATCATAAGGGGTGCAGTTTGGCGATTGATGAAAAGTGTTTTACTAATTTCGTTAGTAGTACCGTGATTGAAAAATTAGGATTGCCCCTAGAACCACACTATAAACCTTATAGGATGACGTGGATGAGGGAGTTTGAGAATTTCAAAGTAACCAAACAAGTTCTAGTACCTATCACCCAGGGAAGGTATAGTGAGGATGTATGGTGTGATGTAGTGCCATTGAAGTCTTATCATATTTTATTGGAAAAACATTGGGGACGTAGGAGAGAGGCTAATTATGATAAGAGTATGCACATATACAAATTCCTTAAGAAAGGGGAAACATGCGCACTGTAAGGGTTGACATTAGAGGAAGCACTAGAAGATTCACGGAGGGTAAGGAAGGAGAGTGAGAAGTGGTATAATAGGAGGCATCATGGGGATAAGGATATTGATAAGAAGGAGAGAGACTTGAAATTAAAAACAAATAAACAAACTCCAAAATTTGATGAGGAGAAGGTGGAATTGGGGGTTGAGGTTGAAGTTCAAGATTTGAGCATTGAATTGGACGATCCACATTTGGGTAGCAATGAGATAGTGCACGAGCGTGGTGATAAAAATGTGGAGGTAGAAGATGTGGTTGAATTTGAAAGAAAAAAATTTGAAGAGGTGGATGAGCTAGAAAATCTTGAGTTAGAGGAAGTAACCGAGCTTGAGAGAAAAGAGATAGAGGGGGGTGAGCAAGAAGTTGCAAAAGGAGAACGAGGTGAAGAAAATGGCCTCATGGTTCAAAGGGTGAAATTGACAGTGATAATTCATGAATACAAGGATCCATACCTTGTACCTCATGAACCTAACATTTCCCTCCCCGCTTTATTTAATTTTGTCTTGCAGGTTAATGGTACGTGAAAATTTGGGCAATACCACCAATGTCCAAAGGTGTTTCAACTTCAAGTCATTCACGTGACCCCCATTGCAAAATATATTTGGTTGATCATGTGCAATGACAGGAGAAATTTTCCTTTTGATCCAGGAGGTGAAGTGAAACAATAGGAACAAAGCTATGATTCGGGACGAATCATCCTAAAGAAGGAGGGTATGATGTGTTCTGGACCCTCGACAATCGGAGTCATAGCAGGCTTGACGAAAAAAGTTAAATATTCAAGCCAAATAAAAGTGCAATCCAGTCAACCATGTCAGAATTAGATGCATAATATGTGTTTTTCGAGTAGAAATGGGCAACTAAGCAAAACTCATGGGCCGACTGATTTTATGGCAAAATTCCATCATTTTGGGCTTCAAAACAGCAAGTCAATTATGCAGACGGAAATTAGGGTTTTTGCGTATTTTTAGGTTAAATTTTGTTTTTAATTATTTGTTTGCCTATTTTAGAATTTTAGTCTAATTAGAATTCTATTTTGAGTCAATTACCGGTTAGGTTATTTTACTTATTTATATTCCTTTCCATTCATTGTAATTTAGACTTGAGACTTCGATTTTGATATAAACAGTTTTTATTGAGGATTCAATAAAATTTATAGGTGAATTCCTATGTTTTTCGAACTTATCAAGAATATTTCTTGTGGCGTTCAAATATCGAACTTATCAAATATTTGCTAGAATATTTGTGGCGTTCAAAACCAGAAACTCATCAGGGAGATTGGACAAATCCTTGTGGCGTTTCGAAAGTCGTGGTTCTTTATTCTGCATCGTCGAGTCATCGCGTCGTGAATATCGGGTCATGATTCATCCGTCCAACCACAACCTGAGTTCGGAACTTTCCGGCGTTTCTTCCGCGCTTTGAATCTCATCAGTTCTAAGACAAGAAAATTGTGATTTCCACAAATTGACTGTCCTGACCAGAGACACCAGCAAAATTTATAAATTTGAGTGTCCCTACCAGCACAAGGTGAAAGTTCTGTAACTCAATCTACATTTTGCACTACATTTGTATCTTCAAGACTTCAGTCCTACAACAGAATTAACATGCGATGAGGAGATTCAGTTTACTTGCCCATGGGTTATTTTACTATACCCCTGTTTGGGAGAAATTAAAAACAAGATTTTAATCCAAGTCAAAGTCAACAATTAATGTTAACAACACATTTCATGGGACCAACTTCTTAATCACACATTTCATTAACTTCTATCAAAATCTACTAATAATAAAAAATCTGATTTTAATCACCACCAAACAAGAGCTATTTTTAATTGGTATCATCTACTTCACGAACTGTCTATTTATATATGTTATTTCTGGGCTATTAAGAATGTTCCAAAAGGAAATGGCAAGTATAACAGGTATTCAGATTGAAGTCCTTTTGCTAGGGATCTTGTTTTAGTCCAGAAGCTTGCAAACCCATTGGACCTTCAGCTCATGACCTTAAGAGAAGACAAATTTATCTCAAGTTATTCCAATTTCAATCTGACAGCCATTTCTAGTTCCCACACAAAACATTCAAAATAGAAGTGAACAATCATATGAAACATACCAACAGTTCAGAACATAAATGATATGGCTTACTGTAGAAAATCCAAAAGGAAAACATATCAAGAACTTAACAAAAGAAACTGATATGAACTGCAGTTTAATAATGATTATTTACTAAATATTGAACAATTGAGTCGTGGGGGCAAATGCCATTACTAGCATCAGCAAGATAGAGTTCATACATCGCCAAACCCCAGACCAATTCCACATACACAGGAAGATAGGTCATGGAAACACATACATTTTCCTGTTGATTGTTCTCAATTAGCATTACAGTTCTCATGCAGGTCTCACAAAAGCCCTTATTCCCTCGGACACAAAAGATAACAGCATCTTTAATGCAACCCTTGCATGAGGAGTACGTGCATGTATAACACATATAGTGGGCATTCTTCTCACAAATGCTGCACATATGTAAACCTGAAAAAAAAAAACACATTTTATAGCAGCGCTGCAGCAAAATTAACAATATCGGCTTGAATATTCCTCAAGAACTTTAGATAAAGGAAATTGAAGAACTGACGCGCTCAGAGACGATGAAATTGGAAAAGAACCATAAACTTAAAGCAATTCCTTCAACCAGTTGTTTTGGACCATACATATAATTGTAGTAAAAAATCTACCCAATAAGATAAGTGCTTGAACTGACGCGTTCAGCGACGATGAAATTGGAAAAGAACCATAAACTTAAAAGCAATTCCTTCAACCAGTTGTTTTGGACCATACATATAATTGTAGTAAAAAATCTACCCAATAAGATAAGTGCTTGCATTGCATGGATAAAATTATAGTGAAGAGTAGTGGGTCCTACGAAATGCATGGATAATAAGTGAGTAGTAATTAATGTATGGTTAAAATTAAGTTTGACTTTGACTTGAAATTATAAGATTATATTTTAGCCAAACAAGAATTAAGAAAGAAAACCAACTACTGCTATACAGCCAAAAGTGGAAACATTATCTAGTATATTGTAACTAGATATGATTTGGCCGGAGTTCAATGACAAGATGAGTTCTAAATGCTACTTTTTAAACTTGTTAGGAGCTGCCCCTCTCAAAAACTACAAATAATTTGGGTGCATTTAGAAGACTAATGGAAGAGTATGGTAGTTGCTTATACAATGAACGCAAACAGTTCATGTATGATGTACCAAAGTGGTGTACGAAAAAAAAAGGCTTTTACTAAATTTTGTTAACTTAGGTTGACTGATACTTTTTGGAGAATCAAAATCAATTTCCATCAACTTGTTTAAAATTTCAGGGTACTAGTAGGGTATCCAGTTTCAGAACCTTCTTAAGAGTTAAGAGTACAGGCTTGAGGTTGATATTTCTCAAAACACTAAGAGCCTGTTTGATAATGTGAAATTTTTTGATTTTTGCGATTTTTTTGGTTTTTTGATGGATGTGTGGTTTAAATATGTTTGAAAAGTCAAAAATTATGGGCTTGACTAAGAATGGAGGGTTGAGATTGAGTTTAAAAAGTTGTGGTGAAATTTTTTGTATTACCAAACAAGCTCTAAGTCTGCAATTTTCAGTTAATCTAGCATTTAAGGGCTATTGCCTATCGTGTCGGACATCAACAAGCTGGCTCCGACAAAGTGTGTGAAATATTGGCTATCATAATGCAGGATTAAACCACTTCGATTTGGCCAAACTATAGAAGACTTCAGAAATTGAAAAACTAATAACTAGACCCATGAATATGAAAGTCATCACTATCCAAAAAGGTAAGATGCACTAATGAAGGAATGGATAAGCACATTCTGACATGGGAACAACTGTACCCTATGGTAATGGCAATCATCAATATCAAGTAAAATCTAAATATGTCTCTATGAATGATAGCACGACAATATTCACATGTAGGCGAGCCGCCTATAAAGCAAGCCAGATATTCCATTTTATGAAATCGTTAAAAACATGAAATACTTATCTCCAAATTATGCGTGTGTGGAGATAAAAAGAGGCACCTACCGCAGTTCCAGTGACCCTTAGTGTTGAAGAATGCCTCGTCCCGATTTACACAAGATAGATGATATGCTTTGGGGCAACCTCTGGAAACCGAACACTCAGTTATTGATAAGCATCACAAACACATATAGCCAACAATATATGTTCAGAATACTGGTTTTATCTCCTTTTAGGTTAGAATTCTAAAGATTCAGAACTTACCGGCGATCACATAGCACAAGGTCCCCACCATTAAAGCAAATGAAACAAACGTCCTCTCCCACCTTCTTCCTAGCTGAAGCTTTTGCTGTGGCCTGACAACTCGATGAACTTCTTGAATTCCTCCCCCTCTTCTGCTTATCTCCAGACGATTTCACCGGTTCAGCCACATCTGTTTCAGTCTCCATTTCAGTGTCCTCCGCAGCCATTGCTTCATCTTCCTCAGATTTTATTGCAACCAGTGGATCATCCAACTCCAGATCAGGCTCATCCACATCACTCTTTGTTTCCTCTGTCTCCTTTTTTGCATCCTTGGGTGGGATTGTCTCAATCCCATCATTCCTTTCCATCACCTCAGTTTCAATTTGCAAACCAGCCACTTGAATCTCATCCTTCGAAATTTCTATTTCCATGCATGCCTCTGTTTCCATTTTAGTATCTCCTGCTGAGATCTCCTCTCCAGGCACTGCTTCTACCTCCTCAATTTCTGCTGCGTTTGAAAACTCAGATAACTCCCGGCCTTTCGAAACCTCAATGCTCGTATCCTTCTCCTCCTCCATTATAGTTCTGACCATCAAACTCTCCTCAGCAACAAACCCATCTGCAGCACTATTATCTTTCGTGTCAGGGCCAAAATTTCGCATACCACTGCCGGATTCTTGATCGTGTTCTCCTTCACTACAATTCACCAACTCCATTTGGGTCTTAGAATCACTTTTTTCTTCTAAGGTTCCAACCAGTTTCTCAGCAGTCCCCACTTCTGAATCATTTGTCTTATCTATAAATTTCTCGCCGCCTGTACCAGCTTCAACTACTGTTCCTGGCTTATTTTCAGGAATTTGAGTTCTCTCTGGCTCCTGCTCAGATCCTTCTTCTTTCTCAATGTGCTGTCCATTGCCTATTTCCTCTATCTCAGTCACGGCTTTAGGACCCCTTGTTTCCATTCCCTCTCTTTCAACTGGCACTCCACTGATCACGTCCATTTCCGACTGAGCATGAGGTTTCAAATCCCGTGTGCCAGAACCAACCTTGCTTCCATCACCTGCCACCACTGACACCAATTCTTCATCACCCTTGGAAGCAAGGAGTGACTCCTTGCTATTACAGACACCTTTTATTCCTTCCACTTCACTCTCCAACACCAGAGTTTCCTCTGCCTCTGCAACCGCCTCTTCAGCCGTAAGCACCATCGTATCAACTCTATCGAATACACTCTCTTCTCTACCACCCATATCAAGCTCCGCCACGGCATCCACATCTAATTCCGGTCCCGCTGCATCATATTTCTCCATAAAAGACTCTTTTCCGTCTTCTCCACCTTCCGCAAAAGCAGGCAGCTTCTCTTCTTCCTCCTCCTCTACCACCACCGCATCGACCTTTTCACCACCTAGACTTAAATTTGAGTTATCAAATGACTCGCCTTGCTCATTGTTTTTATTCTCTTCATTTTCCATTTTTTCCTGTTTCGTTTCAAAATTAAACGGTTCATTGATATTCGATAAAATCTCTTCGCCATTCGCCATCAAGAATCTGAAATCTATATTTTAAAACCCTAACCCTAGGTTATCGGTAAGCACTATAAATTCAAATAAAGCTCTATTTACTGGTCTTTATTTATACAACGTATATGTAAGAATTGCGGAATCTATTTGGCCGATTCTGCAAATCAAATTACGACTGGTTTCACTTCCGTTAGGTGTGAAAATGTGGAGGAGGACACGTCTGGTGGCTGAGCTTTAATAGTTTAGCCTCCAATAGTTTCGCCTAGGTCTGTTCGGCCAAGGCCATTTAATTTGAAAAAGATACAAAAATTAATTTGAGCAATTTTCCTTGCAACTTTTTAATCATTTATATTTCCTCTCTTCAAATTTTAATCTCACATCTTATTAAAAAAAAGAAAATAACAAACAATTTCAATTTCCCTCCTGTAGCAGTCGAACAGGGCCTAATTCAAAGCAAACATTATAAATTTTATGAACAAAATAATTTTTTAAAGCACTTTTTATTTACAAAAATTTTCTCACTTCACATTTTAATCATATATTTTTTACTTCAAAAATATAAATAATAAATCAATTTATAATTAAAACAACATTATCAAATAGGGATAATTCTATTTTCATAATTTCACCCACAATGCGGGTGACAATCCACTCACATTGGAGTGGGTGGGATTGTGATCGTAGCATTATTCATTATTCATTTAAGCATAATTTATGAAGGCTAATACTATTTTCACAAGCTAGTTCATAATCGTGTTGACAATTGGTGATAAAATTATCATAATATCCTTCATTTAGTTATATATATATAAATTAAAGTCTTATTTTATATAAAATTTATTTAAATCTTACACGTAATAATACTAACAAATAATAAATTAATTATATTTAAACTATGTCTGTTTATGACCCTCATCTACTTCATGAAAAAAAAAATTAATTAGAAGTTTAGATAGTGAATATTTAGAATTAGAAATAATTGGAAGTGGTTTAAGTATAAAAACTATAGAAATAAATGATGAAATTAGACAATTAGTAAGACAACATAACGAATATCTTAGATTAATGAAAATAATTCAAATTAGACAAGAAGGAAACATAAATATAAATGAATATAGAGAAAGAGTCATAAAAAGAGTTGGAAGAAGATTATAATATAATTTCGCAAAAATAAAAAATCACGATCCGGTCCCCAGTGGTATCAGACCAACACCAGAGTTAGTGGTTATACTTAAAAATTTATTTAGAAAAATGTCTAAAAAATTACCAATGATCGAACCTAGAGTATATAATTATAAATATAAAAATTTACCAAATAATAGTCATTGACCATTAATAACTGAAACATATGAAAATTTTATACCATTTATACTATTAAGAGAAGGAGGATTTGGAGAACATAAACAATTAAATTGGACAAATTTATTTTTACTAAATAAATTAGGAATAATTTTAGATAAAACTACAAAACAAAACTTAAAACAAGCAAAAAATCCAGAACAAGTTCAAGAAATTATCAATAATTTACCATTAGAAATAAAACAAATGATGAAAATAACTAATGATTATAAATATATAAACAAAAATATACCCACACAAATATTTGAAGTAAAGCAATGTGTAAATAACATGTCAAAACAATTAATAATCTTAGAAAACCAAATTAAGCAAATAATTGATAAAATAAATAAAATAGGGAATATGGTAGGAGTATATGAAAACTTAATAGAAATTACAGAGCAAAAAACTATAATAGAACAAATAAATATGGTAAGAACAATTAAAGAAGAAGAAATAGAGAAAAATGATTTACACAAAAGATTAGATAATATACAACAAAGCATTGAAATTGTAAACCAAAATATAACAAAAATATATGAAGACATGGAAAAAAGAAAACCTAAAAGAATAATAACCGACAAAGAATTTAAAGCTATCAATAGATTATGAATAAATATGATTACTGAACAAATAGAAAAATTTATGTAAAATCCTAAAGAAGAAAGTGAAGAAGATTATATAAAAAAAATTTAAATCTTAAAATAGAAGAAATTAATATGAATGAACAACAAAGAGCTTTAGTACCAACAGGATAAAATCCACCAAAATATATACAACAACCAGGAACTAATCAAGTTAAAAAATAAAATACAAGTAATACTAATCCACAAAACACACCAGACATAGATACGAGTTAAAGACAAAATCAAGATTTTAGAAGTAATAACTTTATACCACAACAAAAATATTACACCAAGCAAAGTAAAAATTACCCCATAGAATATACACCGTGGAGAAGAATGAAAATACAAATTAGTTCATAAGGAAGATGGTTAGATTTAGGATGTGTACAAGATGCACATCATGAATTAGAATTATGGATAAAATCTATGGTTATGATGGCCTATACTAGATAATTACCAGGAAAACAATTACAATTAATGTTTGAAAATACATTTATAGGAACCACTACAAGATGGTGGAAAAACTTAACAAAAACTTATATAGAACAAGTTAGAGGAAATGATCAAGATGAAATAGGAACTATACTTAGTAGATATGAAGATACATTAAAAAGAGAATATATATTAGTAATAGACAAAGATACTAAAATTAGTTCAAAACTAAGAAATAGATATTTATTAGAGAATTTATCAATATGTGATATGTGTTACTTTAAATAATTTGCATGTGAATTTAGAGAATATTTTGAAAAAGCAGAATATAATCAAGAAACATTTGGTATAGAAATTATGAACCAAATATTATTTAAACTACCAAACCAATGGAATTTAGAATTGTTTAAAGAATGGGAAAAATTAGAAATACCATTGAGTAATAATAGTTTAGGAGCAAGAATACAATTTATAGAAATGCAACAGAAAGAAAAATGTATGCAAGTAAATAATATAATAAAATTTTACAAAGCAAGTAAAAAATCATTATGTTGTGACAAATTACAATATAAACCAACCAAATGGGAATGTTATTTACAAAGAAAATATAAGAAAATGAAATATTATAGAAAAGATAAATTTAGAAACAAATTTAAAAAATTCAATAAATATGGCTTTTATATAAAAAGTCATATAATAAAACATTTAAAAGGTATAAAGTACCATATAAAAAATATTTAAGACAAAAACAAAACAAAACAAAACAAAACTAGAACATACCCTAAAAATCCTAAAAAATGTAAATGTTATTCATGTGGAGAAGTGTGACATATATCTCCAGAATGTCCCAAGAAAGATAAAAAAAAAATATGATGTATATTTCATTAATAGAAAAAGAAAATTACAACCAATTACCTATTGAAGAAGAAGAAGAATGGGAAGAAAATATGAAGAAATTTATGAATTAGAAGAGTATGAAGTAATAATTCTATTATGAAATTAGAGTCTTCAGAAGAAAGTGAATCTAATGTATCTAGTGAAGAAGAATATTTATATATAAATATGATTAGACAAATTAGTGATGAAGGTACATCTAAAGAATATGAATACCAATTGAAGAAAATGAAGAACAACTAAATGAAAGATTAATATTTAATCTTAAAATATATGAAAAGATCTTAAAAACAAAATTAGATGTAGAACCAAAAGAAATATTTAATTTATCATTTTGGCAAAAAAATAAGGAAATAACAAAAGTCTATTTTAGAGAAGGAATAGATACACCTATAGAATTCTATATTATGGATGATAGAATTGTAAGTTCAGTACAAGATGCTTTAATAGGAATTGTAACAGAAAATTTAATGTACCAAAAAGTAAAATTTACAATAAGACCAAATTTCAGCATAAATATGGGAGAACAAAATAAAAATAAAGCGTTAACATTATATTACAGATTAAGAGGAATAGATATGAAACCAGGAAGTAAAACTATAAGTTTAACTATTAGAACAATATATGCTTTTACTAGTAAATATGAAGTAAAGATTAAGAATGCTATAAAAACACACATAATAGAACCCATATTTAAAAATCTATTGGAATACAAACCAGCTAAAGAGAATCCAAGAATGACAATACCAGAAGACATAGAAATAGATTTTAATCAAGCTAGGCGATTAGTAAATGTAGATATACCACAAATAGAATTTGGGAGAAGATCAATTAGTCTAAGAAGAAATACTAGTACAAGATCATTACCTGAAATAGAAAATAGAAATGATTTAGAAAAATAAATAATGACAAAAATACATAGAAAAATACCTAAAATGAATCTATCAAAAAGAAATGATACAAAACAATTTAAAGTTATGATAGAAATTAAAATAAACGGGGAATGGAAAGAGCAGAAAGTATTAATAGATAATGGAGCAATTGTATCCCATATAAAAGAAAACATAATAGGAGAATTAGAACTTGAAGTATCAAATAATCCAATTTAAATAAAAGATTATTTTGAAAATATTCATCCCATGGATACTTATGTAGAATTACCAATAAGAATAAATAAAAGAAATGAAATAATCATAAACATGTACGTAGAACATACAGGAATAGTAAATACATAATTATTATTAGGAACAGACTTCTTAGAACAAGTAAAATCATATTACATAAAAGATGATAGAATGCTATTAACAATACAAAATGAGAATCTAGTTATACCAAGGTTATTATGAATAAAATACAAGGAGGAAGATGACATATTTATATATTAACTAAAATGAATTACAATGGATATCTCAGCAAAAATTATCATGCCTTGTTTGATACAAGAGCATCATCTTGTTTATTTAAATAAAATGTATTCCCCCAGAAATGTGGAGTAATAAAAAAGATAATGAAAAAAGAGTCATACTTGCAGGATTTGATGGAAGCACAAATCTAATAAATAGAGTAGCAAAGAATGTTAAAATACAAATATGAAATTATGAAATACAAATACATTATGTATATTAATTTGATGATATACCAGGGGATATATATTATTAGAAAGTAACTTCATAAAACAATACTATCCAATAACTATTAATGAAAAATTTATACTTTTATCTACCCCTTATCACCATATAGCAATAGCAATAAGAATTAATTATCATTCCTGCAGAGAAAAAATGCCTCATATAACAGCTCAACGTGGTAAGGATAGAGAAAAATTAATGCAAACAACACAATTTATGCCCAATAAAAATAGAATAAATCTAGTACAAGAACATTTTGATCAAATAGTAAAAGAAATATTACGTAGAAATTATTAAAATTATCAGCAGATAATCCTTTAGAAAAATGGCACATAAATAAACCTATGGCAGAAATTATATTAGAAGATGACACTAAAATTATTAGTGTAAAACTAATTAAATATACACCAAAAGAATTACCTGAATTTGAAATGCACATAAAAGAAATGTCAGAAAAGAAATTTATTAGAGAATCTAATAGTAAATAAAATAGTCCAGCTTTCATTGTAATAAAACATTCAGAACAAAAAAGAGGAAAATCTAGAATGATAATTAACTATAAAAGATTAAACACTTATACAAAAGAATTAAAATATCCAATACCAAATCAACATGTATTATTTAACCAGATTAGAGGGAAAAAATATTTCTCTAAATTTGATCTAAAATCAGGATTTTATCATATTATGTTAATTAAAGAATTTAGACATTTAACAGCTTTTACAGTACCACAAGGATTTTATGAATGGAATGTGTTTCCTTTTGGATTTAAAAATAGTTCAGGAGAATTTCAAAGATACATGGTTAAAATATTTAAAGACTATTACCATTTTATTACAGTATATATTGATGATGTTCTTATTTACTCTGAAACTAAACAAGACCACTTAAAACATCTTAATATTTTTATAGATATTGTAAGAAATAATGGAATTATATTATCAGCTACAAAAATGGAGATAGCTAAAGAAAAGGTAGAATTTTTAGGATCTATAATTATCCAAGAAGGAATAAAACTCCAGAAACATATAGGTACAAAAATACAAGAGTTTGACAATCATATAAAAGATAAAACTGAATTACAACGCTTTTTAGGACTTTTAAACCAGACTAGAAAATACGTGTCTAACTTAGCAAAACATTTAATTCCATTACAAAAAAGATTAAAAGGAAAACCTAGATGGACACCATGGTCCAAAGACGAAGAAGAAGAAGTACAAAAAATTAAAGACATTTGTAAAGATTTACCAGAATTAGAATTATTCAAAAAAGAATGTGATTGGATTATAAAAATCGATGCATGCAAAACAGCATGGGGAGCAGTACTTAAATATATTTATCCAAAAGAGGATGAGGAAATGATTGCACAATATACTAGTGGCAGTTTTACTCAAACTCAAACTAATTATCATATAAACGAGAAAGAATTATTAGCTGTAAAATTTGCTATTAAAAAGTTTGAATTATTTGTTGTGACTACAAAATTCAAAATTAGAACCGATAATACACAAGTCAAATATTGGTTAACTAAAGAAATTGATCCAACTATCGCAAATAAAATGTTAATTAGATGGTAAGTAGAACTCAACCATTATGATTTTGAAATTATTCAAATTAAGGGTACTGATAATTTTATTGCAGATTACTTATCCAGACATGGAAGAAATACTTAAGAAAGTAGAAGAAATTAATTTGTCCATGGGTCAAATGAATATCAACTATTCAAATCTATTCAACCACGTAAATACTTGCATGGCGTAGATAGTACAAATTAACAGTGAACTAGCTTTTTACAAATTAAGGGTTAATTCTCTTGAGGAAATGTACAAATGAGGATTTCAATCTTCTCCAATAAAGAATTTATCGGTAGAACTCCCTATTGAGGAAGAAGTATATAATGTATCAATTATTGGAAGTCCATCTTCCAAAGCTATTGGCAAAACTATTGAACCATGTAAAGAGACTTTTTTAGAAGCTGCGAAAAAACCAATAGTTGTAACAAAGGAACTATCAGAAAAAGAGAAAGTCGTGAAGAAACTAGAGATATTCTTGAAATATGTGGAGTATCTAAACAAGAGGACAAAAGAAGGAGAATGACTAAGGACAATTAGTCATCAAAAAATCAATAAAGCAATTATTTTTCCAGGAGCAGAAGCAAGAACAGTCAGGGAGCTGTTTGATCAAAGACTTATTTTGTGCATCTACCCTAACAATGATATGAAGGAAATATCATTATTACATAATTAAATCAAAGTAGCAGTTAAAACATACTTTGGAATTACCAAAGTTGAAAACATCTATGTCAGGATTTACTCAGCCATTCCAGAATTTAGTGATGAAGAATTTTTAAGGGCAGAACATATTGTAAAACTTGGAGTAACTAGCAAAGCTATCATTTCAGAATAAAAAATTAAGCCATTTAACAAAGAAGAAGAGATACAAGCTATTCCAGAAAAAATGGCATTGAGATTTAGAGTCATGTACACCAAATTAAGGGATACCCATACACAAACTAATGTTTGGGTATATGAATATAATGATGGCAAATTATTAATCTACAGCATTGCAAGAATTAATCAAGTTAATTGTCAAATATGGAAATTAAGAGAATATGTCGAGAATATACTTGTCAACAATTTGGATCTTAGCAAAAGAGCCTATGAATATCTACATCAACTAATGGAGGTAGAAACGGGTCACAAGTGTAATAATTGTGGGGACCTACTCAACTACAATGAAGATGAAGCATATCTTGTCTGAACATGAAGTATCCAAGGCATGGGGGTCCAAATCCATGTGAACTTTAGAAAAACAGTAGAAATTATTGTAATATTATCTTTACTTTATCTACTTTAATTCTTAGCCAAGTATGTAAAAGACAGGGAAACTTATCTTGTCCTTTAACTTTGCTTTTACCAACTATAAAAGGAGGAGTCTCTCCTCATTGTAAGCATCCGAAAAATCATACTGGTTTTCAGCAATAAAAATCTATGTTCTCTCTATTGTCTTTTCATTCCTTGTTCAAAATTTTCTTTCTCCAAACCAATCCAGAAACAATTAGCAGAATGTATGAGTAATTGAACTCTACATAGATATATATGAAGCAATAAAATAGTTAGTAATACTTTATTTATTTATGAGTACATAAGTTTATTCTTTATAAAACTTTTGTTAATAGAGTACATCTAGAGGTAGGAAACGAAACTGGATTGTACTAAACCTCTTTGAAGTGTTTGTTTAAGTGATAAAAAGAAAGTATTGGAGTAAGTCTTTCGAGCATCCATTAATGCGTGAGTCTTTCGAGTAGCAACGATCTCCTATGAAGTTGTGTTTAATACTTAGATAAATAACTGAAAAGTATTTGGTAAAAAATCTTTTAAAATCAGATTTACAAAGAAGGGTGATGAACCCATAGGTAGAAAGAAGTATTGTTAATTATTTATGGTGAATTATATATCGCCTTTATCATTATTATTGTTCAAGTCTTGTTATCATAATTTAAATTTATCATTTTGTTTATAATATTCCTTACTTGTTTTTACATACGTTGAAAATTTATTTATACTAACCCAGGATTAATTATTAGAAGAAAATTTGAATTAAGAACTTAATTTTAAATATTTAGTTTTATGGTTTATGAAAACCTTTAATAGAATTAAATCCTTCAGAAGTAAATGATTTTAAATATTTAAGAGAAGAAACAATTAAACAATTAGAAAATATAAGAGAAGATTTAGGAAGATATTATAATTTATTAAATTATGCAATAAAAGAACCTTCATTTACAGATTTTTCACAATTTACTAGAATTATAGTAAATAAAGGAAGAATAATTAGTGATTTAGATAAAAAGATTGAAGAACTAAATATAATTGTTGAAGAAGAAACTTTAACATATAATAGTATATATTACGCGTTTTATGTTAACAATAAATTTAGAGATATAGACATATCATCAGAAAACTAGGAGATTATAATTAAAAGGACAACATAGTAATTACATATTTAAAATTTGTCCTGTAATAGGGATTGTTATCCTGCTTGTGATCCTGATTGTGCATCTAGCAAGATCCATTTATGAACAGGGCTTTGCTACATGTACAAATTGGATGACAAACTGGGTTACTCCCCCTCACATGGAGGGGGGCCCACAAATTTATGGGCCCCCCTCCATGTGAGGGGGAGTAACCCAGTTTGTCATCCAGAGTTAGTACAAATAGATTTATTATGAACAACTAGTAAGGTTCCCCACCCCCCTATGGTGGGTGCCATAGGCCCACCCGCCATAGGGAGATTATATATTTTCCCCTCATAAAACTATTCTCGTTTATAAACGGTTTTTTAAAAATATTGTTTACAAATAATTATGTGTGAATATTTCATTAGTCCATTTTTTGAAAAGTAAAAAATGGTGGACGAGAATATTTGACCAGTCGAAATTGTTGACTTTTAAAAAAATGAATCAATGAGATGTTATCATATTGCCATTTATTTATAAACAAAAAAACTTTTATCAAACAGAGGCTTGAGTTACTTTTTTTTAGTACTAGTGGTTGGTTGTGCATTACACGACTTGTTAGTCTTATGTTGACTATAATATAATACTGTAAACATGAGTTTACGTGAAGGCTAATAATTATCTATATTGGGCTGGATGCATTTTAAATACAAGGGCCTGAATCATAAATAGGGATGTCAAATGGGTCGAGCCGGTGAAGGACAAGATTGGTCCGGCCCACGAACCGGACTGGACCGGCCGGCTCGACTCTTTTCCCACACAGCCAGATCGGCCGACTCGTGGGCTCGTCAATTTTCAAATTTTTTTCTTTGTTTGTCTATAATTCTGTATGTATTCTAACTTTCTACTAATATGAAAATAATTAAAAATATTAAAACTTAAACCCTCCTCCTTTAATCCGGGCTTGAAACCGGCTACATTTAATTTTTTGTAGGCGGAGTTAAAACGGTACAGGAACAAAATATTATGTGTACAATTTTTTTTATTTGTAGGAAAGAATTGAAAATACTAGAAATAACAAATACATATATTTTAGCGTAATTGTAAGGATAATAATATTAAATAATTACTCATCAATACTACTGTTCTCCGAATTCCTCGGCCAGAATTTCACTTATCCTATCTTGTAACTTTTTCTCCTAAAACTGTCAATCCTTCAAACACATTAAGCTCTCCAACATGTCTTCTTTAAGCCTGGACCTATATTCAGATAAGACTCTACCGCCTGCACTAAAAGCAACCTCTGATGCTGCAATTGATACCGAAGGTGCTAGTAGATCTTGTGCAATCATAGAAACAATTGGATATTGACGCTCGCTTAGTCTCCACACTTAAGAATGTTAAAATTATTTCTCTCGTCATCGTCTAACAAGCTAAGAAGGTTGTGTGAGAAATATCTAGTTAATTCACTCGAAATTTCATCTGAACTGTTATGTACTAGAAGAACTAGAAGCACTATGAAGTTTACCAGAAGTTCCATTCATAGTCAAAAGGTAGGAAAGTAAATCACTTTCTTCATTTTGTATCACATTAGGGGTGGGAGCGGTTCTTCTAATATTTTTACCTGATCTTTCGACATTGATCTCGTACATTTGACATAAAATTTTTCTAAATATGAGCATGTTATGGTGATGTGATACAAAGTAGACTTGAAAGAAAGTTGAATATTCAAGCCAAACAAAAGTTCAAATCAAGAAACGGGCAAAGTACCAAGTTGAGAATCAAGAAATCGCAAGTAGCAAAAGGTTAGTTACGACGACAACTAGCTCACTTATGGCCGTAACTCCACTATCATCAATTTTCGCAAAACTAAGATTACGGCCGTAAGGACCTCTATCATGGCCGTAACTATAACAAGTACTTCTTAATCAGCATGACCATTATGACCGTAAGTATCCTTGTCACAGTCGTAAGTGAGGTTCTGATTGTGCGCCGCAGTCGGGAATTAGGGTTTCCTCATTTTTGTGTTATTTTTCCTTTTTTTAGTTAGCATGTAGGGTTTTGAGCCCATTAGCAGCTACCTTAGTTGTTAGTTCAATTTTACTTATTTATATGCTATTTTATTCAATGTAATGGTTAGTTTTTGGATTTTAATAAACATCTTTTATTGAGAATTCAATAAAATTATAGGTGGATTCCTATATTTTCTTAGAACTTATGAAAGAGCGATTTTTGTGGCATTCAATTGAACTTATCAAATATTCGTGAGAATATTTGTGGCGTTCAAATTTAGAAACTTATCAAGGAAATTTGATAAATCCTTATGGCATTTCGAAAGTCTTGATTCTCTCTTCCGCATCGTTGATCCTTGCGTCGTGAAAACTGGGTCAAGATTCCTCCATCCGCAAACAAACCTGGGTTCGAACCTTTTCGGCATTAATTTCGCGCTTCATTTCATGTCATTTGGTATCAGAGCTGGACTCTGAATTCAGATTTATTCTATCCCAGTTTAATTCTTATATTTATCTTCGAGTTTGCCATAAGAATTATTCATATCTTGTTGTTGAGTCTTTTTTCTTGAGTTTTCTTGTTTCTTCTTGTTTTTCGTACCAGTAAAATTTTTCAGTCTTTAATCCATAAAAAATCCCAAACTATTTCAACAGTGTTTATTTTGGTCAATTGTTATCTGAATTCCGTTTCATTTGTTTTCCCATGTTCGTAGTCGAATTTTCAGATTTATATATAAAAAAAATTATTATTATTTTTTTTTTTATTCCGAAAATTCATCAATAAATAAAAAAAAGAGCCATTCCAAAATTCAAGAGCCACTTCTTGAATTTCTTGAATTCTTAATTTTCTTGAATTCATAATTCCTTGTATATCGAGTCTTTCCCATTCTTTTCCACGTTCAACTCCACCAGGAAAAATATACAAGTAGGAGGGAGAGTAATGAGAAGGGAGAGTGATGAGAGGGAAATTTTGAGGATACAAGTAGGAATTTATGAGGAAAGAATGAAGAGTGAAAAGAAGGATAGAAAGGAGACTAGATTGAGAAGGAGGGAGAGTGAAAAATTGAGAGATGATAATTCAAAAATGAAGGACATGTTCAAGGAGATGAGAATGTTATGGAAACAGCTAGAGAAGAAGATGATTACAAAAAATGAGAGAAACACACTAGCAAAGTTGAGAAAGAAGGAAAGTGAAAAGAAAGTTGTAGTTGAATTGTAAGAAGAGACTCGGGTTAAGAATGTTGAGAAGGAGGAGGGTGAGCTAGAATTGAAGTTAGAAGTAGAAACTCCGAATTTTGTGGTAGAAGATAAAAAATTGGGTAGTGAAGAGATGGGTGAACAAAAAAGATACAATTTTTGATGAGAGGCATGAGGAGAAAAATGATAGAGAGGTTGAAGTAATTGAGAATAAAATTGTTATTGATGAGAGGCATGAATTGGAAGTTGGGGTAGAAGTGCAAATTTTGAACTTTGAAGTTGAAAATCCACATTTGGGTAGTGATGAGGGAGTGCATGAAATTGTTGATAAAAAGTGGAGTTAGAAGATGTGGTTGGTTGTGAAGAAAAAGAGAAAGGGGTTACTGAGCGAGTGGTTGCAAAGGAGGAAAGAGGTGAATAGAAGAGTCTCATGGTTCAAAAAGAGGAGTTGGTGATGATTTATCATGAATACAAGGATTCATACCATATACTTCATGAAACTAACATTTCTCACCCCATTTTATTTAAATCTATCTTGAAGGTTAATGGCACTTGGGAATTTGGACAACACCACCTATGCCCAAGGGAGTTTATGATTCGATCCATTCGCCTAATCCAAGTTGCATGGTATTGCTAGTTGATCCCATTGCAGGAAAGCAAGAATTTTCCATTTGATCCAAGTGGGAAAATTCTACATCACGCTCCAAAATCAGGATGCATTTAAAAAGCAGGCTAGAAGTTGATTCGAGGTCGAATCCTTTTTCAAGTGAGAGGGGATGATGTGATCCAAAGTAGGCTTGATAGAAAATTGAATATTCAAGCCAAACACAAGTTCAAATCAAGAAATGGGCCAAGAACCAAGTTGAGAGTCAAGAAATCGCAAAGTGGCAGAAGGTTAGTTACGGCTGCAACTAGCTCACTTACGGCCGTAACTCCACTATCATCAATTTTCGCTAAACTAAGATTATGGTAGTAAGGGCCTCTATCACGGTCGTCACTAAGGCAAGCACTTCTTAATCAGCGTGACACTTACGGTCGTAAGTATCCTTTTCAAGGCCGTAAGTGAGGTTCTGATCGCGCGCCGCAAATGGGAATTAGGGTTTTCGCGTTTTTGTGTTATTTTTCCCTTTTTTCAGTTAGTATGTAGGGTTTTGAGCCCATTTGCGACTACCTTAGTTATTAGGTCAATTTTACTTATTTATATGCTATTTTATTCTATGTAATGGTTAGTTTTTGGATTTTAATAAATAGCTTTTATTGAGGATTCAATAAAAGCATAGGTGGATTCCATTATTTTCTTAGAATTTATCAGAGCGATTCTTTGTGACGTTCAATCGAACTTATCAAATATTCCCAAGAATATTTATGGCGTTCAAATTCAGAAACTTATCCAGGAAATTAGACAAATCCTTGTGACATTTCGAAAGTCTTGGTTCTCTCTTCCGCATCGTCGATCCTTGAGTTGTGAAGTCTGGGTCAAGATTCCTCCGTTTGCAAACAAACCTGGGTTCGGAACTGATACACCCTGATATTGAAAATCTAACTAGTCAATAGCTCTATATTTAGAGTGCAAGGGAATAACCCGAGTCTGATAGCATCATCAGAGACACCCTGATATTGAAAATGTTGGCACATGTCTAAAAAGTTAGAAACATGCGTGTGTGGGTTTTCTTCAGGTCTCCCATAAAATTGTTGTCCATTTTGGAACATGCTAATGACATTGGTTTTAAATTGGAAGTTTGCTTGTCCAAATGGTGGATAGACAATGCTGGATTGACTTTGAATCACCTGAGGTGTCTTGAAGTCACCAACTAGCATGTCATCTTCATTGATTGGGTCAGCAAGGGGTAAAAGATTGTTGTTGTTTGCCATTTGATTTGATTTGTTTTATTTTTGATTTATCTAGCTCTCTAACTTCTCTCAACCTATGATGTAACGTACGTTATATTTCCGGGTCAACTTCGAAAAAATCTCCATTTTTCGAACGTAGCATATACAATTACAAGAAAAGTAAAGAACTAGTAACTAAACTAAAAATAAAAATTAATATCCTAAACTAAAAAAATAAAAACAAAATAAAGTAAATAAAAAGTCTGAATTAGTGAAAATAATCTAAAAATAAATTTGAATTACAATCCCCGACATCGACGCCAAAAACTTGTTCGCTACCGCAAGTGTACGGATTGCGCAAGTAATATAATGTACGTGAGTCCGAATATCGTTTCCACAGAGATTGTGCAAATTGTATTTTATATTACAAATCCTTAACCGGAACTCAAAAACTTTGAATTTGAGATTGTTGTTTTGAAAATTAAACTAAAGACTAAACTAAAAATCGAGAAAATTTTAAGAAAACGATGAATTAAAGATGTTAGAATTGTGAATCCACTTTGTTCCATCATCCATATTTTGACCAAATCATTTAAATGCAATCCATGAGTTTTGAAGATCCATATTCCTAATGTAACTAAGACTCCATTTTGGACAAGAATTAACACATTTTCCTACACATGATCCGACTATGTTTCTATGACGAATACAAATGTGTAAGAAAGCATTAAAGGATTTGTGAATAACACAAAGCATAGGGGTATATTTCTATCCCCTATCCGACTTTGTGACAATTAATCAAGATCTAATAATTTCCTACTCTTTCGAACATAGCAAATTATCACAAACATAAAAAATTATGCGTCCACAATCATAGATGAAAATACAAACATAATTAATTGCGTCAAACTCATGAAAAGCGTAAAATTAAATAACAAGTCAAAACATAGAATCCCGAACTAAAGTATCATCACAATTTCAACAAGAAAATCTATCCTACATACATGATTAAAAAAAATTCACAAGAAGAATGGATAGATATCACCATATTCATGTTCTTGATCCTTGTTCATTAATCTTTGATTTGGCCTTGAATGGATTCCCTAGCAGTTGGACAGCGTTTTGGTATTAAACAAGACAATTGAGAACCCTAATTTCGTGCCTCAAGTCATGTATATATAGGTTTCCTCGAAGTCTAGGTCAAAAGAATGAGAATTTCGCTGAAAATAGCATAAAAAGCCCAACAATCGGCCCAGAAAATAACGATGTGATCGCATGGTACAAATCCATGCGATCGCGCGGGCCTCCAAAAAACATTCTGACATTTTTTGTCAAGACCATGCGGTCATACCGTTATAATCCATGCGATCGCATGGTTATCCAGCTAGAGTGCAATTTTCATCTTTTGAAGTTCTATAAGTTGGTCCTCATGGTTTTATCGCACATTATATAGCAAGCATACCTAATTTTTTTTCAATTCATCTTCTATAAGCTTATGGTCATCTTGAACTATCTAATTAAAAATGTGACACACACAACGAACATGAAACAAGACTCCACCAAATTCAGGATTTATGTGGTTAGCTAATCTATTGATCACTACTTTATTAACAGAAGCATTATGTATTGTAAAATCACGAACTCTACTATCACATTTAAATTCTCTAAAAATTACAAGTAGTACATTGAAAATATTTATTGCATTATGTGGGTAATCAATAACTTCAAATGTCATATTTCCTTTGTGCATTATCTATGTATCATCTATGTAATGACAAGTAACAGCTATGTAACCTCTATGATTATTACCAGTCTACAAGTCCGAAGTAAATGATAAGTTACCACTATATTTATTTAAAGAATCTATAAAAAAAATTCTCTCGAAATATTTAGCAATGCAATTAGCTCGTAAAATATTTCTAGAAACAAGTTTGTACCTGGGTTGGAGATACTTTTGAATGAAATCCGTGAAATGTGGACTTTCTACAATTGAGAGTGGGAACTCACCACTCGATACGAACATGATCATCACTTCCCGACGCGCTAGATCTTGGTTGAAGACCCAACTAGTTAGACTCGATTGACCAAACTGTAGTTGTGATTAGTTTGCTTCAACCGAGCCAGGTTTTCGATATTGTTTGTAGTGTATGTTGAGGTGTGTTGTGCCCCACCCTTCTTCCAAGAGAAAAGTCCATCACAAGTTTTACATTGTGCTTTATGTATCATGTTTCCATCAGCATCTTTAGCCGTTATTTCGATCAAATCAACAAAATTCCAGTAGTTCACTTTTTTATGCCTTTTCGAATTTTCTGTTCGACCATGCCGTCGCGCTAGCAGTGCTGGATCCATATGCACCAACAACATCTTTATCAACAATTTTATCCAAATTAATATGAGTTTTAGTATCTTCGATCTCATTTTCCAAGTCCACCAAATTGTCGGGAATTGGAATATCTTTGAGAGGTGTAAATTCATCAACAAATTGACTAGAAGAATAATCATGAGATTGTGAGTGTGTCATTAGAAATAACAGAAATAGAATTGGAAATTTGAGACAATATTGTATGAAATATGGAGATGAAAATGAAATTTGAAGTTGAATGAAGATTGCAAATTGCAATTAATTGACACTTGAGAGTTGAGAATAGTATGATGATAGAATTAATTGAGAGAGTAGTAAGTAGTTGTGGAAAAATTGTAGTATTTATAGAGTTGAATATATATATATATATATATGGCACACATTTGTGACGTTCTGCGTGTGACTGTTCGATCAAGACCGTTTTCAAACGGTCCGAACTCACGAGCCGGACGAGCCTGAAATGGGCTGGTTCACTAGCTGACCCATTTTACTGTTCGTTGGACTAGTCCACGACCTGGTCTATGAACTTCATGAGCCGAACTCGAAATGTCCAACATCTAGATTTTATATCCGGTCCAAGCCTAAGTCCGTGAACTTTTAACAAAGCGAACTGAGCCGAACTTAGAACTCTCGAACTGTCCAGCCCGTTTGCCACCCCTAAATATAAAACGCTGTTTGAGTAATAATTTTAACAAAACTATTGGTAATTCCTCCATTGCATAAAATTGCTACATTCAAAAGAAAACCCACAAATCCCATTACATGAAAATCAACAAAATCTTGTTTGTGGAGAAATTAAAAATCTAGGTTACAATAGATTATGTGCAGCATACTCGCAAAACTCTAGGTTTTTATGAAAAATGACCGCCCCCACTTAGAGATGACAAAAAAATTCAACCCGACGGGTACCTGACCCGACTCGAATGGAGGGCGAAAAAACCCGCCCCGTCGACCCGTGGGGCGGGTATGGGACGGGTTTTCACGACTCGGCCGGGTCGGGTTTGGCCACCCTATTAAATTAAATAATAAAAATAAATAAGGAAAAAAAATAATGAATAAGTAAAAAAAAATTAACGGAGCGGTAAATGGGGCTGCGGGGGTGACCCGCCCTGAAATTCACGGGGTGGGTGGTGGGTTTGGGTTTAAAAAAATTTGGTGGGGCGGGTCACAGGTCGGGGAGACCCAACCCGAACCCGCCCTGTTGTCATCACTACCCCAACTCACCCTTATAAGAAAAATAATGTGGCAAAATATTGTGTGAAAACTTCACAATACACATGAACAATCAAAAGTAACATTTTGTTAAATTATAATTCATTGACTGTTATATAATTTCGAAGACGAATTTGTAGATATTTGCGAGCTCTTGGGATAGAATATTAAAAACTCAGTTTCATTTAATAATAGCTAATAACTCATTTTCATGAGTTGTATAGTTTATTTCTGCTTAATTAAAAGTTCTACGGGAATATCTACATTGTAACGACCTGAGAATTTTGAAATCATTAATACTCCATTATGATATAATAAAAATAATTGCAAAATTTATTTGATTAACAAAGAAAGAAAGGAAAGAAATTTTTTATGAAATAAAAGTTACGTCAAAAAGGTATTTAAGTGTCCCTTTCCTTGAGACTTTTTCTTGCACTCCCGGCCTTATTTAACTAGATGTGATATATGTACGAGTAAGTTCTTGAATCTAACTTCGAGGATATGAAAACGGTTTATCATTCCGATTAACGGATGGCCCTCGGTGAATTTTTAAAGTTGAGATGGTAAAAATGGATAACCAGGAAACAGCTTTGAGTGACCTACTTTGGAAGGCCATAATTTCGTCCTCGGTTTCCATTTCTTGCAACATAAATTGTGTGCGAAAGTACTATGTGAGTACTTGGAATTGGTACCGAGAAACCAAGGCTGCGTTCTCTTTGTGTTTCAGTTTCCCGTTTTCATTTTCGAAAATGTTTTCTGTTTTTCATTTTCTGTGACTTTTTTCGAAATTGCTGAAAATGCGTTTGGTTTTTTATTTCTGAAAACTGTTTTTGAAATTGAAAAGTTGGAAAACGTGTTCTATTTAAAATTTTGAAGAAAATTATTTCTGTATACTTATAATTATATTGTTTGTGAATATAAATGAAATAACCCCTATCACACAATTTGGTTATACCAAAAAAGTTCAAAAATTCATGTTGCCCTTCTAAAGTAATCGTTCCACATTTGGGTTGTAATTTTCCCTTCTAAAGTAATCATTCCATTTAATACTTTATATAGATACATCATTTTAGTAAGCACTTATAACGTTTAAAATTTAAGTTTCAATAAAATTTGCAAAAATCAATTTACGTTAATTAATGATGTCCTTACAAAATAAGTGTCTACAATACAAAAGTAAAAAAGAACTGTTTAATAATTAAGCACATGATATATCATAAGAAAGATGGTTGAATTTGGAGTTCGACGTAAAAAACAGAGTGCAATTCGGAGTTATACATCAAAAGTTATACATGTTTGAAAACAATGACCTATAAAGCAAATACGAGAAGGACTAAATTGAAAGAAAAGTAAAATTTGTGAACTAATGTGCAACAAAATCTGAAGTTGAGGGACCTAAGTTGCAAATAAGTTAGGGTATTTTCGAAAGAAATTTCAAAATTTGAGGATTAAAATGACAAGTTTTGAAAATCAGAGACCAATAATGTAATTAAAAATGACAAATTTTGACAAATTTCAATTTTTTTTGATTATTTTAATTTTTTTTTAAGTGGAAAATGCGCGTTTTCCACTTAATAGGTATAAATTTCGGAAAACGTGATTTTCACGTTTTCCGTTTCCTTTACAAATTTTGAAAACGTATTCGAATTTTTTTTTCGAAAACGGCGCAAGAGAACGCGTTTTCGAAAACTAAAAACGCCTGGAAAACGCCAAAGAGAACGCAACCCAATATTTCGAGTCCATTTGATACCTCAAATCCAAGCTCAAACTTGGCTGCACAAAACTAGGATTTTGAAATAAATTAAGCATGAGGTGGCACTTTGAAGGACACGACCGGACCTATAGTTTCCTTAGTCACCTATATACATATCACACCTCCTGCTTGGATATTACACATGTCCCTTGCTTCTTTCCAGCTCCTGGTTGAAAATATGGGTTGTGTTTATTTAATTGATCGATTCTTAATTTTTACAGTAAGATCCCATATGGCTCACCCATTTCGGTTGTTTTACATACAATTTTTACTATAAATAGCCTTCTAAGTTCATAGAATTTCCACACGCCAAGAGTTAACCGAAGCATGAGTAAATAAGAATAGTTCTTCCTCCAAAGTTATAGAATTTCAAAAGTTAAGATTTATGTTTGAATCCTTGTTAGGCTCAAGGCATGTTAATGTAATAACATGATCTTGATGTCCTAAGTAAGCTCTCCATGTTCAAAATATATCTAAACCCTTGAGAAAATCTCAGAAATCAGTGTTGAACCGACTGCATGTATCGATACTTGAAGTTTGAAGACGAACATATATCGGTACATCTTCATGGAGTATCGATACATCCTGCGAAAAGAATATACAAAACCCCTTTTGGACCAAAGTGAGTGAAATATATTTAATTGTTTACTTGATTTCATGATCTAGTTATAAGTTCAATATTATTATCATCGTGACGTTATCGTGATCTTTTTATAAGTATTTATGTAATATTGGTATAAGCATTCTCCATTTAATATGTGAGTATCATTATTAACATTATCTTGACATCCACATGTTTAACATAAAGAAGAAGATTAACTAGGTTATTATCACTATCTTGATATCAACATCATACTTGTAAAAAGAAGATGATTAACTAGGTTATAAATATTTATCGATACATGAGGTACTAAACCAGTATTATTTGAACGTTTAAGTAATCATCTTTCTTGCTTACGTGATTCTAAACTTATTAAAAATAGTGATATGATCTTGAAAGTGATTGGTATATCATGAACTTGTTAAATGACGTAATATATATCGAAATGTATAACTATAAAATGGTACTATAACATTGATGGTTCTTAACTTGTCACCTAAATTGAAAAAGAAACGATAATTGCTAACATAAATGTACTTACGTATCGATACATACTCACATGTATTGATACATGATATACTAATCAGTGCTATCTTGATATTTAAATGAATTCTTATTCTTGTTTATGTGATCCTAGACTTGTTAGCATAATAAAGATGATAATCTAGTCTTGACAAATAATAATATGTTATCTACTCGTTTAAAGACATAGTACATATTTATATGAATTTAACGCCACTTGAATATTATCTTGATCTTGAATATGTAACATTAATTCATCTATCTGCAACTCCTGAATATATGAACTTGTCTGACTTGACTTGTACGTGATCTTAAATGCTACTTCGTAATATGCTTTTATTCATGTTTTTCCTTATGTGTTGCATAGAAATGAACTTCTTACAAGATATTATAGTCATACTCTATCCCGTTTGTTAATACACCTATGGGGCTTGTCTTGATTTACGTACCACAGAGTACAGTAATTGGATCACGGTGTGGTTACGCTTGCTAATGAATTTCATTGATCCCGACTCCCTGTTTGAAACTCGTGGTATAGAAACCATGCTTGTAAAAGAACTCGTGGAATAAACTCCACGCTTGAACTCGGAGTTACATTTCCTGCTCGTGAGCGCTCGAGATAATAGTTGATCTGTAATACGGGCCCCATTAAAAGTCATACTCTCTTGAAAATACATACATTTGCATAAATCTTGAATATATGAGTTTGACTTTACTAGAATATGTGAATTTGACTTAATTTGAATATATGAAATTGACTTGACTGGACTGGATATAACGTGAAATACATATAATCTAAATTGACTTGACTTGGGACTGGACTTCATTTGGATATATGGCTTGACGTGAATATAGAACATGAATCGAACTTGACGCGACTTGAATCTTGCTTGACGTAAAAATATGACTTGACGTGAATATAAGCTTGACTGATTTAATAAGTAAAAATCTTGAATAAATTTTAAATATGTGAGGTTAACTTGTCTACGTGCAATAGCACATGTGCACCATACTCTACTCAATGGGCAAGTGTATGTTCATCTCACGATACCTAATGTTTCAGGTAATAATATAAATGAAAAAGGGATTGGCGCGGATCTTTGGACGACGGGACAGATGATGCTGGGCTAGGTGACGACCTGTGAATTGTGGACTCACAAAATAAGATCTTGTGTTTAAAACTGCCAAACTCAATATTTTATTTTTATTACTATTTATCTAAAAGATTTTAAAGTCAATATCTTCTATTAAATGTTTTATCGTTGTTTTTTAAATGTGTGGATTTTATTTTAAAGTAAAATGATTTTAAGATCTTAATCAAGTGATGTCGTTTACGTCACCGAGTTATGAAAAGAAAAGTAAAAATATTTCCGCAAATTACAGTGTGCCACGTGTTGGCATCGAAAATTGATAAATAAAGTGAAAATTTGGTCGTGCATCACATACATATTTAATTTAGATCTATTTTTAATATTGCTTACAATATTTATCTGAGGCATCCGTATTAACTACTAGATTATCTTTTTCATCTGGTAATCTTAATTTTGGTAAATTTTTACTTTATTCTTTGAGTGATTTAACTATTTTTGTATGTTCTTCACTCCATCATTTAGTATTTGTTTTTCTAAGCAAAACCTGTAATTTTATATCTCTTTTTAAAAAGATTTTAAATAAATCTTCTGCATAATTTAGGCATCCTAAAAACTTTTGTATTTGTTCTTTTGATTCTAACTTATTTTTTTTAAAATCTTTTTAGATATATGAGTTTGTAATTTTATTCCTCTTTTTTCTATTGATAATCCAAGAAAGTCAATTTCATATTTTTCTATAATAGCTTTCTTTTTAGAAATAACAATTCCTTATTTTTTACACTCATTTATGAATTGTATTAGATGGTTAATATGTACTTCTTTATTACTAGAACATATTAATAAATCATCTACGTATACAATTAAAAATTCATTAAATTTTTTAAATATATTATCCATTTTTTCTTTGATATATTCGTGGTGCATTTTTTAAACCAAAAGGCATTACTATCCATTCATATTTTCCTTGATGTGCACTAAATATTGTATATTTTATACTATCTTCTTCCATTTTAACTTTTCAAAATCCTAATTTACAATCAAATTTAGAATAATATTATTTCCTTTTGCAAGATTTATTAAAACTTCTTTATTTAGTAAAAAGTAACCATCAAATTCAGTATATTTATTTAGTTATTTATAATTTATTACCATTCTGAATTTTTCTCTAATTTGTTCAGCGTGTTTCATGACCATAAAAATTGGACTACTATGAGATAATTACTTGGTCTAATAAGTTTTTGTTCTAGCAATTCTTTTATTTTGATTTTTAATTTTTGTGTATCTTATATAATGTACATCATTGATCTTACTCTTGTAATAACATTTTCTGTTAGTTCTATTTTGACTCTAGAGTGATGTGATTTTCAAAATAGTAATGGATTTTCTCCATAACTTTTTTCTAATTGTTCAATAATTTTTCTATACTTGTTTATATTCCTACTTTTAGGACCTTTTTGTATAATATTCTTTTATTTTTTATTTTATTTTGTGTTATTGATTTTTCTCTCATTTATCATCATGCTGGGTTGACTTAACTCTATAAGCTCTAAATTCTATTGTGATTCTTAATAAATGTGTACAAGGTGTTTGTGACATTATAATGTAATTATTTTGTTTATAATATTAAAGTTGTTGTATAAAGTCATTTCCTACTAATATATCACATTCTAATTTCTAATAACTATATATTTTGTTTACTACTATTTGTTTACTTCCAAGTATTATATTGACTTTATTAGCAATATTAATTATTTGAGTATTTTCTCATGTTACCCATGTTATTTTTATCTTACTATCAGTATTCCATGACTTTATTAGGAAACTTTTAAATATTGTTATATCACCTCCTATATCAACTAATGCACACATTGTTATATTTGTTTCTACAATGGTAATTTGTATATAAACAACTAAGGAAAAACTTATTTTATTATTCATTCAGTTTTTTTACGTAATATAGTTTGACCATTGTGAGTTATGTATAATTCTTCTCTTTTTATACTATAATCTTCTAATCCATTTAAGAAACTCATTCCTAATAATATATGAGGGTTTATATCCATACTACTATCTATATAACATGGCACTAAAAGATTAATTCCTACTATTTTTATTGGTACTTTAACTTCTAGTTCAGTAGTATGTATTTGTCCATCAAAATTTACATATTTATATGGTTCAATCCTACAAGCTATTAATCATTTATTTCTATTTGAAGCTGTATGACATTCACTAGCTCCAGTATCTATTAATATATTTGATCTGTTGGGCAATTGAACAAAAATAAACGAATTGGACCGGAATGAGCCCAAGATCATCAGACATATACGTGCAGCCCAATCACTATACCAGCTTGAGCCCAATTTGCAGCGACCCGGTTCCTGATCCATTAGCTACCACCGCCTTATTCTATACCGTTAGATCTAATCTGATTGATCCTACGCGTCCACTTGTGAAGATAAGGAAGGAGACGTTCTGATTTCCTCTATTATGATCCAAACTCTTCTCTCTCACTTCAAGCCCTAATTTTCTCTCTGAAAGGCGACTCTTCATTGCCCTATGTGTTCTTCGTGATTTCTTTACATTTCTACCAGAAAAGTACAGATTAAAGTTGTAATATCTTAGTGGTTGTGATTTGATACTGATTTGTGTTGATCAGTATACGTTTTCTTTGAGTTTGGCAGAGTTTTCTGTAACTCAAGTGTTTCTTTGTGATTCTTTATACAAATCTAGAGTTTTTGGTAGTTTTGTATGTTTTTACGGGTTTGATATATGTTGCTGTAATTTTTACAGTTTCTGAAATAAAGTTTCATTGTTTCTTAGTGGTTAATATGTTTTCTTGTTCTTTGTGGTTTGATTCTGAGCCTTAAACCCCTTACAGTGGTATCAGAGCCTTAGGGTTCTTTGAAAAACCGGTGGATTTGACTCAGATCTAGTAGATCCAGAATTTTATTTTTTGGATTTAGGGTTTTCTGGAAACTGATCTTACTACTTCAAACGTTTTTTAGGGTTTCTTGAACTGTTTAAACTTTTAAGAAATTCTTATTTTCTTAAGTCGTTTTTACAAACCCTAACAGTATATCACTTTTGATTTCTGAAATTTTTTGTTTAAAATCTTTCAGATTCAAAATTTTCTGTTAAGGATTTTTATATAAAATCTTTTAAAACTTTGTGGATTCTGTTTTTAATGAAACCTATTTTAAATTAGGGTTTCTGAAATTTTGTGTATCTGGATCTTATTTCCGAGTCTACATTTCTGAGGATCTTGAGACACAGAATATTTTTTATAAAATATTCTGGTCACATATAGATCCTACATTGATTCTTGGTTGTTGATTCTTCGTGGTGGATACTTAGTGATACTTTTTTTTGGATTAATTCTTTGTGGTGAACAATTGATTTTGGTACTTTGTGGCCCTGGACTTCTGGAATTCTGACTCTTTGAGGAAGCTGTTATAGCTTAATATAATTCTGCAATCAGGTGATATCTTTTATTTACTACAATCTTTCTGTACTGCAAATTTGTTTTCAAATTTCCTGTTCTCTCCCAAATCTCTCCGTTGAAGCCTATAACTTGGACCCCTAGCTTACCTTTGTCCAGGATTTCATTGAGAATCCGGGAATCTGAGGGAGTGTGGGAATATCCAGTATAGGTTGAGGGATATACTGGAAGGACAGTTTTTATCAGTATACTGCTTTGAACATTTTCTTGATTGAGTAATTAGATTGTTGAATTGTGATCACCTTGATTACTTTGTTTGCTGAAAACTGTGTTCTGAATATTAGCAAACTTTCTTGAATATAAGTTCTTGATATTGTGATATTGTCTTACTTGTGATTGTGACCTGCATTATTGTTTACTGCCTGATTATTTGTTCTTTGAACTACTAAAGCTCAATAACTTGAAATATTTTCTAAATCTTAGTCATTATTTCAATGGCTACTGTTAAGATAGATGTTGAAATATGGAATGGCAAAGGGGATTTCAACCTCTGGAGCCAAAAATTGCGAGCTTTACTACTTCAAATGAAATGTGCTAAGGCAATTGATAAATCTTGGCCCCTTGATACCCCTCAGGACTAACAACTTGAAATGGATGAAACTGCATGGAGCACTTTATTTTTACACTTATCTGATAATGTCATTAGACAAGTAGGCAAGACTAAAACAACATTAGAATTATGGGATAGGTTGGAAGAACTCTATGATACTGTGTCCTTGCCTGATAAGTGCTTTCTTTGGAAACAATATTTCTCTTTTAAATTTGATCCATCTAAGGATGTAGAAGAGAACATGAGTAGGTTTACTAAGATCACACAAATTTTATTAAACTGTGATGAAAAACTTACTGATGAACAAAAAGTTGTTTGTTTATTGAATGTTATGGGGGATAAGTTTAAAGATTTAAGGAATGCTTTAGAATATGGGGGGGGGCAGAAGTTGACCACTGAAATAGTACATACATCCCTTAAAAATAAAGAGTTGGAGTTTAAACATAATCCTAAGGAAGCCTATAATGTGATAGGTACCTCTAGGAAGAAGAACTCTCCTAGGCTGAACAAGGCTGGAACAAATTTCAATAAAAATTGGAATACTTCTAGCAATAATAGGGATTGGAATAACAAGTCTGTAAAAGGAAATTTTCAAAATAAGGGCAACTTCAATAGGCCTAGAGACAGTAACTTTAGGAGTCAGTCTGGTTTCAGAAATCAAGATAATAATGCTAAAAATTATAATAATTTCAGAAACCAGAACAATTTTAAATCTCAGGATAATAATGCTGGTACTTCTAATATAGATAAACCACCTAGAATTTGCTTTTATTGTGGCCAACCTGAACATCATATTAAATACTACTTTAAAAGGAAAAATGAACAGGGAATCAGTAATCAGACTGAGGCTACAGTGCAAGATAATAATAATAATGGGGTAGTTTATGTCACTACTGAGTCAGACAATAAGAATGAATGGATTTTAGATTATGGTTGTACTTTTCACATGTGTCCTGAAAAGGATATGTTTACTGATTTCAGTTATGATTGTTTTGGTTCTGTAAAACTTGGCAATAATATTTCTTGTGATGTGAAAGGTATTGGAAAGATTTTGTTACAACTTGAAAATAACAAAACTCTTACTTTGAATAAAACCAGATATGTTCCTGATTTGAAAAGGAACTTGATTTCACTTGGAGTTTTAGATTCTGAATCTTTTGAGATCAGAATGCAAAATGGTTTTTTGAGTATTTTCAAAAACAAATGCTTGATTATGAGTACTCCCAAAATTAATGGGATTTATATGTTGAATGTCTTACCTGTTTATGCTAAGTCTTTTAATGCTGTGTCTGATTTGAATAAAACTGAATTATGGCATAAAAGACTAGGACACATAGGTCAAAAAGGACTTAAGTTACTTGAAACCAAAGGTGTATTTGGTAATGATGTGTTGAATAAACTCGACTTCTGTGAAAAATGTGTGTTAGGCAAACAGAAAAGAAGTTCTTTTGGTAAAGGTATTCATAAATCTTCTGATGTGCTTGAATATGTGCATGCTGATTTGTGGGGTCCTGCTCCTGTGGGTTCAGTTTCAGGCTTCAGATATTTTCTTCTTATTGTAGATGATTTTTCTAGGAAAACCTGGGTGCATTTGTTAAAAACTAAGGATACTACTATGCCTGTTTTCAAAAATTGGATCATCTTAGTTCAAAATTTGAAAGGAAAAAGAGTCAAAACTATTAGAACTGATACTGGTTTAGAATTTTGTAATCAAGAGTTTGATTCTTTTTGTAGCACCTTAGGTATTCTTAGCCATAGGACTGTTGCCTACAATCCACAACAAAATGGGGTTGCTGAAAGAATGAATAGGACACTTCTTGAAAGAACTAGGTGTCTCCTACTTGATTCAAATTTGCCTAAAATTTTTTGGGGTGAAGCAGTCAAAACTGCATCCTATTTAATAAATCTTTCTCCCTGTAGTGCTATTGATTTTAAGATTCTAGATCAAATCTGGAATAATTATCTTCCTGACTTTTCAAAATTAAAAGTTTTTGGTTGTGCTTCCTACTCACATCATTCTGAAACTAAACTTGACTCCAGGTCTTTAAAATGTGCCTTTCTTGGTTATGGAGAAGGAGTCAAGGGCTATAGGTTATGGGTCAGGGATCAGGGAGGTTACAGGGTCATTTTGAGTAGGTCTGTGGTCTTTAATGAAAATGATTTTCCTTGCAAAAATGAAAAACTGACTGATCCTGTTAAAGAAAAAGATTTTATTACATCTGAGCTGAGTGCAGACCATTTAGGTGATGAAAATGGCCTGCCCAATACTCAGTTTCAGGTGGAGCAACCCCCACAGTCTCCAAATGTCATTCCTAAATCTGAGCATGAACCTGCAGGTACTGAATTACAACCTGATGATATTCCTGAAGTTGAAATTAATCTTGAAAATTATCAATTGGCTAGGGATAGACCTAGAAGAGAGATTAGACCTCCTCCTAGGTTTGAGGATCCTGATTTTGTATCTGCTTTTACATATTCTGATCCTATTTTACTTGAACATCAATCCTTTGAAGAAGCTGTGTCCTCTAAGGATTCCAAACTTTGGCTTGCAGCTATGCAAGATGAAATGGACTCACTTTTAAAGAATGGTACTTGGATTTTAGTCAATAAACCTGAAAATAAAAGGATAATTGACTGTAAATGGATTTTTAAACTGAAAGAAAGTGAATCTAAGGATATGAAACCTAGGTACAATGCTAGACTTGTAGCAAAGGGCTTTTCTCAAAAGGAAGGAATTGATTTTAATGAAATATTTTCACCTGTTGTAAAATACACTTCCATCAGAATTCTATTTACTTTGGCTGCACAATTTGATTTAGAACTTGAGCAAATGGATGTTAAAACTACTTTCCTGTATGGTTCCTTAGATGAAACAATTTATATGTTTCAACCCAAAGGTTTTGAAAAAGGCAGAAATTCTGATTTGGTCTGTTTATTGAAAAAATCATTGTATGGCTTAAAACAGGCTTCTAGGCAGTGGTATAAGAGATTTGATTCTTATATCCAAAGCCTAAATTTTCAGAAAAGTAAATATGATTCCTATTTTTATTTTAAACTTGGTAAAACTGATTTCATTTACTTGCTTTTGTATGTGGATGATATGCTGATTGCTGGACCAAATATGCATGATATAAATGTTCTTAAAAATAAACTGCATTCTGAATTTGAAATGAAAGATATAGGAAATGCTAAAAGAATACTTGGCATGAATATTTTTAGGAATAGACAATCTGGAAAATTGTTTTTAAATCAAAAACATTACATTTGAAAAAGTCTTAAACAGATTTTGCTTATCTGAATCAAAACCTGTATCTTTACCTTTGCCTGCACATTTTAAATTGTCTATTGAGCATTGTCCTAAGTCTGCTGATGAATTGCATAGAATGAAAAATGTGCCATATTCTAATGCTGTTGGATCTGTCATGTACTTAATGGTCTGTACCAGACCTGATATAGCATTTGCAGTAAGTATTTTAAGTAGGTTTATGAGCAATCCTGGTGAATTGCATTGGGAAGTTATGAAATGTCTTCTAAAATATTTGAAAGGTTCTGCTAGACTTAGTCTAGTGTTTTCTAAAACCAAAAATGATTTTAAACTTAAAGGTTTTGTTGATTCAGACTTTGCAGGAAATGTTGATAACAGGAAATCAACATCCTCTTATTTCTTTACTTTAAACTCTTCCTGTATTAGCTGGAAATCCCAGCTTCAAAAACTTGTTGCCTTATCATCAACTGAAGCAGAATATATAGCTGCTACAAATGCTGTTAAGGAATGTTTGTGGTTAAAGGGTTTATTATCTGAAATTAGTTGCATTTCTGATTCTGAAGTTGAAATATGTACTGATAGCATGAGTGCATTACATCTGTGTAAAAATCCTGTTTTTCACAATAGGTCAAAACATATTGATGTTAAATTTCATTTCATTAGGGACATTATTGATAAAAACATTGTGAAACTTGTTAAGATTCCAACCCAGGTTAATCCTGCAGATGCAGGAACAAAAATCATTCCTATTAACAAATTTAAAGATGCATTGAGTTTTTTAAATTTGGTTGAACTTTGATACTTGTTTGATATGTTTTTCAGATTATGAACACCAGTTCAATTGAGGTGGAGATTGTTGGGCAATTGAACAAAAATAAACGAATTGGACCAGAATGAGCCCAAGATCATCAGACATATATGTGCAGCCCAATCACTATACCAGCTTGAGCCCAATTTGCAGCGACCCGGTTCCTGATCCATTAGCTACCACCGCCTTATTCTATACCGTTAGATCTAATCTGATTGATCCTATGCGTCCACTTGTGAAGATAAGGAAGGAGACGTTCTGATTTCCTCTATTATGATCCAGACTCTTCTCTCTCACTTCAAGCCCTAATTTTCTCTCTGAAAGGCGACTCTTCATCGCCCTATGTGTTCTTCGTGATTTCTTTACATTTCTACCAAAAAAATACAGATTAAAGTTGTAATATCTTAGTGGTTGTGATTTGATACTGATTTGTGTTGATCAGTATACGTTTTCTTTGAGTTTGGCAGAGTTTTCTGTAACTCAAGTGTTTCTTTGTGATTCTTTATACAAATCTAGAGTTTCTGGTAGTTTTGTATGTTTTTACGGGTTTGATATATGTTGCTGTAATTTTTACAGTTTCTGAAATAAAGTTTCATTGTTTCTTAGTGGTTAATCTGTTTTCTTGTTCTTTGTGGTTTGATTCTGAGCCTTAAACCCCTTACATGATCATTTTATATGTTCTTTTTCGTTGAAATATTCATCTTCTATCTTCATATTTCCAGCATTTCCATGAAGTTTTATTTCATTTGTATTATTAAGTTCTTCTAATTGTTTTCTATAGTCTAAGACTTTTTGAACTCTTAATTAGTCTTCCATCTTTGAATATTGTTTTATTATTAGGGTATTCTTTCTCCCTTAATTCTATTATTTCAGGTTTATTTTTTTGTCATGCTAAGTTCATAATCTTCTGGAACTAAATTTATATGTTTATTTGGTTCCACAATTTTACTAATGTCTTTACGAACTTCAATACATGATTTTTTAGAAAAAATATTTTCATAATTAGAATTAGTAAATGTTTATAATGCTCTATATTCTATAGTCATTATTTAAGCTCCTGGTTGCATAATATCATTTCTATGAAGCTTGAAATGTAAACCTAAAACTTCATTAAAGTTTTTATCTTCTATTGAAATGCAATATTTTGGGTAACAAGTGAATATTATTTTCTGGTATGCTAAGTTTCCTTCTATAGTTTCTAAATGCCATCTTGTAAATTTATTATTCTTATATAATGTAAACTTATAGTTAAGGGTGAATCTATCACTTCTCTAAATATAAGTGTTTAAACATTATTTGTATTCCTGCCAAATAAACATATTTGATTTTTTTCACTTTGTTTTTTTATTAATCTTAGTTAAGAATTCTGCTATTGTATTTTTTGTTAAAATGTTTAATTTGTGTATTCCTTGAGTTGTTTTAACATCTATAGTTTTTTTTTTTCTATTTTATAATATTCATTTATAGTTATTCATTCTCTTTTCCATATTCTATCTAATATTTCTCATTTTCCTATTTTCAAATCTACGGATAATTTTTGTATTTTCTTAAACTTATTATTATCAAATGTTACTTTTAATCCATAACCATCTATTCCTTCATATTCTTGTATATCTATATTATTATTTTCTACTTCTTCTATTTCTATATTCAGATTCAGATTCATTATCTTCATAATCTATTTCACTTATATGTAGACTTCTTGATCATAATATTACTCAATATCAGATATTTCACTTAATTCGTTTTCTATTTCTAGATATTCTTTTTGTAATATTTTTACTTTTTCTTATTTACAATCAGGGCTTATATGACATATTTCCCTACAATTCCAACATTTACATTAAAGTTTTCTATTTCCCTACATAATTATTATTACTATTTAAATTGACACTTGCTGTCATTAATTTTTATTGATTTTTCTCATTATCAGTACATTATACTTTATTAATGAAATATATCTGTACATCTCACGAGTATAAAACCAATTACACCTAAAAGAAGGGGGACGTAATGCCTAACCTTCAAGAATTATGCCTACGTACACATGAAGATTTCTAAAAACTAAAGCATGATGCAAAAATGCAAAAGGAAATCTGGCAAGATAACACACAAGACACGTTGAACTCTAATATAAGGTTCACCAATCTTGTCTAGTCTAACAAGTTCTCTAACACTACCTTTAAACTCTTATCCTTTGATTTTATTGAACTTCCTTTCGGCGATTCATTTATTAGCAAATCAATCCGTGACTTTATTCCCTTCTCTCCAAACATGAGAGATTTTCACTTCTATCTTACATCTAAATTGCTGTATAGATTGCAGTAGGTATTGGATTTCCCAGGCTCCAGTTTGATGCGTTTAGGGAATCTATTTGATAAAGGCTTTCTCATAAAAGTTGCGTCTTTTTAAAATTAACTTTATTAAAATCATAAATCAAGTAAAATCATATATTAAAAATATTTTGAGATTTTCTAGACTTTAAAGTTGGAAACATAAAACTTTGAGGACTTTTACGTTAGATTATATAAAGGGTATTTTGATAAATTTATATCTTCTGTATGGTTCTGTATGTTTTTCTTTTTGTACAAATATACAAATCCAAAAACAAATGTGATTTTATAATCTTAACAATAATCTTCTTCTACTTCAAATACTACTTTTTTATGAACAAACACCGGTTGGTTTATAAACTGATTTATTTATGATTTTGAAGTAAAAAATAAATTGGAGAGAGAAAATATATCTGGTTAAAAAGTGGTTTGTGAAATTGTGTAATTTATAAATTGGTGTATAAATCAATTTATTTTTGTTTACCAAACAGATACTTAGCCTCTGTTTGGCAAATCGTTTAAAAAGATATTTTTAAACAATATAATTATCCAAATTATTTTTTAGCCACACATTTTTCTATTCACTTTTTAACCACATATTTTATTTCGAAAATATAAAAAATAAATTTTTAAACACAAAACTTTTAACAAACATGGCCTTAGTAAAAAAGTCATTAATTTGATTTTGGAATAGAGGTAGTTTATTTTTGGACAACTATTCTCACAATTCATTCCTGACATGCCTAATGCATTACCTTTTTACCATTTATTTAGAGTGGTTAAAGTTTTTTGTTTTATAAATAAAGAAATGTGACGTTTTTGACGTAAATATATATATGTTTAAAAATTGATTTTGAAAAATGTACATGATTAAAAAGTAATTTGAGAAAATATGATATTTATAAATTTGTTTATAAATAGTCCAATAGAGTTTGGATATTATGCACAAAATGTTGAGTTAAATACTTGTATCATCATCCAACTTTGCACTATATTATTAATTCCTCACCCAACTTCAACTTGTCTTTCACTCATCACTCAACTTTGTAAAATGTTTCTCATCCATCATTACTGTCCAATCCGTTAGATGGGATTAACGGAAATGGTGATTTGTCAAACGGAAATCATACGTGGCACTTCTCACCCGTCTAAAATGTCCAGCTCATGAAGTGGAAATTGCATATGAGATCCCCAACTTTTGCAAATTTTTTTTAAAAAATTATCTTCCTCAATTATCCCCTCCAAACCTACACCCCTTCCAAACCCTCCACCACCATCCCCTGCCACCATCACCTCCACCCGCCAACTCCTAGCTTGTCGTCTCCACCTACTATATCATAAACTAAGCCGCCAATTTCAAATGTCGTGACCAAAAGAGAGACAGACCCAAAAATCTTCCGTATTCCGTTCATCCATGGCCTCATATCTTCATATGCTAGCTGATTTTTTGCCCAAACACAATCAAATTCTATGCCCCAACACCTCCTTCACCCAAGTGACTCTCGATTAATGCACCCCACTACAATTTACAACTCAATATAACAATCTGAAGCCCTATGAATGTTGACACTTATTATCAACGAATTGAAGTTAGGTCTTTTTTATGAAGGAGAAAGATTTGCAAGCAATGGATTAAAACCATTTTATTCGGTTCATACCGACTCATACGAGTACTGAATTTGGGTGCTAAATTCAAAGGACATAATCTGGTTTTGCTTGGAAATGAAGAGTATCGAACAATAGGGCAGAATCTGGTTTTGCTTGGAAACAAAGAGTATCGAACAACAGTGACGAAAATTCTGGCATTTATTGAAATGAAGATTTATCTACTTCAAAAATAGATGAACAATTGGGGAACATTTTTCATTACATTGGGGAAAGCTGCAGTTGATTGTGGTGGTGGTTGAATTAGAGTCGTTGGATGATAGTGACGTTGATTTACGAACTGGCAGAGGGGACTTTGAACGTGAAGACGACAATGATGGATGAGAAACATTTTACAAAGTTGAGTGATGAGTGAGAAATTAATAACATAGTGCAAAGTTGGGTGATGATTCAAGTATTTGACTCCAAGATGTTTAAAGTGTAAGGACGTGGACGATATAGATGAAAGATTGATGACATAGTGTCACACTTATGAAAGGCTGGAAACCCTGGAAGAATTTACCCTAAAATATAAGACAACATCGTTCTAATCTCTCTGTATTCTCTCCTATCATTTCGGAGCCCCGTATCAAACCCGACCCATCTCTCAAGGTCACACTCTCTTTTCTAACATTCATACGGTTAATCTAGATCTACAGGTTAGGGCGGAGTTATATGTTTAAATCTGTATTGTTTAAATTCTATTTTACGCTTTTGAATTTTTTTTTTTAATTAATCATCCAGTTTATCTATTCTGTTATTGTTAGGGTGTCTGATTTTTTGATAATTCATGATTTGGTCAGGTTGTGTGACTGTTGATTTCCGGTGCTCTAGCGATTTTATGAGCTAGGGTTTTATTCCAGTTCATATTACCTATCCAGAAGTTTTCGCAACTCAATGGAATCATCAAAGATTTTAATTTTTGTCAATAATTTTTCTAGATCTTAGTGTTTTTCGGTACTAGCATGTAGAAAACATTTACCAATCTGAATCCCGTATATTAGTGTCCTCTTTTCCTTCCTAACGAAAAAAACATTGTCTACTTCCCTAGTGTGAGATAATATTTAATTTCTAATTTATGGGAATTTATTGCATATTTCATAAGTTGCTTCCTCGTCAATCATTGCAGACCTATTTGATGTTAATTTTTGTAACTATAGATATGATGAATCTGTTTTGCATACCTGTGTTATTCTGTATTTTTGTCTTAGCATCCCAAAGGTCCTTTTTAAGCTGCAACATTTATTTCTATGATGCAGCATTCAATTGCTATTATTGAGTCCCTGTTTGGTAACTTGTTTAATAACACAGTTTTTCAAACCACTTTTTAACAACACATTTCCCCAAACAACTTTTACGTCGAAAACATCACATTCTTTGTTTATAAACAAAAAACTTTTACCAAACCGCCAAGTTATGTGCTTGTGACAGAGATGTAATGTCTCTAAGCTTAGTCTTTGAGTTCTGTTTGTCGAGGATAGTAATAGTACCCTAACTTATTGAGGGGCATATTCCTTGGGGAAGCCTAGTGTGCACTCAGTTACCTTGTTTTCCTTGTCACTGGTCTCATCTTTTAGGATTCTTTGTAGCCTTGAACATTTAAGGCGGTCTTGGGGCTATTTTAAACAAACCAACCTTAAGATCTAGAAAAAATTGAAACTCAGAGATGAGAAGAAGCAAAGAGTTGTGTCCTAACCTTTTACAATTAAAGTGCGATAACCCCCTTCCTCATGAAATCTCAACTTTCAACTTCTCAGTGACTAGTGACTAGATGGTGACAGGAGATTCAGAGATGAGAAGAAGCAAAGAGTTGTGTCCTAACCTTTTACAGTTAAAGTGCGATAACCCCCTTCCTAATGAAATTTCAACTTTCAACTTCTCAGTGACTAGTGACTAGATGGTGACAGGAGACTTGTGTCACACAACTTTAACCTTTCTTTCTTTTATATTTTTATCGCCATCTTTGTGTGTTTATTTTATTTCTCTGACTTTTTCTAAAGTCATAGCAAGCAAAGTTCTTTAATAGCTTGTTAATTGATTCATTTGATTTATAATTTTAGTACTAGTAGTGAATTAGTGGTTTTATTTTGATATTTAATATATGACTCACTACTTTTCCGATCCAATTTAAATTTGAAGTTGCATTCAAGTAGAAGAGCTTTACATTCAAGAGTCAAGACTGTCTGCTTTATTCTTGTAAATTTCTGTCACTTTATGAAGATATATATGGTATACGGGGAACATTGTTTTTATATTCAATGGCATGTTTTCAGTTTTTGTTTCATAACCTCAAGAGAGACAAGTAAAGTTGTTAGAGCGATAGATGGTGAATAAGACAATTGCCGCTTTTTGCGTATCTTGTTTCTGTCATTTTAATACAAATTTCTTCTGGCAAATTTCTTGAATTTCATGTGAATATAAAGTGGATAACGTTTAAATCATGGTGTCCTTATGTTTTTCCCAACTCAGTCAGAATATGTTGGCTCCGAATTTTGTAATAGGAACATTGAATTATGACTGCTGCCAACGGTCAATTCTTTAGCAAGGCTGAAGCTTTTAGCTCTGGTGAATCATAATGAAGACAACATTAATTGAATATCACAATATTGTTTCATCATGCATAATACTATTGGTTAGTGGTGGAAGAAGGCATAAGTGGAAATGATACAATTTAATTATATGAGGACCTTCACGTCTCAGGATGAATGGTAGAAAATGTTGATGATACTACAGTGAAGAGCTACCTATTCAAAGTATGCACCTCTACCTGCAATAGCTGATGCTGTATAATTTACTCATATAAAGGTGTCATGATCAACAGCTGTTGATTCCATGGCATTTGCAAAATTTGTTTATTTTCTTCTTTCAGTTTCATAATTATTTGTCACTTGTGAATTGTGATGGATGCCATTAGTCCAAATTATTCAGAACTTCTAACCGTTATCATGGGTGTGCAGGTTATGGAACCACTGTCCTATATTTGGATAACGTCTTAAAAAGGGATTTGTTTAAGTTGTTTGTTAGTAGTTAAGAGGTGATGTGTATAACATGGGATGCTTGAATGCTGTGGATATGGTTAGACAGTTTTTGTTGAATTAGAGAACTCTGCAGGTGCTGGTGTGCAATTCTATAACTGATATATGGTGGTATTGTTTGTTGAAAAATTGTAATAGTTGTGTGGGAATCTGGTGTTTAAATCATGAAGGATAAAGTACACATTTTCTGGGACTCACTGATGTGGCTTTGGGTGTGGTTGTGGTGGACAGGGAGGTGGCAGCAGCTGTGGTGTCGGTGATATTTTCCAGGTATTGGGTGGTTTGCTGAGTGGTGTAGTTTTGAAAATGAGCTTAGACAACCGGAGCAGGAGCAGGAGCCGGAGCAGGAGCAGGAGCAGGAGCCCAATGGATCGTAAGATGCGTACTGAACGGTATTCTTACCGTGATGCACCATATAGACGAGACTCACGTCGGGATTTCAGGTTTTCTGGTCTCAATTCATTAATGTATTCAGTATTCGTAACCAAATTGTACATGTTGGTGGAAATTGATCTGTGGGATCTGTCTGAAATGGAAACAGATCTGATGCCCTGCCTCGCTTTAGATTACATTTCTACGTTAATGTTTGGATCTGGAATAAATCTTCATAGCTGTGTTTGACATAGTTTTCTGCATGTTTGGATCCTTCATTAGTTATTCTTAGATCTGTTTCTCCTCCCATCTCTTGTACAATAAAAGAAAAATATATAAAGGAAAAATCTGGAAATTTGCTACCATTGTTTTCGATGTATTTCATTGTTGTTAACTTGCTGCTATAATTTACTTTCTGCTTTACACCATTATTATGATATCTGACTTTTTTTAATTGATATTTTGCTTTATGCTGGTAATATATTGAGATAGTTATAGTTTTAGTACAATGTTCTTTGCAGTCAGAGTACTCTGTGCAATAACTGCAAAAGGCCTGGTCATTTTGCAAGAGAATGCCCTAATGTGGCCATCTGTCACAATTGTGGTCTTCCTGGGTATGAATTCTTTTAATCCTGTTGAACTTATGTTAATCTGTTGCAGCAATTACTTTTTCATTTTATGTTTCCCAACACAAAACTGTCATCCAAGCGCAAAAGGATTAATGTTTCCCTTTTTGTAATTGTTTTTGTTTCTTCGAAAATTAAATCAGGCATATCGCATCAGAATGCACAACGAAATCTCTTTGTTGGAACTGTCGAGAACCTGGCCATATGGCTGGCAATTGTCCTAATGAAGGAATCTGCCATACTTGTGGTAAGGCAGGACACCGTGCAAGGGACTGTACAGCTCCAGCTTTGCCACCTGGTGATCTGAGGCTGTGCAATAACTGCTTTAAGCAAGGCCATATGGCAGCTGACTGTACAAATGACAAGGCCTGCAAGAATTGTAGGAAACCGGGTCATCTGGCCCGTGATTGTCAGAATGATCCCGTCTGCAATTTGTGCAATATATCTGGGCACGTGGCTAGAGAGTGCTCAAAGGGCAATATCCTTGAAGAGAGGGGTGGATTTCGTGGAGGTGGATACCGAGACATAGTGTGCCGCAACTGCAACCAGGTAGGGCATATGAGTCGTGATTGTATCGCAATGGCTATATGTCACAACTGTGGGGGAAGAGGACACATGGCGTTCGAGTGTCCGTCTGGTAGGTTCACGGACCGCTTCCCCAGAAGGTATTAAAAGGATGAGAGATCTGTTGCTCATGCTAGGCCAACCACGTTCATCTCTTGGCCTGTTATGTTATTTGAAGTAAGATAGTTTTTTCATCGTTTAGAGTGATTTCAGATTTGAACTCGCCAAATCGAATTTGTTCTTGAAAACCTTTTATGATTGTGTACTATTTTCAGTTAAGCTCGTTCATTATTGAATATTTTAATAGCCTATATGTGGTGCTCTTAAAGTTGCATAATATTTGCGCAACACTCTGTCTATTGAAAAGATTTACTTGTTTGGTAAAAGTTTTTTGTTTATAAGTAAAGTATTTATGGTTTTTGAAGTAAAATATGTGATTGAAAAGTGATTTAAAAAAAATGTGTTTATAAACAACTTATCGAACCTTCTTCTTTATTTTTTTTCCCCCTTCTTTTTTTTCCCCCCTTCTTCTAGATGAGTAGCTCCTCACATGGGTGTGAGGGGATTGTCAACCTCATTGTTAACCAGAGTTTTGTTAACCAGAGTTTTATTATCGATGATTGTCACAAAATCCCTTCTTTTTCTGTGGCAAAAATGATAAAAAAGAGCATAGAACGATACTGCTACTGCTACTGCACTTGCCTACTCTGAAAACTTGTTAGTTTTCTTAACAAGCAAACACTTCCCTGTTGCAACAGCCCGGGTTGGGGGGGGGGGGGGGGAGGGGTGGTTTAATTAATTAATTAAAAAAAATAAAAATCGGGGCCTTGAAGTTTGAAGAAGTGTAAAAATTTGAAGATAATCAGGGCTTGAAGTTTGAAGAAGAGTGAAAAACGTTTTGATGTGCACTTTAAAAAACAGTAGATCCATTTTTGTACAGAGAAAGAGGTAGAGAGATGCTACTCGATTCTCCAGTTAGGAACAATAGAAATTGAAAATGTGACTTTTCCAGCAAAAAGTATATTAATTCGGTTTAAAAGATTCAAAATGTGTACATCAGGAGTTCAAATGGAGTTACTGAACTAGAAAGTTGGGACTCTGGAAAGCCAATGAGTTGAATCTTTAATTAAAGCTTATAATTTATTTTAATGAACGATTTTGATCCCGTTTGGTATGACTTTCACTTTAGCTTTTGATTCCTGAAAAAATCATCATATATATATATATATATATATATATTTTTTCTCTTTTTTGCAAACTAATTTCTAAAGAATAATTTTAGGGAGACATTAATAATGAACTTTTTAAGTAATATTGTGATATGTTGCATATTTATTGAGTAAAACATTCCCTACTTCGGAAGTACTTTTTAAGGAAGTCTTGTTTGTCACGACTTTTGCTTAGCTTTTACTTCTTGTATAATAGCTTCCAAATAAAGTTACCTTAATTTTATTTTTTTTTTAATTTTTTTTTTTAAAAAAAACTAATTTCTAAAAACATCTCATACTACACCTCCTAATTTCTAAAAACATCTCCTACTACACCTCCTACTTCGAAAGTGCTTTTGGAGGAAACCGCAATGAACAATTTCCTCTAAAAACTCTTCTAACTTGTGGTAGTGTTCTAAAAATCGTAAAGAGTGATTAAGTAGTAAGATCAAGTTTCAAGCTTTAGTGAGCTTAAGCGAGTCTAGGTGAATACTAAGCATAAAAAAAGTAAAGCGTGGTAAGCTTTAAGGGCATAATTAATTATTCAATTCCTCACTAAACTTTAGGTCGTGTTTTGAGTTCCTCACTCAACTTTGAAATGTTTGAGACCTCATCCAACTATATGATGTTATTCAACATCCATCATTGCCTTGACCAACACTTACAAGGTTGGACGAAACTGACCACGTGGCTAACGATTTTTCAACATGACACAACACATCAGAAACAAATTTCTTTGAAGCCTAATCACACACCTCTCCAACGCAACAAAATCGTTATCCACGTAAAAAAAAAAGTATTCTTCTCCCCAAATTTGTTAAAACCCCAATTTCATTAAATTTCTCAATTTCCCCAACCATAGCAAGAAATTACTCCTTCGAAAAACACCATAACCCCTTCAAAACAACACTTTTGCCCCATGCTGACCTTACCGCACATAACCAAAACTTACGGACCACCAACGAATTTACCTCGTGTTCACATGTAGTTGGGGACCATTGCATTTGTTCGTACGTAAATGTCGGAAACTGAGGAGCAAGCGCACACAGAGTAATCTGATGAACATCACACTGATTCTTCGTCAAATGAAGAAGTTGGTTAATGGTCTCCGGAGCTCTTTACTAAGGTTGATAAGAAATATCTGAAATTCAAAGCTGGGATGAAGTTCAAGTCACTTGGTGAATTTAAAGATGCAGGGGAATTATGGTGTCATGAATCGGTTTAACATGAAGTTTATCCGAAGAGAATACATGCAGTCTGTAAGTTGGGTTGTAAATGAAGATCTTGGGCATTGAAGATGGGCAAAAGCAAGATTGCTTAAGTGAAATCTTATACGCATGAACATCAATGCACTTGGGATTATATAAATAAGCATTATTATTGTAGCTATTCAGTACATCAAGGCATTCAGATCTGATCCAGAATGGAAGATTAGTAGTATAATAGCTACAATGAAGGAATATTTAAAGTGAAGTTAAGCATGAACGTCACTTGGAAGGAAAGAGGATTTGTGAAGAAATTGGTGGAACCAATGAAGAGCAATTTGGTGCCTTATGGTCTTATGCTTTTGAGGTCTTGCGAACTAATCTAGGATCATCTGTCATCATAGTTTGGACAAGATATTATATTTCAAGGAATTTATGTGTGTTTTAAAGTGTGCAAGGAAGGATTCCTAAGTGGATGTAGACAGGTGATAGGGGTTGATTAGTGTTTCCTGAAAGGTAATTATAGTGACTAGTTATTAATGACATATGGATTGATGCTCTAGATATTGTAAGGAAGTAGTATAATTTCATGTATAAATTGTGTTGTTTAAAGTGTCATTTACTAAGAGTACTCCAATGCTTTGGTATTAAACATTCACAAAACATTTTTAACGTGGAGTTGGAGGACATAAAACCCAATGACTGACTGAATATCCTAGGAGAAAGATATAGGTGAGCAGTATTATTTAAACAATAATTCATACATATTAGATTATTAATAGTTTCCTTATTCAAAATGTAAGGCAAATTTGTCTCGAGAAGGAGAATTGTTGAACGTACGACACCAGAATAACATTTTCAATTCATACCAACTCCTTGACTCCCCAACTCAGCTAAAGAAGTAGCAGATACCTCGCCTATAGTCAATATGTGTGATGTTCATGTAAGAAGGGAATAAGTAAGAATCAGTTCAATGGTAGAAGAGCTACAACAGCTCAATGATGAAGAGGCAGCTGCAGCAAAAGATGCAAGAGCCAGCAGAAGACTGCAAAGGAAGAATGGACAGTGCTAGATATTATATTTTTGTTCAAATGTATTTTTTCCAAGCACTGATGCTATTCTATTTATCATTTTTGTCCCGATAACTGATAAATAAGCATTAAACCTATATTTTTGAATTTATCTAGATAGAGTCAGTGTAATATATGAATAGGTAGAATTGTGAAGTTATAAATCAAAAATTATCTTAAATTTGATTACTTAATTGTATTGTTCATATTTTCTGTTTGTAGTTTTGCATTGAGTTATGTGGTTAGCTCACTTTTTTCCCCAGGTAATATATGCTTAAAAATTTATTTGAATAAGCACCTTTAATGATACCTTGTTTTCACATTTTGTATGAAAATGTCATCAAAGTAAAGCAGATTCAAAACAAAGTTAAAAAATCATGAACGCAACCACAAGTACTACATTAGAATTAGAGAATTACACTTACATTTGACACTCCTAATCAAACACCTGACACTGACATTGCACACTCCTACCGAAACACTAACAACGTAGTCGATGTTCCTTTGCACCAATTATAGAGCACACTACTAGACGAACTCCAATTTAGAAATCCATATTCCAACCACATCATAAAAGGAGCAAAATTAGAATCAAAATGAAGGTGACACAAACCCAGAACCCTAACTGATAAAATATCAACCTTTTTCTTATAAACTCCAACTCGTACAATGCTTTATTACTTATTTGATTCAACCAGTTAATGGAATCCCTAAAATTGTTAGGAAATGGAGGATGAACCTATGAGATGAAGTTGCAAGCATCCGGTCTTCCATAGAACTTGCATCCTGAAAGCAACGACTTGGGGTTTTCCTCAGTCCACGCTGTCCTCATTACACACAACTTACCACAGTGACACAAATATCCTTCCATGTTGAGTCCTGACTTGTGTCAATGGTGAAGATGAAGGGACGAACAACAGTGTTGGTGAAGATGGAAAAGAGCCATCGTATTGGAGGGAATTCTAGTGTTCTTCGAAGGCGCGATTTGTGGCTAAGGTTGGGAGAATTGGGAAATTTAATTAAATTGGGATTTTAATAAATTTGGATAGAAGAATACATTTGTTAAGTGGATAATGAATTTTCTGAATTAGAGATGTGGGTGATTTAGTTCAAAAAATGTGTTATGTTGTGCCACATTGGAAAATCGTTAGCCACGTGGTCAGTTTCACCAAACCTTGTAAGTGTTGTTCATGGTAGTGATGGATGGTGGCTAACATCGTATAGTTGGGCGAGGCCTCTAAAATATTTCAAAATTGAGCGAGGAATCCAAGACACATCCTAAACTTTAGTGAGGAATGAAGTAATTAACTCTTAATGTGATGAACCAAAACCCCCAAATAATAATAAAAGGCGAAAATTGAATGAAATTTAAAATTTTTGGCATGAAAAAGCCCTATGAGTCGTCACGTTGTCGACACCAAATAATCTGGGCGTTGCAGGTGTCTTGGTGTCAACACCAAATCAGGGGGTGTCGACATCAACACTTCAGAAACAAAATATTTTGGGGGTTGCCATCTAGGGTTATGGTGTTGACACGTAATAGTTAAAAACCCGATTTTTAAACTAAAAGGCAATGTATAGCTTTCTAAAACATGAAACATATATATACATACCTTGCTGAGATTACATTATGTTTTTGAGGGAAAGAGGGGTACAAAAGTATAACAATAACATTATCTCTCCTATTTTTCCAAAACTACCATAATTAAATCATTTCACAGTCATCGTCTAGAAAGTCCTCGAAGTACTCGTACTCCATAGTCTCGCTATCATAAAATTCCACGTAAAAGTGGGAACGCAAATATCATGTTAAGGCAGGAAAGTCACGGTATGCTTGCCATGTGTGTACCGGTCCTCCACCACATACATATAGTGCCGAAAATCTATCGATTTTATCAACTCCCAAGAGATCACCTCAAACCGGTCGAAGTGCAGCATCTACAAGTTATAGAAAACATGAAAAATATGAATTGACGATTCAATGAGTAAACAATATACATGCAATCTCTTTTTAAAAATCAATGTTTACTGAGCACAGATTATAAATTGTCTCCTCTACCACAAAGTGCTTTAACATTCACTGGATATTGATAAGATGACCATAATGATTCTAATTTTATAGGACTACTTCATCATGTAGAACTTCTACATCCTATCACCTTACATCCTATTCGACTCCATCAAGGCTACTAGATCATCATGTCATTCGTCAGCACATTGGAGTCGCAAGGCCCTCACAACACACATCGATATTACATACCATACATTTTATTATCGAGGGGGCTAAAGTTCAAGTCTATAATCATAATGTACAAACCTTTCTTTATGCATATACTTTCCATTATGAATCATGATATATCATATGCATTGCACAAAATCATATCAACACCATATGTCACATATTGCCATGTAAAAGGGTGTATCAACTCATAGTTTTTGATGATATTATGATACCAGATCAACCTATAAGTCATAAAATCAAAAAAATACAAATATCAGTTGGTTTTGTCCTGGGTGTCGACACCAAACGCATTTTTCAGAAACTGAGATTTATTTTTCTTGATTGTTTTGATAGATAACTTTGATAAAACATATTTGGGAATTAAAAGAATGATTTAAAAAGAATTGAAACATAATTTTGCCAAGAAATTCTTACATAGGGTTTTGGAGGGAGAAAAATGATTTCTTTAGCATTTCTTCTCTTAATTTCAGCTGTGAAGTATTTGATTCAAAATCAAAGGCTTATGTATTTATATGGTAGGATGGATGCATAGAAAGGAAGAATTCATGGCCGTAGGAGATTTTACTACAATGTTAAGGAAGAATTTGGCTTATCTTGGATATGATTGTATAGCTTTTGCTAGAAGGTCTTTAGAAAGCAAGGATGAGGTGGCCAAGCTAGATAGGAAATGAATCTTGCTAGCTAGGAATGCTTTGGTGGAAGTTGAGTACACTTCATGCTTGCTTCTTCATAAAATTTTGGTTTTACAGGGCCAATTTTGAGTTCAAATTTGAGGTAGCAATTGGGGCCAAAACTCAACTTTCTTGATACCATTTCAAAGTACTCACTACGTAATTTCACGTACAATTTACCACGATCAAAATGGTTAATCGAGGAAGAGGTTATGGCTTGTCGAAGTTGGTAACATAAAACTGTTTTTCTTTACCGTTTAGTAAAGTGTCAACTTCAAAAAATTAGCCGAGGCTGTCCGTTGATTAAAAATAAATAAAAAAAATCATATCCTCAAAGTTCGTTTCGAGAAATTATTCGTACATATATCATATGCAATCATTCGAGGTCAGAAGTGATCAAATGAATCTCCTCAAGAGAGACGTTTAAACACATTTTTCGTAACTTTTCATTTTCATAATAATTTCGTTTTTCTAAATTCCATATAAAATTAATAAATTTTAAAAATATATTTATTATGTAATTATGAGTAAATAATTACGTCATAATCTTTCGTCGTTACACTTAAGGGAAAGCTTTGCGCTTAAATATATTTTAAGCGAGGCCAATACGGGCTTTTTAGAATGGCAACTAATGGAAGCACTTTTAATTTTTTTTTTGACAAACAGGTCAAAAGTAGTTTTTTTTTTTTGTCTCAAAAGAATTTTTTGACTTCTGAAAATTCATCCCAAATAGGCCATAACTGGATGAGCTTTTCTCTAAAAGCCCTTCTGATGGGTGTAAGCACTTTTAAATTTTATTTACAAACAGGTCAAAAGTAGCTTTTGAATCTCAAAAGCAGTTTTTTGCTTCTCAAAAGTCATCCCAAACAACCCCTTAAACTATTGACAGCCCAGACTTTTAATATGCAATTCAAATTCCCAACTTCTAATTTTGCCGGTGGAGATCCAATTTTAGACCATAACTGTTGGGCAAGACCAAAAGATAGGGAAAATTCTACAATATTGTACATTGTACACAGTTGATGCTCCAAATGTGGCTTTTGATATCGCATGGGAGACTGCAATGATAGTCTGATTGAGACACTTTTTCAAACTTCTACTCTGGTTTTTATTTTGCAAATAGTATTGAGTGGCTTAGAGTAATAACTCGAATATTAGCTTGCATATGCCACTTTTACTGTGATTTTGATAGGTATCTGGCAATGTTATTTTCCAAAAGTTTTGCTGTTATATACATTACAAAATTAATCATTGTACTATGTTAAGAACCCAATTGTTTAATTGTAGTACCTTATCAAGCTCTTCATCTAATTTAATTGGTTTTATTGAATTTTAATTGACAAGATAAACTGTTATGGGGGAGCAACATGACTAAGAAAAGCTTCTTAAGGTGTTTCTTACCTCAATTACATCAAGAAAATGGCAAATCATCAGCACATAGCTTCATGTGCACTCTTATTTCTGAGTCTTCATCCTACCACATAGATTTCACTCCCAGAGCTCTCATTTAGAAGCTTGGTGGAAGCAACCTACAACACGCCACTACCATCTTGTTCCTCTTGCTTGTTTATGCCAACTATTTCGATAGATCATCTCAGAATATGAACCGCTTTAGTGCTAGCATTAGTCCAAAAATGCTTTAACAGATAGTCAAGAGGAATGTTGATTACAATCTACGGGATAATCTTAACAGAGTGTCATACATGATTTGGTGTGGTAATTACTATCCACAAAGGACTCACCATCACAGTTCATCACTTCCGTCCATCCATCAATGATCTTTCCTAAATCACTTTGTACAAGAGAGTTCGATCTATTTCAATTCGTTGAATCTTAATTTGTATGTGTAAAGTATCACTTTAATTGTAGTGAAATTAATCTAGAATCACAAAAAAATAAAAAATAAAATGAAGTTTTTATTCATAACCTCAGCATTTTCAGAAACTAATTCAAATAAAATTTGTAAAACTCAAAAGTTTAGAGATTTACAAACAAACTGCATAAACGAATTTAAGAGTATGAACTAATCTACTCTAACACTCTTTCTCTAAAAAAAAAAAAATCACAAATATTAATAGACTTTGAATATCTCACACAAAGGAGAACCCGAAGAACCAAAGAACACTCTAGAATGTGAGAGAAGATTCAGGTGTGACAAATGCGAGGCATCAACCCCAATCAGACTATTAGAGCTCTTTTATAAGGCAAATCCAACGGTTGATGACGCTTCAGTTGGTTTGATCTAACTACTGAAATTTTTTCTTATTATAACAACTAAAATTGTGAATTTGGTCTTTGAGTTAAAGACCACCCATTTGGGCCGTTTTAGTGCAAATGGGTCGTCTTCATCTAGGCTACAAACATAAGTTCTTCTTTGACTGCAGTATTGGTCCAATTAGCTCCACAAATCTTCACTTTAATTGGATCAACATTACCTGCAAAGTAAAATATACATAGTATCAACATTCAAATAATTTAAAATCTTTAAAGCATCTTTAGTGAAATGACTTTGGTTCCAGAATCTTCCCGATTAATCTGTGTAGGTATCTTTACAAGTTTCAAAATTTCTTTATCAATTATATCATATATGAAGTGAAACTTAACATATATGAGTTTGGACCTGTTATGAAAAATCGGATTTCTACTCAAATATAACTCACTCTAACAATCAGTGCAAATACTTGTACCATTCTCATCAATATATCCTAACTCTTCTAGTAAACCTTTAAGCATGTACATTCTTTTACTACATCTATTATAGCAATGTATTCAACTTTGATAGAAGATAATTGTAACTGTTATGGTAACTGAAATTTCCAACTAATGGAAGTCCCACTCAATATAAAAAAATATATGCAGAAGTAGACTTTCCGTTATCTAGATTCCCAGTGAAGCTTGAATCAACAAAACCTTAAGTTTTAAACCATCTTTTTGTTTTTCAAATACAAGATTCAGATTTAATGTTCCTTTAAGGTATTCAAGTAGAGATTTCATGACTTACCAATGTATTTCACCTAGATTGCTCATGAATTTACTTAAAACACTCATAGCAAAGCTATATCAGGTCTGATATATACCATTAAATACATAATAAAACTTACAACATTAGAGTAAGGAACAAATTGCGTTATAAATTCTTATTTTTTAGAATTTGGACATTGATCAACAAAAAGTTTAAAATGAGTAGGAAGAGGTAGAGATACAGATTTTGCATCAAACAAACTAAATCTTTTCATAAACTTTTCAATATAATTCTTTTGGTTTAAAAATAGTTTTCCATCTTTCCTACTTCTTTGTATATCCATTCCTAGGATTTTTCTAGAACAACCTAAATCTTTCATCTGAAATTCTGATTTTAACTTTTCTTTTCGACAAGTTTTTTCATGCATATTATGAAAACAATTAAAATGTCATCTACATAAAGAAGTAACTACATAAAATTCAATTTATTATTTTTATAAAAGAAGCATGGACCATATTGGCTTTTCAGAAAGTTCAAGCTTTGAATATAAGAGTCGAATTTCTTATACCATTATTTAGGTGCTTGCTTCAAGTCATACAAATTTTTTTGAAGCAAACACACTAATTTCTTTTTGCCTTTTCTGTTCAAAACCTTTAGGGTGAAATGTGTATATATTTTCATCCAAAGAACTATATGAGAAGGCGATTTTAACATCCATTTGTTTAAGTTCTAAGTCAAATTGAGCTACTAAAGCAAACATAATTATGATGGAGTTATATTTAACAACAGGGAATTTTTTTTCATTATAGTCATTTTCCTCCTTTTGAGAGAAACCCTTTGCTACAATGCTAGCTTTATATCTAAGATCCACTTTTTTTGTATCACCATCTTTTATTTTCACAATCTATTTACAGTCAATAACTTTCTTATCAGCAAGTTTTTCCACTAAGGTCCAAGTTTTATTTTTTATTAGAAAACTCATTTCTTCTTGCATGTCACCAAGCCTTAACTCAGATTCTTTTGAAGATACAACTTCTACAAAGTAACTGAGCTCAAAATTAAATGAATCATTCGAAGGAAGGACATAAATAAAAGCGAATTCATCAAACCTTACAGGTGGTTTGATGTTTCTCCTAATTTTATCTCTGTCCAATTGATAATCACTAAGGTTAATGTTAGATTCATATATCATGTGAGGTGTAGTGTTTAAAATAGGATATTGTTGGGGATGCTCCACCTAAATTTGAGTATTATTTTGATTTTCATCAAAACTCAATTCAGTAATTTTAAAAATGACAAATATGCTAATAATGAATTAAACCTCTTTATTCTTTTACCCATGATCTATACCCTGACCTCTTTCCCATAACTAATAAAAATACATTTTAAAGACCTGTAACCAAGTTTGGTTCCAGTTTGATGTGCATAAGCTACATACCCAAAGACTCTAAAATGGGAAAAGTTAGATAATGCTCATCCCCATATTTGATCAAGTATGTTGTAATTTATAACATTGCAAGGAGACTTATTTTTTAAATATGAAGCTATTTTTACAGCTTTTCCCCAAAATGCTTTTGGAAGATTTGAATCAGTCACCATGCACCTAGTTCTTTCAAGTAGAATGTGATTCATTCTTTTAGCAATCCCAATTTCTTGTGGACTTTACACAACAATCCCATGTCTTAAAATGTCATGATTTTTGCAAAAAGTGTAAAACCATATATTGCAAAATTCTAAACTATTGTCAGTCATAATTGTTTTAATAATTTTTTCTTTTAAATTTTTAATTTGGACTATCTAGTTTTTAAAGAAGAGACTATTTCATCTTTTGATCTCATCAAATGAACCAAAAACTTCCTAGAATGATTATCAACAGTTAGTAAAAAATACCCAAAGCCAGAGACAATATTTATACGAGCAGGCCCCATAATCAGCATGTATATATATTTCAGAATATGTGAATCCACTTACCTAAAAAATATTTCTATTGGTTTCCAAGTATGCATTCTTCACAAAAAAAGTAATTTTTGAAAAACATCTTTTCCAAGAACATCTTCTCTGTATAGAAGTTTTAACCCCTTTCCCCAAGATGGACCATTCTTTTATGCTACACGTCAAAATTATCTTTTAATACACTTTCAGTAATGTAAGATTTATGAAAAGGTATATTAGTTTTCAAAATATAAAATCCATTAGTTTTAGGAGTAGAGGATATCACAGTGTTATCTTTGAGAATTCTTGTATGACTTTGTTTGATTAATATTTCATAGCCTTCATCATCAAGGATTCCCAAAGATACAAAATTTCTTTTCAACTCGGGAATATATTTTGTCTGATATAGGGACATGGTACTATTACAAAGTTTTAATAAAATCTTACCTATACCTTTTATATCACAACAAGAATTATTTTCAAGATTAACAGAACCAGAACAATCAGGAGAAATCAAAAAACAATTCTCTATAAGGACACATATGAGAAGTAGAACCAGAGTCTAGGATCCATTCATATTTATTTTCTACTGCATTAGTGTTTACTGATATCTCTCGATGCGAAATACCCCCGCAAGTGCACGGGTCGTGAGAAGTAATAAAGTGGACCTAGGAGTCCGGATTATCGTCCCACGAGGACTGCTATTAATTATCGAAATATTTTAGTTCTACACTTTATTTGAACGAATAAATGAATTTGATGTTTTAAATTAAAACTAAGAAGATGAATTAAATAATTAAATTGTGAAATTGTTTTGTTTTAAAAGATGATTGTAAAGTGGTTGTGATTCACGATTTCACCTAACCAATTAAATTAATTCTAATTCCAGATTTTATTTTCTAAATATGTGCTCGATCGAATTCACTAATTCAAATTGAGATTCCTTTCTCGAGTTTAAATCAATCTTACCTAAATAAGTCAACCTTGTATCTCTACAGAGGGTCCGAATATTCCTTATTTAGATGCATTACACACAAGAATTCACACACGACCGCAATAATTACAAGAGTATATCTCTATCTCTCGTTCAATTACCGGATTTATTACCTAGATCTATGTTATTAACTCACCTCTCGGATTATGGAAATAACACATAAAATCATGAATAAGTGGCCAGTTCATTCACGCATTAAACGTAATAATAAATCAACACATGCATTGAATCGTTAAAACAAGGAATATGGAATTAAAATAATTAACTAGGCTACATCGTTCATCCCAACGTTAAAATTAGTTACACATCATGATTGAAGAACACAAAAAAAATAAAAAAATATAATGACGTTCATTGAAAATAACAACGAAGAATGAAAAGATTGCACCAATTATCAATTCTTCAAGTATCTTCAATTCACGCCCCTCTGCGATGCTTGAATCTCCAAGAATTTGAATTAAAAAAATCTGTTGTGGCTCGTTCTATGGAGAGGCAAATGTCTAATTTTCGTGCCTCATGTGTTGTATATATAGGTTTTGGAGAAAACCTAGGTCAAAAAGAGAGAATTCTGTTGAAAATCGCGAGAAAAAGCCCACAGTCGGCCCAGCCTGATAAGGATGAGACCGCGTGGGTAAAACCCTAGCGATCGCGTGGAATACATTAAAACTCTCGGGTTACAATTTTGTGTCTTCTCGCGATCGCGTGGTATGTATCCAGCGATCGCGACTTCCATCTTTTTTGGCTGTGTAAGTTGGTCCCTGACTTTTAATTGCACCTTCAATTGTTGCAATTTAGTCCCCAAACTTTATCTTATTCTCGATTTGCCCATTTAAGCTCTTAATTCATTTAATTAGGTCCTCCAACCTCTGATTCGTTCATTTTGGCACATTGCATCTTTTCGGTTGACGTCACAAACTTATCAATTGCTCGTTTTAGCTCCAATCAACATCCAATTATGCATTTTTCTCATCAATTACTTCATTCTTCATCTTTTGAGATATTTTCTGCAAAGTAAACAGATAAACACAAATTAAATAGCATATATTCTAAAATGATAATAATTTATTCTAATTTAGACGTACAAATAAGTGTATAAAACACACTTATCAATTAGTAACATAAACCACATTACTATTATTCTAAGCTAATAATTATCAGTTTGATGATTGTTGGCACTATCATTCGTCTTCTTAAAATAGTCTTTAATCAAATGTCCCTATTTACCACAATAGTAACATTTCCTAATTTTGTTCTTCTTATCATCAAACCTTTTGTCTCTAGATTTTCCAAATTTGAATTTTCTTCCCTGGTTTTCTTTCATAAGCCTAATATTAACTTTATTATTAAACCCACTTTTATTCCCATTAAAGAAGTTCTTAGTTCTGACAGTAGAGGCTTCAACATTATAAGCTTCCTTTTGATCAACTTTAGACTCTAATTCTTTATTCTTTAAGGAAAGTAAATAATGTCTACAGTTAATTTTTGCTCACCATATTCTAAAGCATTTCTAAGATCTTTATATTTATCTCCTAAACAATTTAACAAACAAACCATATTCTGATCATCAAATAACTTCTCACCACTATTTGTTAAGTCTTGGGTAAGTCTATTAAATCTGTCTATGTTTTCCTCAACAAATACTGGATGATCAGATTTATAACATAAAAATTGTTTTCAAAGAAAACACTTGTTTGGAAGAGTAATTGTTAAGAAAAGTTCTTCAAGTTTTTTCCAAAGTTCAGTGACTGTCTTTGTTTCTCCAACCTTTCTGATTATAGAGTTAGAACGGTGAAGAAACAAAGTACTCTAAGCCATCTCATCCATTTCAAATTTTCTTTCTTGTGCTAAGGTTTCATTCCAAGATTCATCGAGGGCCTTTAGTACGTTTCATTTGAAGAAGTAATACTTTAATTTTCTAGTGCTAGAGACTAAGGTCTCATTCGTCGTTCCAAACTTCAACTTCAACTTTTGCAGTAGCCACATTGAAAAACATAGTACAAAAATCAGAAGTAAGGGACAGAAAATATGACCAAGGTGATCACACAATATAGCGACCGAAAATTTTTCGTTACTTTTTAAATAAAATATTATAAAGACGTGTCGCAGTGACTCATCCTATTTATTTTAAAGAATATTCGTCTAGCCAATTCTTAAATGAAATTTTATTTATTTTTAATCATAGTCAAATTTCCAAAATTTTATTAAAATAGTCCAATGTCAACATTTAAAAACTTTAGCCCAAAGTTTAATCATTTAGGCCCAAACTCTTAAACCCAATTCAAGTTTTAAGCCCAAGTTACAATTTTTGTGTTTAAACTTTTCCCTCACGTTGCTTTGTTTCAAAATTCAGCAAGATTATATCAAATCTCCCAAATCATGCCAAACAATTTGTTTGGGAAACTAAATCACAGATTCTCCTTCCAATTTCACCTCCTCCTTCCATGCAACTTGGATATCATAATCTTTCCATAAACTACAAATTTTGCCATAATCTACCAAAATTAAGCAAGCAACCTATGTTTATTTCTCCCAATCCCTCACCCAACCGAGAAACCGCATAAAGCTTCAGCCTCTGGGTAAGCTCTCGACCCTCTCAACTGCTGCACACAAATTCCACAATTTCAAACCAACCACCTCCATCGTTCAACCACCACCAGCTCCATAGATGACCCTCAACCACCGAACCTCCATGGTGATTCCTCTGCAGAACCTCAAACACCACGAGCAGACCACAATTTCACAACCACCATCATCACCCAACCACTTTCAATCTCAGACCAACTGCCACCACCATCGAGCAACCAAGCACCTCCACTGTCGACTGGAATTCAACACCCAGCTGAACCCAGTTTCACAATAGCTCAAATCGATTCAAATCACCTTCAATTCAACCACAACAAATTTACAGCCAACTATAATGCCACTAAACCATCCACTACCTACTGCCCCTTATTTCGAAGAACCACCACTCGAAGCCGCCACTGCCCAACTCCCATATCCACATCATCTTCCCCCAAACCAAAATCCAAAACCAAGAATCAATTTACCAAAAAGCCTTACCTTGACCAAAATTGCCCCAAAGACGCTCCTTTTTGCACCCCCACGCTGCGGCCACCACTCGGTGGCGTTGCACCGGTGAACTGCCGGTGGTGATGTCGGGGGCGAAGGGCGCTCCCCATCGCCACCTCCCTCCTTTGAGACATGAATACAGAGAGAGGGAATATTGATTTTGGATTTTGGATTTTTATGATATTGTTATTTTGTAAATTTCTTTTAAATCCCAAAATTTCAAAAAAGTTGTAATTCAGTCCTTTCGTTTTAAAAGTCGTTATTTTAGCCATTTTTAATTTGAAATGTTTTAATTCAGCTTTAAAGATTTAGATGCTTAACAAATTAGTCATTGCAGTCCTTAACTCCCACAATCAGCCATATTATTTTCGAAAAGCCTAATTCAATCCCTAAACTTTAAAATTTCAGTTTTCCTTAAATTTTAATTATATCCCTATATTTTATTTTTTGTCACTTTAATTTTTATTATTTCGAAAATACTAATTAAATTAATTTTCTCTTGACTAGACGAATCATTTGGTGAATTAAGAGATTGACGTACTTTTCCACTCCACTTTTGTGAACTCGTTAAGTTTGAGGTAGACTCACTCCCACTAATTAGTTTAGATTATAATTGCATTTCTTTATTTTAATTTACGTGATTATACACTTAATTGCATGAGAATAGACGAGAATATTTCTTATGAGATAAATTGAGAATTTTGCCATGACTTAAATGCTTTATTGCATAAGACGAGAATATATTCATTTGCACTCCTTATGTGATGCTTATGATGAGAATTTGAGAATGTCACTTTAATATTTGCATGATTACATGTTCAATTATTCTGTAGATTAATTATTGAAGATGAGTCTATTGAGTATTTCTTTTAGAAATGTTCACCCGTTGCATTTAACAAATTTTACAGATTTCGGAGACTAAGGCGAATAATGAACAATTGACAAACCATAAATAGAAATTATTTTAAAGTCGCGTCTTATTTATGAACTCCATTATTTCAATTGTGTTGAAATTTAGAATTTCATGAATTTCGCCAAATTATTTATTTTAATTAAATTTTGTCTCAAAATTACAATCAATAAATGTGATGTTGAGATTTAATTATTTTTCCGCAAATAAATTTTATTCGAAAGTTAGGTTTTAAAGAAAGGAGTGATGTTCCGGATTTCACGGAACTCGGGGCGTCACACACAGTATGTATAATACATTGTGTACACAAAGTATCACAAATTTAACAAGGAGTTTATACATATACACATGTATATCACAGATATAACATAAGAAATACAGAAATTACTAAACTGCAGAAATACTAAAATGACGTTCATAAAACCTTAGAATCTTCCCGTTCTCTCTCAACCTAATTAGGTCCACCTAGAACCCCCTTAGATTCTTGGATTCTCGAATGGAATCCTGGACAAAGGTAGGTAAAATGGTCTAATTTCGGTTTCAACGGAGGAAGATTGAGAGTAAACAAAATAGCCTACCAAGTTAAGGAGAGAAAGCACATGGGAAATGGATATTAGGGTTTGAACCCTTTAGATCTTTGAAATTTTTCCAGAAAATTGCAGATTCGTTATCAATTTTCCAGATCAGAGTAGATCCATGTAGTATTCCCACAGACCAGTCACCAAGAACCACAGAGCTATACGAATCTCTAAGGTATCATGTAGATCAACCCAGAGATTCAAGATCTGGACTACTTTCATGAAGAACCTTTCAAGATTTCTTTGTTCAGAAAGTTTAAACACCAAGAAATGTTTAGAGATTTACAGACAAACTGTATAAACAAATTTAGAGTATGAACTAATTTACTCTAACACTCTTTCACTGGAAACAAAAATCACAAAGATTTACTCTATAATGAAAGAGAGAAAAGAGGCATGACAAATAAGAGAGATCAACCCTAATCTTACTATTAGGGTTCTTTTATAAGGCGGGTCCAACAGACGATGACGTCCCAATTGGTTTGATCTAACAGATGAAATGGTTTCTTGTTATAATAGTTAAAATCGTGTTTGTAAATGAATTTTTTTACTGAACTTGGTCTTTGAGATAAAGGCCACATATTTGGGCCATTTCAGTGCAAATGGGCTGTCTTCATGGGCTACAAACATAAGTTCTTCGTGGACTGCAGTATTGGTTCAATTAGCTCCACATTTATGCCTAAAATCTTGGTTTTTTGTTTCAAAGTTTTGAGGTGAAAAGATGAAAACCTTGAACTCGATGTTTTCTTTTATTCAAAATATGTTGGCAAAACGATCTGAAGCTGAATCCACACATAATCTATAGACTATAATGTCATAAATCCTCATCTAATGTGGTCTCTTTGGGAGTCAGTTGGAAAACAAATAAAATCATAGCTCGAAGGCTAGTCTCACCCAATACTGTTAGGAAATTTATTCACAGATAAACTATTTATCCAGGATCCAAAATCATCATGCTGAATTATCAAGAATTAAATAACTGAAGCGGAAACGTACCTTAATCAAACATGATTCACGATGAACGATTCGACGGTCGGATCTTCCAAATCGATACGTAGTCCGTATTTTCTCTCTGATGATGTGATGGCAAAAAGAATGAACAACACGTAGGATTCAGGGACCATAACCGACTTTATATACTGAATTGCCAATTAACCTAATCCGGCCCATCATGAATTAGGTGATGGCCTGATATCTACACATAAAAGTCCATACCTTTAATTAGATGCATTAAAGCCCGATATATATAAAATCCTTATTAGATCACTTTAAATGGGCTTAACAAAAATTGATAGCCTTTTATTCAATACACAATAATTCACATATAAGCCTACACGATTGATTAAAATCCTTACAATCTCCCACTTGGGTTATATGTGTAACCTTACAATTGTGTATCAATCATAACCTTATGAGTACTCAGAATTTTGCTATCATTACTGAATGCATCCCCAAACAATCCGGTCCATCAATTATATCAACATAGGATCAAAGCGGCTTTCGCTACATTAATCGTAACTAAACCTTCAATGGTCACGTATATCGACATAACTGAATGACATGGATCAAGTATGGATGTGTAGCATGAAAATTACATGTAATGTGATCTTCAACATGCCTATTTCCAACTGGTCCAACTTTAGTGAGATCATCCTTAAACAAGTTCAGAGATAATAAACCTGAAACCTTACAGCTGTAAATAACTTTAACTTTAAACTGTATCCAAAAGGACAGTAAATGTGTCTAATGCACCCAAAATACAAACTCCCACTGAAACCGAATATCCTTAAGAAATACAACACCTATATGAGTAATGTACTCATGAAAGACCTTGGGTTGTAATACTTTAGTAAGCGGATCCGCAATTATGGAGTTTGTCACAATGTGCTCTTATTGACACATGTCCACTCTGAACTGTATCCTTCACAACCAGGAACTTATGTCAATGTATTTTGACTTAGTTGAGCTCCTGTTGTTACTGGAATATAAATCTGCTGAGTTATTGTCACAATATAACTTTAGTGGTCTTTCTTTACGGTACAGAATATGCAGCCCAGTGACAAAATTTCGCAGCTATATTCCATAATCAGATGCCTCCAAAATTGCTACAAACTGTGCTGCCAAGTGAAAGAAGCTAGAGTGTTTGTTAAGCACTCCTTCCGGAAATAGCTCCTTCAACCAGCAGATAAATGTAGCCTGATGTGGATCTTTTACTTTCTTGCATCTAGCAAAAATCGGAATCATAATACCATATGATCTCCAACTGATCCAATTTTCTGTATGCGAGCATGTAATCTTTTGTTCTCTTTAAATACCTTATAACCCATGTTTGGCTGCTTTTCCAAATGATCCATCCCAGGGTTACTTAAATATCTGATTAGTATCCCATTAATGTATGCAATATCCAAACGCATACAAACTTGAGCATACATCAGATTTTCTATAGCTTAACTATATGAAAGCCTCTGCATTTCTTTAACTTCAAGATAACTTTTCGGGCATTAGTCGAGACTAAATTTGTCTCCCTTAGCGATAGGGCTGTCCCCTGATTTACTGTCTTGCATACCAAACCTCTTAAGTACTTTATTGATATAGCCCTTTTGTGACAATTTAAGAATACCCCGAGAACAATCCCGGTGTATCTGAATTCCTAATACAAAAGAGACGTCACCAAGATTTTTAATCTCAAAATTCCTTGACAAAAAATCTCATAATTTTATGTGACATACCTATATCATTAGTGGCAAGCAATAATCAACATATAAAACCAGGAAAATATACTTACTCCCACTGAACTTGTAATACATACAATCATCAACAACATCAATCTCAAGACCAAATGAGATAATTACTTGATGAAATTTGTATTACCCTTAACGGGAAGCTGGCTTGAGTACATAAATGTATTTCTTTAATTTGCAAACCATATCGTCCCATCAATGTCACCATTGAGAAATGCCACCTTAGTATCCATTTGATGTAACTCGAGGTCAAAATGTGCAACAACCTAACTTTCCTGAAAGAGTCTTTCGTAGAAACCAAATTGAAAGTCTCTTTATAGTCAATGCCATCATTCTGTGTAAAGCCCTTAGATACAAGACGAACCTTATATCTTTCCACATTACCTTTCGAATCCTTCTTGGTTTAAAAATCCATTTAAGACCAATGGGCTTCGTACCTTCTGTTAATGGGACAAGATCCCAAACTTTATTGTCTTGCATATGCTTATACTCCTTATTTATGACATCAATCCACTTATGAGAGTTAGAACCCTGCATGGCCTGATGGAATTGATTAGACCATCTTCCACCATTCCATTATTTTCCTTATGTTCTTGGAAAAATACTATTTAAATTATCCGGAATAGCATTTTTTCCCTTTCTCTCGTGGATTTCTTTAATGGCTTTAGTTATTGAGGTTGTTGAGTTTGTATTTCTGAAATTTACCTTATTTTGGATGGGAGGTTCTTCAACATTGTCTAATTGAGGTTCCGGATATGCTTATTGATCAATGACATGCATAAAAACTTGTACATTGTCAAAAGCAATAGTAGGAATCGAAACCGATCCTTCCTCAACTTATTCCTTAAAGACAATATCTCTAACCTTATTTCTCCCCCCAAACTCAGCATCCTCAAAAAATGTTGTAATTCCCGTTTCAAAAATTGACTTAAGTGTGGGATCAAAATAGAATGAGCTCATTTAGAGTTCATTTCTCCCTTTGATAGTTACAACTGACCTTAAATTGACTGAATTGTGCAAGAAGCTTGCACACTATGAAATGAGCTCATTGAGAGTCCATTTCTACTTTGACAGTTATAACTAACCTTAAATTAACTATATTGTGCAGGAAGCCATATCAATACCAAATGCACGAGCAAGTCATTAGACAAGTCGAGTTTTAGTTCCTTAAGTTTTGAAGCAGTGTGAGACATCTACATGATGTACTCCCTTATTTTCCCATTGCCTTTACACTTTATTGAAATCAAGCTTTGCATAAGCGTGCTTGTTTCAGCCTTATCGTTTTTCGCAAAACGTTTCTTAATTTCGGCAAGGAATTCATTGGCATCATATACCTCCTCAGATACTATGCCACTAAAGGCTTCCGGAATGCCGCACTTAATGATCATGTGACTCACGTAATTTAAGCAATCCCACTTCTCAAAGTTCCTCATTTGATTAGATGAACTTTCATCCGTAAGAGGAGTAAGTTGCTCAATCTTTAGTACACGGTTTAGATCCATGCAGCCAACGAAAAGTTAATGTTGTTGTTTTGATCCTTGAAGTTTGTTCCATAAATATAGGGATTAAATTTGAGCTTGTAGATATACTACTAGCAGAATTTGAAACTGAATAGAGAACACTTAAATAAAATAGCTCACATAAGTACCTTATTATGCAAATCATACTTTCAAATAATGGTAGGGCCCATCACAAGATACCTAGCACAACATCAATATTTAGTCTTTGGACAGAAATATTGACTTGTAAGTGGTACTCTTGGTGTAGTGATCAAACATTGACAGTAAGACATGTCAACCAACAAACCTTTCTTTGGACCGATTTATTGATCACACGTAAAATCAAATAACCGTCACGTATTTATCACCACAAGTTCATGTGAAATTCGGGCCAAATATTGACCTTCCTTTGGGCCGATCAATATCCGCATGAGATAACACACAAACACCTAATTTTCCCTTAGTATAGTGATCAAACACTGGCAATAAGACATGTTAACCAATAAATCTTTCTTTGGACCGATTTACTGGTCACACGTTAAACCAAATAATTGCCACGTGTTTATCACCATAGGTGCACGTGAAATTCGAGCCAAATATTGACATTCCTTTGGGCCGATCAATACTCACAATGAATAACACACACAAATACCTTCTAATATCCAAAGTTAATTAATATCCACAAGAGAGGTTGCTTTGGAAACATGTTGCTTCAACTAACTTACTTTCGAATATTATATCTCTCAAAAGATTCCGATGTACCAAGATTTGAAACAGAAATTCATTGATTTGCATCTATATTTGACTTTAGGATTTGAATTATAGAATTCAAAACTTTAGAATAAAGCAATCCTTAAGTTGAGAGAGTCTAATTGCAATATTCTTAAACTTTAGGTGGCCAATTCTGTAAAATTTTAAGCTTGAATGACTTAAATTACAATTTTCCCAAAACCTTATTGGCCAATTTAGAGAAATTCTAAACTTTAGGTCCCAATTTGAAAGAAAAACAAACTTTAGAGGGACAAAATAAGAAATTTTCAATCTTTAAAGGTTGATTTTGAAAATTTTCAAACTTTAGGAGCCAATTTAGAAAATTCCCAAACTTTAGGGACTTAAATTTTAAAAAAAAATTCAAACTTTAAGGACCAATTTTGAAAATTTCCAAACTTTAGTGACTGAATTAGAAAATTTTCAAAATTTAGGGACCAAATAAAAGAATTTCAGAACTTTAGGTGCTGTATTAGAAAATTTTCAAACTTTAGGGACTGAAAATGAAAATTGTCAAACTTTAAGAGACCAAATTAGAAAATTTTCAAGCTTAAGTCATAAATTCCATAACTTCAGGGCTTGATTTTATAAATTCCAGAACTTTAAGAGCCAACTTGAATAATTTCATAACCTTAGGGGCTTTGGTCGTAAAAAAAAAAAAAAAACTGAAGGGCTTAAATTTTATTTCAAAATAAAGAGGGAGGACCATAGTTGCAACTCACACAAAATACCCAAAATTGCAAAATAGTCCTTTAATACTCCAAATTTCCAACTGAAAGCCCCTTGCCCTAATAACCTGATTTTGCAGCAACTAGGGTTTCAATAGAACCTAGTCCCCGCCCCAAAAATCGGAGAACGAGGCGCACTACCGGTGCGGCTTCATCTCCACCGAGCGGCGCCTGCTGACGCCGCGACTGCAGCCTCCTTCGTTGCTCACCTCTGCGTCGCGCGCAGCCAGCTTGCGACAGTGTCGCAAGTGCCATGATGACTGAAACCATCGCTCATACCACCATCAACCCAAAAATTCGACCACAATAACCGGCCACACCTCAAGCCCGCGCAGCCCATCCCGGACGCTACAACCTGCAGCGCACACGTGATGCAGCGCTCGCCCGTATCGCCGTACAACCGCTGCGTGCCCATTGCCGGCGACTTAATCCAGCTCAAAACCGTCCAAACCCAAATCGTAAAATCCAACATCCCAAACTTTCGATCATAATACACAAAATCAAATATATACACAGCCATGTCCATAAACATCTATACACGGTATACTATAGATACAAAACTGAACCCAAATTAGATTTCTCATATATACATATATATATATATATATATATATATACACACACAGAGAGAAAAAAAAAAATTGATTTGGTTGAAACCTTAATTTCGAAATATATACACATATAGATTCACAGAGAGAGAAAATGAATTAATGTCCTTATTCAATTTCTCAACAATATGCAAACCGAATCTCAATCCACATCCATGTATACGGTAGTGAGAAGATGTATACATTATATATCATATTCATACGAACATAGATCTGATAATTCAATACGATGTTGGCTCTGATACCACTTGTTAGGAAATTTATTCATAGATAAATTATTTATCCAGGATCCAAAATCATCATGCTGAATTATCAAGAATTAAATAACTGAACCGGAAGCGTACCTTAATCAAACATGATTCACGATGAACTATTCGACGGTCGGATCTTCCAAATCGATACGTAGTCCGTATTTTCTCTCTGATGATGGGATGTCAAAAAGAATGAACAACACGTAGGATTCAGGGACCATAACCGACTTTATATACTGAATTTCCAATTAACCTAATCCGGCCCATCATGAATTAGGTGATGGCCTGGTATCTACACATAAAAGCACATACCTTTAATTAGATGCATTAAAGTCCGATATATATAAAATCCTTATTAGATCACTTTAAATGGACTTAACCAAAATTGATAGCCTTTTATTCAATACACAATAATTCACATATAAGCCCACACGATTGATTAAAATCCTTACAAATACAACTCAAACCCGACAACCTTCCATTCACGACCTTGAGTACGAAGATAAAAAATCTTCGACAATAATTTAGCTCCTATTTGGTAAATTTTTTTTATAGACGACCACATAACATCTCATTGAACATTTTTTTTGAAAAGTCAGGAATTTCGATTGGTCAAAAATTTCCACCTACCATTTTTTACTTTTAAAAATATGACAAACGAAATGTTTTCAGTCACTATTTATAAACAATCATTTATAAACATTTTACAAAATAAAGTGAATAAAAAGAACATTAGCAATACTCATTTCTATTTCGTAATTTTTTTTTAATAAATAAAAATTTGATGTTTTTTAGGTAATATACGTGTTAAAAATAGTTTGAAAAAATGTGTTGTTTATTATAAAGAGTTTACTATTTGGTAAAAAAAAAAAATTGTTTATAAACAAAGAATATCATGTTTTGATATAAATTTGTGGTTGAAAAGCGATTTGAGAAAATGTGTGTAGTTAAAAAGTGATTTGGGAAAATGTGTAACAATTTACTGAACAGAGGCGAAGTATTATCTATTTGGTAAAAAAATTTTGTTTATAAACGAAGAATGTGATGTTTTCGAAATAAAATATATTATTAAAATAATTTGAGGAAATGTGTGTAATTAAAAAGTGATTTATAAAAATGTATTGTTTATAAACTTATTTATAACAAATTTACCAAACAGAGGCTAAAATTTTGCCGAACAAAGGCTAAGAAAGAGATGTTTCCAAAAAAAAAAAAAAAAAAAAAATTCAGTAAAATCTACTAGGATTTGTATTCATTATTATTGTTAGGAAATTAAGAGACATGTTAGATTAGTGAAAATATTTCATAATTTCAAAGTTAAAAATCTATATAATAGAGTAAAATGTCCCAATCATTTTCATTTGGTCCAACCACCTTTCTTCCCACCATTAGGTTGGTGATGATGGAAATATCCCACTACCATTTTCCCTAACTTTAGTAGTGTAACAATTATAATCAATCCAATTTGTCATAATTTAACGAGAGTATAACCCCACAATGTTTAGAGATAGAAGCCACGTCTCATTCCTCTGTGTAAAGGAGAAGAAATATTCAAGATGTGATCTCAGATTATTTTAATCACTCGATGCTCTTTTCTTTTAAGAATATTTTTATACATTTTTTATTTCGACAATCAAGAGATAATTTAATATACTCCTCAAATAAATGTCTACACGTTCAATATATCATATCCTATATCAAAAATGTATTAAAATGAAAAATATGACGTATAAACGTAAACATTAAAATAAAAGTTTAAATTAGTATGTTCTCAACATGTTCTTATCCTCGATTCATCAAATAACACATGTCCCTTCCGTCCTTATTTTCATACAGAATAAGAAAACATAATTAATATAGTAAAAAATATAATTTTTCTTTTATTTTTATTAATATATCCTACATTAAACAATGATTTAAATATGACTATTTATATTTATTGATAACAAGATACATTAAGGGCCCGTTTGCAATGATCGATTTTTGCTTTAACTTTTACTTTTATTTCTCGTAGAAGATCTTTTAGAAAAAAAATTATCTTAATTTTTTTAAAACTAATTTTTAAAAACACTTTCTACTTCAGAAGTACTTTTGGAAGGAAATGCTTTTAGAAGAAGTTACACTGAACTGAATCAACTTCCTCTAAACACTTTTCTAACTGGTGGAAGTATTTTTAATTTTTTTTTTTTTGTCAAACAGATCAAGTTCAGCTTTTGATTTCTCAAAATCTATCGCAAGCTGGCCCTAAATAGGGACATTTTAAAAAATAAAAAATATTTATATTTTCAATAAAGAAAGTGCCTATAATTTAAAATAGATTAAAAAAAAAAAAAAAATACACACACACACTAACTTTATGGGAGAATTGAAATGGAGGATAATATTAGTACATAATTTTGGCTCCTCTCTCTTTATGGGAGAATTGAAATGGAGGATAATATTAGTACATAATTGATAATTTTGGCTCCTCTCTCTTTTTGGGTGCTGACATGCACAACATTATCATAGTTTCTTCGTTTTTGTCATTGAAATTGGCATCCATTGAATGATGAATGGTCCATGTAATTAGTAAGTAGTCTGACTTTCTACTTTGATTCCTTCAACACCTTACCCAAAAAGAGCCTCGTAATGACCTTTTCACATTACTCTAAGAAATGATAAAATCATTTTTGTCATATTTCTTATTTTCATTTTCCCTCATTTTATCTGGTTGAGAAGGAAGTTCAATAATTTTTAGTCACAATGACTCAACTTCTTATGAATTACAGCTAGTGGGACGAATCGACTCTTTCCTCCGTGTGCCTATATTGAACGAGGAATGGGAGATATAAGAAATATACTGCTTTCTATTTCTATAGCTGTCTGCATAAAGAACTCTTTGATTTTGCCACTGCGATATTTTCTCGTAATTTAGAAGTTAGGATTGGTCCTACTTTCCTTTTTTGACCCTGTTCAAAAAAGGTTAGTAGTAAAATTAGTGTTCTAAAAAGTATAAAGCGTGACGAATCGGCGAGACTGAATATCAAGCTTAAGCTCATCTAGGCGCGAAAAAGCGCGACAATGCTCGAGTGAAGCGCGAAATGTGACGAAGCGGCGATGTCAAACTTCAAGTCTAAGCGCGTCTAAGTGTAAGCGTAAGCCAGTTTTTTAGAACACTGAGTAAAAGTAGCCTCGGTGCCCCCACACGTGCTTTAAAATGAAAAGTTATAAATTAAAATGATTTGATTTAAAAGTTGTAAACGAAAATACAATTCCGGAAATGGGATGTCAAGACTTGATTGTTTCGTATTTTATAATTTTTATATCTAGAAATAGAGGTGGAGAAAGTTACCTCAACTATTGAACTAATCAAATATTATTCAACTGCTTGGAAGGGAAAAAATTGTGCCAGTTAAGTGTATAAAAGTTGAAGTGAATGTGATATGTTTTTTAAGAACTCATTCAAGCCAATACTTAATGGCCTGTTCCGTGGCTGGTTATAAAAGAAATTTTGTTATTTTCGATAAAATCAATTTGGTAAAAGTTTTTTGTTTATAAACAAAAAATGTAAAATATACGATTAAAAAATAATTTTAAGAAATGTGTTGTTTATAAACTTTTATATCCAAGTTACCAAATGGAGGCATAATTTATAAACAAGTAAAAAAACGAAGTGCAAGTAATTGATGTAAATTTTTGAGTTTAAAAACTTGAAAAATGCGAATAATTATCATCAATATAAATTATTTTAATCACGAGAATATGAAGAACTAAGATATATACTCAAAAATCATAATTGAAGATAGGGGTGGACAAAATAACCGAACCAGATCAGACCAAATCAGAACCAAACCAAACCAAGCGGTTTGGTTCAGTTCTACATAAAAAAAATAATGGTTTGGTTCTTAGAATCAAGAACCATTCGATTTTGGTTCTGATTCCGGTTCTCTTTCCAGAACCAGAACCAGAACCAAGAACCAAACTATATATATATATATATATATATATATATATTTTACAAATTAGTGGATATTCATCTCACCAAAAAATTAAAATCTAAAATTATAAATGTGAAATGTACAAAAATGTTATTTAACATACGTTTTATCTCATTTCATATTAGACAAAGAATTTAAATCATAAATCTAAATTCTAATTCTAATTCGTTTTTCTTCTTTTCAATTATAAATACGCATTCACACTGCTTTACTCACACTCCTATAACACAACAATCTTTGCACTCCTTAGTTACCATTGACGAAAATGATGTTTATTTTTTAAAATTTATGTATATATAAACCTCGACCCAATTCATCAATTCTCAAGAGTTAACCAAACTCAAATTGCAAATTTCATCCCTAACTCACACGGCACCAAGGTAGAATGAGACTCAGAACTTCATCGTAATCTGTAACTATAAGTCTAAACTACCTTTATGTTCGATTCTCTAAATTTCAACATGTCGACGAGCTTCCTTCAGACTAGTTTCTTCTTCTTTGACTTAGAATAACATGTTACTTTTTCTAAATCTTTGTTTTGTTAACTAAAAATTTCATTTTCTATTTAGTAATGATGTAGATGGATTCTAATGAAGAAGCGGATATGAAAATGTTTTAATTTACATTTATTATTTAAAAATTCAAGTAATGGTCTCAGAACCAAACCAGACCAAACCAGAACCGAGCGGTTTGGTTCCGGTTTGGTTCCATATCTTTGAAAAAACCAATTGGTTCCATTAGTAAAAAACCATCGATTTACGGTTTGGTTTGATTCTTCTAGAACCAGAACCAAACCGAACCACGTCCACCCTTAATTGAAGAAGTTTTACGGATAAATATTCCATTTGCATTCATCATTGATACTCAATTTGATGCTATTTCGAAACTCGATCCCACCTATCCTTATGTAGAAACTCAAGACAAATTCGATTACCAATCGTTTTTAATGTCCACATAAGTTGCAATGTCAAGTTTGGTAACACAAGTTACACGGTGACTAGTAAAAGTAAATTGAACTTTAATGATCTAACTGCTAAAAATTAAAGTTAGATTATCCAATTGTAATTTCACTGAAAGTTCAGTGTCTAAATTGTAATTAAACAGTTTTTTTTTTTCAGAAATTAGAATAAAGCAAGGTCAAAATCGTAATTTGGGTTCATTTCGGTGGCGCAACAGATTTAACGGTTGACGCCGCTTCAAATTTTCCCAATAAGCTTCGTGGTTCCCACGTAACCACGTTCAAGTGTGTGTGTGTGAGAGATAGGCGCTTGCTGTTGGAAGTTGAGACTTAAGCACCGTTCTTCTCTTTATCAACTTCCATTGGCAATTTGTTACTGTTTTGAATTCAAATTTAATTGAGATCGTGGAGAGAAGGGGTGGACTGAGATTTTCGCGGCTTTTACTATTTCACTGGACATTTTTATGTTTTGTGCAGCCATTTTTGCTTTATTTTACTTTCATTTTATTTACTTTATTCAACGCGGAAAGTAATTTTCAAATTTTCGAGTTCACGCTTCAAAATTTGGTTTCATAAATGTTGATTTTTTCAACATGCCTTTTTAAAGGAAATTCAGCTAAGCTTTACCTTGAAGTTCATGAACTTACTAATCTACATCACTGATCCACAAATACTTCCGTTATTTTATTTATTTTTATTTTTTTTGCATTTGTCGCTAATTTTTGGCGGATTCATTCATTATGCGGTCTTCAAATCTAGCAGCGTTTAGCAATTTCACGATAATTTTGATTCACTAATCAATGGTGTGAGCAGTTTCGCGACGGTTTTTACATTTGGTTATGGAAATCATAACGGTTACGTATTCGACTTATTTTTATTATTACTCCACGAATGAGATTGAAGAAAGGAAGCTTCAGCTGACCCTTCAACTAGAACCCTAATCTGAAATTTCAATTTACCAACGTTCGACGAAATCGACACCAGGTGAATTGAATGTTTCAGTTTTCGCATGCCTTTTTGGAAAATTATTTTAAAGGGCATCTTACTTGGACTTGAAGGATTATTGGGGTCACTATTAGGCAAAGCTGTCTGTTAGGAGTTTCTTACTCTATCCAAGGGGAATTTTAGGTTTCTGTTGAAAGAAAAGGCTTAAGGCCATATATTAATCAAAGTGGTTAATCACAACTAATCCCTTTGAATTATTATACTTTTAGCTTACTCAATATTTAGCAGTTACTAATTTTTCTATAATTAGCTTTTTTCTATTGTGTTGCAGGTTGATAATGCTGTTATAACTAGTTGGAGGGCGGTAGATTTTCTATTGCAAACTTAACAACATTCAGCCTAACATTCTTGCCCTTTTCTGCTGGGAAATGGGCCATTGAGAAGTGCTGTATTAGTTTCGCTTCTGTTCAGTGGTTTGGGGGGAATATTATTTATGGTCTTTTCATGTTTGGTGTGATTTAAGTGGGGTTTTGAGGAATAGGGGAAGACCTTGAGAAATGGGAGCTATTGGTGGAGAAGAATTGATGAATTGGGAGAAGATGCAAGTTGGGGGCAATGGAAAGGAAGAAAAGATTCTGGTGTTGGTGCGATTGAGGCCTTTGAGTGAAAAGGAAATTGCACAGAATGAAGTTGCAGATTGGGAATGCATCAATTCAACCACCATTTTGTACCGGAACAGCCTCCAAGAGCGGTCCGGACTTCCCACAGCTTACTCACTTGGTAAGAAAATTGCCTCATTTTGTTTCAAAACAATATTTAATTTGTTTTAGTACGGGAAAGAGAAAAGGTTATGTGCATGAGCATACAAATTTGCTTCTTTTACAAAGAATTCTACGTTGCAAGTAACCTACTATTCAACCATTTATGCAGATTGTTGGTTTCTGTCAACAGATCATCTCAATATTGATCACAGTTGGTTAATTTAGTCAGGATCCAGGAGCCATTTTAGGACACTAACGATAATTTTAATCTTATGGCAAACTTATGTTAATTTATTGGACTTCATAGTCAACTAACTGTATGAAAATTTTCTGTGGACTTCACAGATTTATGTGTTTATGAGGAATTATAGTTATCAGTAATCTTACTTTCTTCCTTTGTTGGCTTCTTTTTATGTGTTTATGAGTGTAGATCGAGTATTTAGGGGTGACTGCAGAACGAGGGAAGTTTATGATGAAGGAGCAAAGGACATTGCCCTTTCAGTTGTTGGTGGCATCAACTGTAAGTATTCCTTCGCTTTCTGTTTATTGACCTAGTTCGTCATTTTTTTTTGGTCAATAATTTGTTTGCCACATAAAAATGACAAGCTAAGTGTTCTAACTCACATAAAAATTTCGTTTCAGCTACTATTTTCGCATATGGCCAAACAAGCAGCGGAAAGACATATACCATGAATGGGATTACTGAGTATGCTGTAGCCGACATTTATGATTACATAAAAAGGGTATTTAATGCCTTATGGTGTTAATTTCAATTCCTTTACATGGATAGCAATGCAAAACTTTTTTTTACCTGTTTGGAATTTTTAGGGCTTATGTTTCTATAATTGTTTCTTAAGAATAATTGTTTTTTTCCTAGCATGAGGAACGAGCATTTGTATTGAAGTTTTCTGCCATGGAAATTTACAACGAAGTTGTTAAAGACCTCCTCAGCAGTGAGAATACTCCACTCAGACTGCTTGATGACCCGGAGGTGAGCTGAGCTCTCGTTCGCTTACTTTCTAATGTGAGCACACATATTTCTTTTACTTATTGATCCAATTATCCAGAGAGGAACTATTATAGAGAAACTCACAGAAGAAACTTTGAGGGATTGGAGTCATCTCAAGGAACTTTTAGCCATTTGTGAAGGTAGGGCGAGTTTAATGGCTATCAATTCTTAATTGCCACATCTTAACCATCTAATCAAATAGAATAATTGTGTTTCTGGGTTATTCTCATAGCACAAAGACAAATTGGTGAAACATCGTTGAATGAAACAAGCTCAAGATCTCATCAAATTCTCAGATTGGTGCACGCCTTCTCCTCTTCCTTTCTGCTTAAAATTTCTGGGAACACCCTAGAACTCCTATAATTAGCTAACTTAAACTTGATTATTATTTTTTCCCAGACAATTGAAAGTTCAGCTCGCGAGTTCTTAGGGAAAGAAAACTCAGCCACCCTTTCTGCTAGTGTGGTATTGACAATCACTTGTCTTGTAGATTTGATGATTAATATATACAACAGGTTGAGCTTTGGATTTGTTAATCGAAGAATTTTCAAATGACAATTCCCTTATTTTTTGCCTGCAGAATTTTGTTGATCTGGCTGGAAGTGAGCGTGCATCTCAATCATTATCAGTCGGGCAAAGGCTGAAAGAAGGCTGCCACATCAATCGTAGTTTACTAACTCTAGGAACTGTGATTCGCAAGCTAAGGTTGAATAATATTTTCTCTCCCCTCTTCTTTTTCTTTAGCTTCTTGTTTGAGTTGACTGCATCTCAAATATAACAAGTGGTCCTTTATTATCACCAATGTTGTATTATTATGTTTTATTTGGAGGTAGTTCATTTTTTTCTTGGCCCACAGAGGAGGACAAGAATTTATCCATTTTTTTTACTTCCCCTCCCAACTCACGCTTTTCCAATCTTTGAATTACTAACTGTATATGATTTGTGTAGTTCTAAGCCACATATAACTCTATGACTTTAGCCATATGCTATATGCAGCAAAGGAAGACATGGACATGTCAATTACAGAGATTCTAAGCTAACACGGATTTTACAACCTGCCTTGGGAGGCAATGGAAGAACCACCATCATTTGCACATTGAGCCCCGCAAGATGCCATGTTGAACAATCAAGGAATACCCTTTTATTTGCTACCTGTGCAAAGGAAGTTGCTACAAATGCACAGGTCAATGTAGTAATGTCTGATAAGGCCTTGGTGAAACATCTGCAGAAAGAGGTAGCCAGGTTGGAGGGCGAGTTGCAAACTCCTGGACCAACTTGTGATCATGCAGCATTGCTAAGAAAGAAAGATTTGCAGATTGAAAAGGTTAATAATTTCAGTATAAATTTTAATCCATAGCGTAATGTTTTGAACGGTTGGAATTCTCTTTTAATTCACTGAAACAATTTGCTTTTGTTCACATGCTTAATTGAGAAAATCTCTGTTTTCAATAATTCAGCAGTCAAAAAGCTTATTGCAAGAAGAAGAATATATCTAGATAATGTTTACTAGAAAGTATCTTCTCTAATTAGGATAAAATAAAAATAGCAATTGTTGAGCCAGTCCTATAAAAAACTACTACTATCTTTAAAGGATCAGCAACACAATGACCTTAATTATATATTTCAGTTATCTGGTCAAGAAATGCTTTGGGAATTGTCATGACCCAAAGCTCTCAAATTACTTGCAGAATGCTAATACAATTGCTTGGTTTACTATTCGCAGTTGGAGAAAGAGGTTAGGGAGCTGACTAAGCAGCTAGATCTTGCTAGATCATCTCATGTTGAGGAATTGTTGCAAGAGGTTGGAAATCATAAGAGTTCAAAGAAATTGATACATGTCTCCCCGTTCGCTTTCCTTTTTCTTCCTACAAACTCATACACATACAGAGACCTTGGGGTATTGCACAATACATTGCTAACTAATTTTTCTTTCATTCAATTTTCTAGGATGCCCTTGGATGTCCTCCTAAATTGGAAGCGAACATGCGAGAAGACATATATCCAGCAACAAAGTCATTCCATGGATCCAATCATCATTATAAAAATGTAAGTTCTAGGAAGATTAATGGAATTCAGTCTCTTAGTAAGGGCATCAGGAGCGATGCAAGGTCGGACCAACTGCTGTCAGAAGACAGTGAGGATCATTCTTCATCTTATGACATGTCTGATATGAGTCAAGTAAGAGGTAATCTCCCAGTAGGAGCCAAGGAAGATTCTGATGAAGTTTGTAAAGAAGTTCGGTGTATTGAGATGGACAAAGATTTGTCAAACAGTGAGAATGATGGAAGAATGTCGGCACTGATGGAGTCTGGTAGTAAATGTGCTGCCAATCCGGTGATATCATTATCACTAGATCCTGATGATGAAAATGGTTGCTCTAATGGAATGTTGAAGCATAAAATGCAAGATGTGCAAAATACCATGGAGTCTCTAGCCAGAACTTGCAGGGATGAATTGTCCCTGTCAATAAATATATCTGATTCTGGAAACCTTAAATTGACAAGTAGTGAGAGTTACAAAGCTAATTTAGTGACTGGCTCTCCTGACTTTGAGATGGCAGAAGAAATTGAAACAACCCCACCACCTACTGGGATGGGAAAAAGCTTCCCAGGCAGACCAGAAAACTTCCAAAGAAAGAACTGGAATCTTCCTCCACTAATATATGGTGCGAATGGTATGAGATTGTCCAGAAATGATTCACACTCTTCCTATGGTAGCAGTTTTCTCGATGAAGTAAAAGCTGAGGAGAACATCCATGGAGATGATGACATTCCTACCCTTGGTTCCTTTGTAGCGGGACTCAGGGAGATGGCTAAGCTTCAGTATGAGGAAAAGCTCGATGATCAGGTAATAGTCGTCACAATGAATGTACTTTTTTCTTCAAATATTCAAATTTCTGCATCCTGGGAAATCGATATGGTAATGATTTGGGCTTCATGATTATTAAGATACTACTGTATTCTTATATCTAGGTTCAAGAGCCTGAATCAAGAGCTGAAAAGAGTGTCGAAGATGAATTCGATGCAAGGTATGATTCTTCAGGATCTCCCTCAAATTGGCTCCTGAAGTTTGAAAGGCTGCGAGGATCGATAATTGAATTATGGCAAGACTGCAATGTTTCATTGGTACATAGGACATACTTCTTCCTCCTTTTTAAAGGCGACTTGGCAGACTCCATTTACATGGAGGTAGAACATAGGAGACTATCCTTCCTCAAGGAGATATTTTCTGAGGGAAATCTAACTGCACAAGGTGGCCACACACTCACATTGGCATCAAGGTATCTTCAATTTCTCTTTGACTCCCACTAAAAGAAAATTCGTAACTGTGTAGCATATTTTACTAGATTCTCTCTTTGATGTCAGAATTAGTAGATAGCCCGTGTTATTTGTATATCAAGTGTCCGAATAACTGAAGACAAAAGACTTTTAAATAGCTACATCTCCCATGAATATGATATAAAAACAATACATTGAAGATACTAGACTTTCGATTTTCGTGTCATTGTAAAAATTCAGCCTCAGTTTAGTTATTTCTGATTTATGATTTCAGTATATTGTTTTTCTTGGAGTGACAGCATGAAAGCCCTTCGCCGTGAGAGGGAGATGCTAAGCAAAATTATGTGTAAAAGATACGCAGAAGATGAAAGGAACAGAATTTACCGGATATGGGGTATAGAATTGAACTCAAAACAGAGGAGGTTGCAGCTGGTCCATCGTCTTTGGAGCGACACTAAAGACATGGATCACATTTCAGATAGTGCAGCCATTGTTGCAAAGCTGATTGGATTCTTAGAGCAAGGGAAAGCCCTCAAGGAGATGTTTGGTCTCAGTTTCACTCCTCCACGCGTAAGTCGGAGATCCTTTAGCTGGAAAAACAGTATGACGTCCCTTCTATGAGAGCTAGTTGACAAAATACTTAGGTCATGCTCGGTGCATAATAATAACTGAACTTCATTGTTAGATCTAGCAATGAACAGGGCAGGATGGCGAAAAAGGCTTCGTGTAGCCTACCCAAATTTATTGGGATAAGGCCTAGTTTTTGTTGTTGTTGTGGTTGTAGTTGTTGTATTATTGTGTGCGGTTTAATTCACATTGAAAAACATACCATTATAGGTAGAATTAGGTGTAAAGTTTATCTTTCCAATGAACTGCGATACGTTTATGCAATTTATCTATAGCCTGATCTGGAATCAGGATAGGAAACAACTCGAATTATTCTATAGGAAACTTTCATCCTTTTGTTTGAAGTGTGATGTAATATCAGATGTGGTTTGTCAATTACAATTTGTTATAATGATTGCAACAATTTAATTAGATCTAGAATTTTTTATTGCTTTTAAGTTGGTTTTGTCCATTTGAATTTTTTTATGGATAGTTCTTAAGGAATTTTATATGAAGTTGTCAAGACGGGTTTTTATGGCTAGTGACAAGATAAATGAAGATTGAAGTTCAAATATGCAAAAACATAGTGTGAGGTTTGATGAATCTTCGAATTCAATTCATGGCTACTAAAATTTATTACTCTATGGTGCCACCTACCAGTAAAGGGCTGGGACTTTGGGCATAAGTACGTTCCAAATTGGAGTCAAGGTAGAGATTCTTGGAAAGTTTAACTCAAATTAATTGAATAAAAGGAAGAGGACTTAAAAAGTCTAGTTTAATAATGGGAGGGGCCATGATAATTACAATGATATAGATAGGACCAAGATTGAGACCCAAGTAGATTAATTAATTATTAATTGATGAATTTGGGATCAACCATGGCATGAAGAGAAGCAGATAAATTTTAGGTGCAAAGGGGGCTTAAAACAAGGAAATTTAGGTTTTGTGAAGTAAACTTACTAAAGGAACAATAAATTCGTAAATGTTGTTCAAAAGATATCATTAAGGAGAATTGGACATTAGAAATGATGAAAAGAAACCAAAATCGAAAAGGATAAAAAATTGTGCATGATGCCACGTATTGTCCAAGCAATCGCTTGGTTTATTTCCAAGTGATCACTTGACCTCTACTTTTTTAAGCAGAGGCCAAATGGATTGTACCAAGTGATCACTTGGTTTATAACAAAGCTATCGCTTGGTTATATTAACTAGCCGTTAGGCTAGTTTTGATCATTTGATTTTTTTTTGTGACTTTTCACTTTTGTAACACAACTTTTTTTGGAATTGCTCGCACTATTTCATGAGAGATTGACTGAAAACTATAAAAAAGAGATAGTATTCAATCAATATTAATTAATCATCAACTCACAATCAATCAAATAGTGATATTATTCCAATTCTTGCTTACATTCAAACTTCTGCTTTAGCATTCTTCAAGTTTAAAGAAGAAATAGCAAGTGCTTAAGTTATTTCTTCTTCAAGGCTTGTTTAGTTCTACAAACCATTTGTCAATGAGTCATTTTAAGCTCAATTATACCTAATGGGACAAATATAGTTTTGAGGATAACGATCTCACGTTCAAGCTAATTTTCTCAGTTTGTATTCTTGCTTCATTTTTTTCCTTCTCTGTGTAAGTTCTATTATTTTCATTTCATTTTTAAAATTTTAATAACACTTACCATGTAGAAGTTGAAGGTCTTATAACTAGAGGACCTCTTACGACCATGCCTAAGTGGACTTGACATGTCATCCATAAAGGTCCATGTAGAACTCAAAGGTATCCAGTCATCGTCCGAACTCATCCTTACAGGACTCCTCACTCCAGCTATATGTCGAGCCCGAAATTTGTCATTCATCACACGTGGCGTCGGACTGGTTATATTGAAGTCCACTTTCCAGAAATGTGACAAGACTGGTCAGTGTGTCAGGGAGATATGATCATTTGCAAGAGACGACTTGATGTGAGAGCATCTTCAAAGGGGATGTGACAGCAGCCATAAACCTATAGTAGGTGGTAATTATTACCAAAGAAATGATTTACCTTATGAAGGGTTGGGGTAATGCTATGTGTAAAGTGTAACACGTGTCACGAACTAAGACAACAACCTCCTCTATAAATAGATTGCAATTGCCACAAAGAAAAATGTTAGTAACTCAATAGAAACACAACACATAAATCTTACTCCATAAGAAAAAGATTAGCCCCTGCTGTTTTGAGGTCGTTTTCTGTTTTTATTTTCGAAAACGCTAAAAACGCGTTCTCTTTACTATTTTCGAAAACGCATTTTGGAAAACAAAAAAAAATTTTGTACACAAAACGGAAAACGCGTTTTCGGAATTTTTTTTTTTTTTTTTTATAGAATTATCTTAACTTAGAACTAAGCTTAATATAAAGTTTTTATTTTTATTTTATTTTTATGATTTTTTTTAGAATTATCCTAGCTTGGAACTAAGCCTAAATAAAGAATTTTTTTTTTTTTTTTTTTTTTTTTTTGAGAATTATCCTAACTTGGAACTTAGTTTAAATAAATTTTTATTGAATTCAATATCAACATTACAAAAAAAATTAAATGAGAATTCTTGTTGTTATATTTCAAAAAATGCAATGATAAATGGACTCTGGTAATTTTGAAAGAACTTGCATTTTCTGGATTTTAATAGAAGTAGAGTTTTCTCAAATCCCGAACCTGACCAAGCTGTGTTAATATAGACTCTTAATGCTCACATTAATGTGTTGTATGTAACCATATTTTTAGTGTATTGTGAAAGGAAATTTGAGTTGGAGTTAGTAGTATTCTGCAAGCAAATTAATTAAAAATAGTTTAAATAGTGTTCTGCAAAATTTCAAACAGAACGTGTTTTCCAGCTTTTCATTTTCAAAAACAGTTTTCAGAAATGACAAACCAAACGCGTTTTCAGCAAATTTGAAAACAAAAATGAAAACACAAAACACAAAACATTTTCGAAAATGAAAATACAAAATAAAATACAAACAGAATGCCACCTTAGTAACTCAATACTTTAACACAATACATAAATCTTACTCAATTTTCTCTCTTTTACAGACTTATATTTTTCGCATCCAATTATACTTACTCAAAATGAGTCCTGACTTGAGCGTCGAAGTGCAAACGGGTGCCACCCCGACCCCATTGCATAATGACCATTTGTCCAAGTGTGTAGGAAGTCTATGTGTTCAGGAGGGAGGGAGAAGCTGAGACGTATTGATCCAATGTTCTACCAGATTTTTTGGTCAACATGACCTATTATTGATCAATAGACACACGTACACAAGAATCTCACCAGCTAATTAATGTGTTAGATAAAGAGAGAAAATGTTACAAAAAAATGGTATGCGTGATAAGATTTTTCTAACTTTGAGTATTCATTGTATTGAATGATATATATCCATGGTTAGTACTTAAGGAGGTTGTGCCAACGTAAAGTGGTGACCCAGACACGTTGAGAGATTTGGGCCTTGATAGAACATGAAATATGGTACTTCGTTCGAAGGGGATGTTGGGAAAGTGTAAACGAATCCCAAATCGATTAGCCATGGGTAAATAATGGGCTTGTAAGGATTTGGTCTACTCCATCTAATAGATTACCCATTTGGGATGTAACGTCAATTCTCTACACTCCTAAAATGTAGTATAATTTACTTTTACTTTTAGTGTGACCCACCAGCCCCTTAATTTTCACTACATAGTCCATCACGTATTCTCTAAACACTCATGGTGAATGTTGGAATGGCTGGACCACCGATTTTATTAAGATTCATTTCCCCCAAATTAAAGGAACTTCCATTTGCAAAGTTGAAGTTTTTTCCACACTAGTTCTTTAAATCATGCAAAAATAAATGTCCTGCTTTCACCAATAATGAAAGGATGGAATCTTAGCACTTGATAAGATTTAGGGGAATTAAAACCTGACTGATATGTTGACGAAGACTGTTGTGATTAAGAAATTGAAATTCTGTGGAACTTCAATTGAACTTATCTTTTAATTATTTGGGAGTTGTCACCATTGTAGATGAGTTACTGATGGTGAACTTGTCTCCAAGTTAGAGATTGTTAAGTTGTGACGCTTAATTATTTTCCTAACATAATTGATGTCTACCCTAATTATTGTCACTTCCCAAAGAAGTATGGGGTTCTTATTAAGGATTGTTTAGAAGATTACGTTCTTGTAAAGTTCTATTATAGAATTGGAGTCTTTGTGTAATTCAAATTTCCCTTATTCAATCTTATAAATAGGATGCTGGCATCAAAATAGAAAAAGAAAAATAGAAATTAGAGAAGATTGAATTGTATTTTCTCTTGTAAACATTTTCTTTTAATTATAGTGTATTCCTACAGCGACTGGCGAAGATGTAGTATCACATTCAGACGAATCTTTATAAATCTTGCATGTTCTTGATTGTTTATTTATATTACTTGATATTAATTTTTCTCGATAAAGTAGAATTAGAGTTCCTAATTTATAACAATGCTTATTATGACCCAAGGAGTGCTAGGAAAGATAATTTGGGATTGGGAAGGTTGTGCTGTAGAGAGCTGCATGCCATGCCTCGCAAGCTATAAATAATTTTTTTCGAGGAAACAGTTTTATTTTTAGCACTTGGGAAATGGGCGGAATGTTCTAGACAAAGACGGGGGATTCTAGACATATCTAGCATCAACCCATCTCCAGAGAATTCTAGATTATGGCATGTGATAAATATATTAAATACTTTCGTAGATATATTCTTAGAATTCTCTAGGTGATCAATCTAGGCCATTGGATGTAATTAATATAGCAGTCCATTGATTGAGGTATTGCCTAGAAATAGCTAATTAGGCTAATTTGTAAATTAAAAGAGAGGGATCTCAACAATCAAGCCTTGTAAAGAGTGTTCTTAATAAAGCTTTCCAATTTTAAAGCTCTTATGTTCTTGTTTCTTTGTTCTTGCCTAACTTATTGTGAAGACCGTGGAAGGAGAAAGTTTGCAACACTGAGGTTGCACGATTTGCTTGAGATTTGCAAGCTTGTGACATGCCTCTCGTAAGATAGTTCACTCCGGCGTTTAATTTGTGCTTGTGGAGGAAGGTTCATCAGTATTCATCACTTTTTGCGTAGCTTGGGATCCATCCAAAAAAGGCATCATGTGGGCAGTTGGTCGACAAGATTTATTTAAAACTTACATTCTTCTCCCTTAGGAACATCCATAGAAGCACACGAGTTTCTCCGGTTCCTTCGTAAATGAAAATTAATTCCTCGGCCTCCTACCTATTATTGGAAACCAAAGTAAATAAGCTGCTAAGATACGAGGCATTTTGAATAAATTCCCAATAAATTATTGCAAGTTTAATATTTTCTAACTTCTCCTTACATGTATCACATATGCTAACATTACCACGGCGTTGCATGAGTTTACATGTTACTATGTGAGGAGGATAATCATAAGTACCTTCAATGATTAAAAAAAATATAAAAAATTAATAACTGATAGGAAAGTCCAAGCTCCATGAAAAATCCTACCATGGAGCTAGCTAGAGGACTCGATGATGATTGCCCCGATTGTAGTATTAGAGACATGGTCAACGAGTATCATGATTTAACGGGGTATCTTCTTTAAGGATGACAATGGGTCGAAAGTCAGATTGAGACTCTTTTATGGAATTTTTATTTATTTATTTATTATTTTTATGCTTTTTTTTTTTCTTTTTTAAATTGGTGGGTCTCGGGATGGGCAGGAGGGGCAGTCCCTCCCTGCAGGGTGGAAAACCCGTCCCATGGACCCTATTAGTCGAGGCTGGTTGCCCCTAATGGAATTGGTATCTACAGATCATTGAATTTTTTTGTCCTCACTAATTTTTTCATTGCTTAACCTGCGAAGGATAGAGCAGTAACGAAAGATCATTAATTTGCAAAAATAAGCATACCATCCCTCGACGTGAGTAATACTGTAATAGGAAGAAAGAAAATTCCGTGGAGAAAACCTAGGGTTTATGCCCATTTTCATTCACCATCTGACCCAATTGTATAAAATATTTCTCTCTCACATAATGCTATGCCCATAAAAATCGATCCAATGCAATATTCTAAGGTGGCTCGACAAAGATAATACTATTATTTGCAAAGAAAACCTAGAATTTTTCTTTTCTTGCATGTTCGGCAAAGCTTGCTTATAATTTAAGCCAGTTAAATATATATATATAGAAGTGGACCCGTAATTTTAGGGATCGGTTAGTATTTCAAGTCTTGCTCCCTCTAAACTCATGTCGGGAAATTGATCAAACTTAACCGTTACAGCGTAAATGATTAAAACATTTATAGGTCCGTATAGATAAGGAGTCGAGCAACGTAGCTACTAATTATAATTTTGTTAGAAGCAATGATATTTATGATCCCAACTGTTTTGTTTTATTGCACCCTGTAGGTTCTCACATAATTTCCATTTGTGCAGTCAACAAATATAAATGCAAATCTAAACATTTTATGATGTACACTAAAAGAATTAATTTCAAATTGCTGAATAAAATCTGTAAAGTCCAATTAAAAGGATTATTCTAAAACCTATCCCTATTATAAATAGGTGCATTTTGTATGTTAAGTCACAAGAAATCAACCAAGTTCCATGGATCAAGACACTAATGTTGCTGGAGAATCGTCGAGGTCCAGCCAACTGGACAGCGAGGCCAGGCCATTTAGATTTCCATCCCCAGAAGAAAGAACGCTGTTTGGGACTTTTTCCCATGGTTACCCCGTTACTAGAGAAGAAATTTACGACTATTTTAGTGTGTAAGTGGAAGATAAATGTGTTTATAAAACAAATTATTGTTATTACATGATATATATATATACCCCTATTTAATTATTTATTTATCTATTTTTACTTTGTGACTCACTAGGGTGTATGGGAATTGCCTCCAGAGCGTTTACGTACACGTGAACAATGAATTTGCAAAACTTATGTTCTGGAGTAAGAGTTTGCCTGATTCAATAATGGGGGACGAGGAAGTTGTGTACTTATTTATTAATACCAAACCAGTCTGGCTAAAGAAATTCAGACGCCCTGAAGGGAATAGAAATCAGACAGAGTAGTTTCCTTTTCCATTTTTTTTTTTTTTTTTGAATGATGTAAACAGTTACATATTTTCACCTCATCTTGTGTTAGAAGTGGACCCCTATGACTCCGTTTGTTAAAAGTTTTATATTTAAAAATATTTTTTTATATTTCTGAGATAAAATTTGTGATTGAAAGGTGGAGAGAAAAGATATGTGTAGTTAAAAAGTGATTTGAAAAATTATGTTGTTTAAAACATTATTTACGACACTTTGCCAAACAAAGACTATATAATTCTTGGGATCGGTTACGTAATGTTTCGACTCTTGTTCACTTTAAACTTGAAATAATGCTATTCATAGTGAAGACTGTCGATAGCCATCACACGTGACATGCTTATGAAAATTCATTTGAGTCTTCACAATGAATAGCATTACTCTTAAACTTGTGTCGGGAAATTGATAAAACATGATCGTCACGGAAAAATGATTAAAACATTTATAGTTCTTATATAAATAATAAGAAGTCATGCAAAGTAACTACAACTTACAAAACTTTTTAGAAGCAATAAAGTAAAATTCAAATAGAATAATTCCCCAAATTGATGTCTACAAAATGTGAATGCAAAATTTAGGTATATAGATGTGAATGCATTTATTGTCTAAATTGTGTGTGGGTAATGGTAAATACTGAATAGTGATTAATATTTTTGTAATCATTTTTAATTTTAATAATTGTGCAAAGATTACATGATAATAATTTCCTGAACTCTAACGTCGCTCAATCGTCGTATGTTTGATGAGTTAAGATAAATAATAATTGTGATTGATGTTTTTGAATGAAAATTGTGAAAAACGTTAATTAAGAGTTTGTTTGGTAAATGTAAAACTTTTACCACAAGTTTTCAAACTCAATCTCAACCATACATTCTTTGTCAGACCCACAACTTTTAACTTTTCAAATATTTTTAAACCACACATATATAAAAGAAATTAAAAAAATACAAAAATCAAAATTTTTCACATTACCAAACAGGCTCTATGTTACTTAAATACAGAAATTATAAAAAATATATTGATACCTTGAACAAACATTAATATTTGTACTCATAATACTATATTAATCATGATATAACAATAAAAAAATTACAAAATTTGCATTTTTAATGAAATTAATAGTAACTTTTAAAAATTACTGAAATCAACAGTAGTATATATTTTTTAAATATATAAATTGACAGTTATCATTCAATAAAGTTTTCGATAATTTGGATGAGTTATGTTGTTTTTAAATTTTAATAATTATTGTAACAAGAAATTATTTTTATACATTTTTGTTTTTGTGTTGATTATGAGTATGTTTGGTAAGCCAAATAAGTTAGCTTATAGATTATTTGAATAGTTTATAAGCTTTATCTACTAAAATAAGCTCGTTTGGTGAATTTATTTAAGAAGTTAGAGTTTATATCAAAAGCTTCTTTTACAAGCTTTTTAAATAAGCTCTATGAGCTTTTCATTTCTAATCTCTTTATTTTTTAAAATTACACCAAAATGTCATTAGGACATTTAAAATATATTTTTCTTTTATATTATTTTGTATTTCTTAGCTAATTTTTCAACTAATTTTGCCAAATACTTTTATTTCAATCAATTAGCTTATCAGCTATCAGTTAGCTTATCAACTTGATCTACCAAACATAACATATGTATAATCATTAAATTTTATGAATATTTATCATTATTACGGATTCCAATCTCAGTTCATCGCACTGGTGAAAATCTATACTATATATAAAATTAGGATAGTCTGATAGAATTTAATTCTTAAATTATTTACATTTTAGTATTATAATAAATAATTCATTTGATGTTATTGTTATTTGTATATTTTGATTATAATTATCATTGTTATTATTTTTATTATTAACACTAATATTGAATGTGTTCAATCAATATTTTTAGTTTTCATTAATATTTTTATTTATTTGTTGTTCATTATATTATAAATCTTATGTACAATCATCAATATTAAAATTATGTTTTAATTATTAATGGTCAAATCATTTGTTATCTTTAATATTACAAATCATATTTTTGGAAGTATATATTATATATATATTATTATTAACTATTATAATAAATTAAGCCTCTATTTAGCGACTATATTTTTGTTTTCGAGATAAAATGTGTTGTTGAAAAATAATTTTGAAAAATATGTGGTTAAAAAATGGGTTTAAAAAAATGTGCTGCTTTATAAATAATTTACAGAAAAAGTTATTTAACGAAGGCTAATATTAAATAGTTAATACTTTAATTTCTTTTAAGTTAATAATATTAATAAAATGATTAATCATTTTTAATCATTCTTAATTTTAATAAATTTTTAAAGATTATAGGGTATAAGATTTTTGGTATAATTTCGTGATTTTCAATTTTACTCGATTGTCATATCATAATTATTGCAAGCTTTTCAAAATTATTATTTTGATTACTTATTTTTGTAAATAAAGTTTTATTGGTTAAATTCAAATATTTTGACTTCGTATTTTCTAATTATTGTGATTGATTTTTTGAATGAAAATTGAAAAGTATGTTAAATATGAGAGACGAATGTAAAAGTTATGAGAAATATATTAATACTTTTCACATGCATTAATATTCGTACACAATATATTACATCAAACATGATATACCATTAAAAAATACTACTAAATTTGTATTTCAATGAACTTAATAATAATTCATACAAATTATTGAAATCAATAGTCATTTATTATTTAAATATTCAAATAAGTTTTTAATAATTTGAATTAGTTATGTTATTTTTCAAATTCTATTTATTATTGTAATAGAAAATTAATTTTTATGCATTTATATATTTGTTAATTATGTATGAGTATTAAAATTTTATGAATGATTATTGAAATCAATATTGTGGATAACAATTTTCGTGCATAGCACATATGAATACTAATATCCATTAATAATAAGCCAATTTGGCTAGAGAAATTCAGGCGCCCTAATGGGAATAGAAAACATAACAGCATTTTGTTATTATTATTATTATTGAATAATGTAAACAATTCTATATATTATCGACTTCGGTGATTTTTCTATTTTTTCGATTAGATTCCCATCAAACTTGTTTATGCTTAATGAAGGAAGAAATTTTATAATTCAGAGCATGTTGTATATGATATTTTGGAAGAATTTTGGGATGAATGGTTGAAAAGTATGAAAAGTGAGAGATTCTTGAAAGGTGGCAATTTTGCCACTCCTATTTTTCTATATACTAGTATTTTCACCCGTGCGATGCACGAAAATATAATTGTAATAATGATTTCGATCAAAATTTATGAAAATATATTAATTATACAATTATACCAAATAAAAACATAGTACAATAACATTTTAATACAAAATATTATCGAAAAGCTTAAAAGAAATTAATCAAAATAGGAAATACAACATTTACAAAACGTTATTTTTATCTTTTTTTTTTTTTATATATATATATATTAAATTATTTTGAAATAAAATTAATAACCATAAATCTATATTTACTTTGAATTGGTAAAGAATATTGTTATTATATTTTTTGTTTATTTAATTTTACTCCAAAGTAAATGCCGTTTTATTTGTAAAATAATTTTTTTTAGAAAATTTTCTGATATTTGAAATAATTATTTAGTTTTTAATTAAAATCAATTCGACCCTGGTTCAACCCGATTCAATCCTCTGACCCTTGACCTGTTGCCTCTTTCAGATTGAACCATTTCAGATTTTCTGAACACGGAGTATTATATAACGTAAATGATATAATTTAAAATGAAGAAAAAAAATATAAAGTAAAACTTTAATATTTGATCTTTTAGACGATTTTATGGATAATGTTTTTACAGTTTGCTCTCACTTATTATATTGTATAAAACTTCTTGTTCAGATCTTCGATTTGACGTCTATATTACATATTTTTCGACTTAAAAATAATACAATAATGTGTATATTTAAAAAAGTGGTTTGAGGAATTTTGTGGTTTATAAAATGGTTTATAAACCATTTTTACAAGTTTATTAAACACATGTTTAAACATAATTTTACTACTGATACACGCATAGGATTTTTCAAATACATGATCAACATGCGAGAGTGATGACTTCCAACTCTTGTTAATTGTAATTACATATGACGGAAAATTATATTCGATCAAGTATGAAATTATTCGATTTGAAAGAAAATTTCTGAATTAGTCATTTAATTTTTTTTATATAATCTAATTGGAAAACTTATAAAAAAAATACACAATATAAGGAATGTTCTTAAATTCTTTAAACTAAAACATTTTTCGTTCTTTAAGCTAAAACATTTTCAGGTTATTTAAATATTTTTCAATAAATTTTATAATATAATTTTATATCTTTAGAAATAATTTAGCCCTCGTTTGGTTTTCATTAAATTTTTCTCATTTTTCTACAATATTCAATCTCAACAATCCATCAAAAGTAAGTCCACAATTTTTTTTTACTTTTCAACAAAATCTCTACCATTATTTCTCCTAAAAATCACTATTCATTTAAAAAAAAACTCATTTTAAACAATACCAAACTTAATGTTACTTTACAAAATTAGTTACAATATGATTAAGCTGAATATTTTTGAATAATCTTTTTTTTTTTTTTTAAATTAATTTAACAAAATTTCTAAATTACGGATCTTGAATACTTTTTTTATAATAGTAGAGAATTATTTATTTATTTTTTAAATTAGACTTATGTTGCTCTTGATATAATTTTTTCACCCAAAAAAATGAAGTTAGGATATATAATAAGATTAATAGTTATATTAAAATCAATCATCCTATTAAGTAAAAACAAATTTGTTAAAAAAAGAAAAAAACAATTTTAAATTGTCCTTTTTTGGAATTGGAACGAAACATCTCTATTTGACAAAATATTTTTAAATAACACGCTTTTAAACTACTTTTTAATCACACATATTTTTTCTCTCCACTTTTTAATCACTAATTTTTACCTCGAAAACATCACATTCTATGTTTTTAAACAAAAAATTTTAACTACCATTAGTTTTATATAATTTAACAGTTCTCAAAACGATTTTTATTTTTATTTTTATTATTTGGGAACAAATGCATGTAGTGTTCAAAAGTGTAATTCAAATTTGCAAGTATTACACTTTTCAAAATGCAATCATGTTTTCTTTATTTTTTAACTCTTGTGTTTTTTGCAAAACCTTTCCAAATTTAGAAAGTACATATTAACGGGAATGTTAGTGTGTTATTTTTGGTAAAGACTTTATATAATATATAAATATATATATATATATATATATATATATATATATATAGATAACAGCCATTAAAACTCAAGTTCGAGTAATTGTTTCTATGACAAAATACTAGGAAGGGAATAATTTAGCATCTGTTTGGTAAATAAAATAAACTAATTTATAAATTACACAAATTTTCAAATTATTTTTTAACAACAATTATTTTCTCTCTTCAATTTTTAATCACTATACATCAAAGTCATAAATAAATCAGTTTATAAACCAAACAATGTTACCAAACAAAGGTTAACGATTGCTTATTTTCAGTTCAAACAAATGATCCAGAATCAGTGACAAGGTAGGTCAATCAAGGAATATAATATTTGAATTGCATGGCTTGGAAATAATTGGAATGATCGACCGAAACCCATGGACAAACAATCTCCAAGTATATTGATAAGTGTATTTTATACAATTATTTAACTACTAAAATTAAGCAATTAAATCGTTGTTTTGTAAAGTTTCTACTTAATTCACTGCAATTTATATTTATTTCAGTTTTCAACTCAAATTCAAGAGAATTGTACAATTGAGGCAAATCAAAACCAATCAAAGTGAAATATGGAGTAAGTTTTACAACATGGAAGTGGATGACAAAGATCGAGAATCAAATCGAAGCTAAAGTGAAGAAAATCAGGATTTCAAGGACTAAACAAATCAAAAGATGAAGGGATGACTTGCAAAAGAGAACAAAGGACAAAAATCTAAAGGAAAACATATTTGCCGAAGCGATCGCCTGGCATAAGCCAAGCGATTGCCTGAGGGAAATTAAACAATGTAGGTCTAAATTGATGTGGACCAAGCGATCACTTGGCAAAAAATTGGAAAGATTTCATTTAATTATTAAATCCAAATTTCATGAGAATTCTTTGGCTTGAACAAGGATTCTACCCTAATTACATATAAAGGATGTACGGAATTGAGAGAGATTATTTAGAGACCAATATTCAATTGAAGAAGCAAGGAACATCAAGATCTCATCCGACGAAAATTAAAGAAAAAGATAAATACCAAGATTCTAATTTTCCAGGGGATGAATTCAACAAGATTATCTTGCTAAATTGTATTAGGATTGTGATGAAGCCTTGAATTCCAGATTTTTATTCTGACTTTTGTTCAATTAATGACAATTTAGTTTTTTGAGCAATTAATTCTATTATGACATGTTTCTACAATTATATGCACAATGATTGTATGAATTGATGTGACATATTTTTAGATTTGAAAGACAAGAAATTCGTTAGACGTGCTATAATTGTCATAAAGTTCGATACGAAATAGAAATATACCTCTATACTTTAAGTGATCTTTAAGTGTTCATAAAACCTTAATACTTTCTTGTGTGTTAACATTTGTCATAGAATATAGATGGGTAACATATAAGAATATGTTTTAATTCCATTCAAAAGAGGGTTTTAAACAAGTTAGGAACATTGATCTTTATTACCAATAAATTGTTGTTGAGCATTCAAACCAATATATGAAAGATGAAATAAGAGTGGATTCTAAATCCTGGCACTACAATCACATATATTAAACAAAACATTCTCTAGATTTTGCACGCGCTAAATTCATTTTTATTCTATAGTTAATTTTAGTTTTTAGTTTAGATTTTAATCCATAATTTTTGACTTGACTGTTTCACGTTTCTGTTAAGGATATTAATTTAGGAAATAACTTATTTCAATCTTTGTGGGTACGTACTTGGACTCATAATCCATTTACTACTAGTTTGATCCGTACACACGCACTAAGAAAAACAGGCACCAAGTTTTTGAAGTCGTTGTCGAGGATTGTAATTTATTTTATCTTTTAAATTATCAACAACTAATTCGAACTTTATTAGTATTAGTTTTATTTTATTTCAAATTCTTTAACTACTTGTATTGCTTTTCCTCCAGTTTCTGTATGCAAAGTTCGAGACTCGATGATCTTATAGCAGCTGATCCGAAAATCGAGTAACAAACTAATAGAACAACCTAGTAATACAAAGGAATAACTCGACTGATGATGGGGAAGGGAACATGCTTGTGGGAGAGTTCATGACACCACAAGTAATTTAGAATCATTTAAGCATCATCTATCCACCATTTGGACAAACCAAATTTTCAGTTAAAGACCAATGTCATTCATTTGTTCCAGAATTGGCATTAATTTATGGTCGAGCGGGTGAGAACCCTCATACACGTGTCTCTAGATATTTAGAGTTGTGTTAACACTTAAAATATCAAAGAATATCACACGATTCAAATTCGCATAATCTTATATGCGAAATAGTAGAAAACCCAAATCCCTAAAATTTAATTCACAAACTATACTATCAAAGCTCGAATCTAGTAAAATCATAAAATAAATCAAACTCAAATCTTATATTGTTAAACTGACTAAGGAGCGTACGATCTCAAGAAGAGCTTTTTGGATCATTTGATTGCGATGGTGGAATTTGAGTGGAATGAAAACGAATTCTGGGGAATTGAATTTCGTAAAAATGATTTTCGTAGAAAATATCAATTAAATGTTTGATTGAACTTATTTTCTAGGTGAAAAAAAGGAATTTTTTCTATTTTTAATTGCAGTTTAGCATTTTTTTAGTCATATTATCACTTATTCCATAGTAGATTGTTTTGGAGAATGCAAATGCCATCAATCTTTCATTTAACTTTCTATTATTGACATGTTTTTACTTCCATTATCACAGATTTAGGTTATTTAGAATTTACATTTGAAGGACAGACGTTCCTAGCTTACTTTGCAATCTTCTTATTTTTACTTGGTTCTTAAGTAAATGTCTAAATCGCATGAAATTGTTTGAGTCGAAAATATGGCGCAAACCGTCCAAACATAACCGTGTGCACCCCTATTCAAAATAAGGAAAAGGGCATCACGTGCCCTTCAAATGGAAAATGAATTCCCTGGAAATTTTGTGCGATCAAACAAGCAAAAACATGATGAAAAATGTGTCTAATTTTTCCATTTTTCAAGGAAAATTTCAAATATCAAACCGGCCATTAGTGTTATTGTGGGAGAGTTGAGAGAGTGGAGAGAAAGGAGGGAGTGTAGAATGAAGAGAGCCATTAGTGTTATTGTGGAGGGAGTGTAAAATGAATACGGAGAAGGCACAAATATTGGGTTCCAAAATGACCAACATGATGTCGTTTGGAAAGGACGAAAAAAAAAAAAACGGTGCCTCTTCAAAGTTGCTGTTTTAATATATAGTAGTTTAGTAGATAGATAAATTATCATGTAGTATTCTATGAATATGAATTGTTATTTTCATCTTGGTTATATCAATATGTGAATTTTTCCCGGAAGGAAATCACCAACTAACAGGCCATATAGTTCCATTCAATGGTTGGTGGATAAATTTTCACTACCCAAGAGCTAATCACATTTTTACTTCATAAACTTTGATTTCCAACGTGATTTGAGAACTCCTCCTTTTGGGTTAAAGAATAAACATATGACAGTTGACAAGATTAGAAATTGCAAGATATTCTGCTACCCATAACAAATAAACGAACAAAATATACACTATTAATTAAAGCTTAAAGGAACGTTCATCTTCAACTAAATAAAGTGTAGATGTTAAGCATTTTTCCAGAGCAGTCTGGACAAGCTATCACATTTATCAGTGCAAAGGTCAATGCTGATCCATAACAAGACATGAAACACAACAGAGATTCACAAGTATTTAAAAGGTTAGACAAGAGGTGTCAAAAAAGTTACAGCCCACCTCAGCTTAGTTTACACCTCATGGATAATATCTGTTGTATGGATGAGTTTTACAGATGGGATGACAGAATGTGATGTGGCAATTTTGTAGTCTTTGATTTTGGAAATGACGTGATGACTAAAAAAATATATATTTATGCTGAGTGATTAATTTGTAAATCGAGATGTACAAGTAGCATGTTTAAGCGATCAATACACGCATGTTCAATGATTGCTATCATCCAACTGGTAAAGCTCAAAATTCCATTTGGGCTTCATCAAATCCAATGAATGATAAAAAAAAAAACCTTCTATTAGTTAAGTCCTTCTTTGATGTACATTATAACGAGAAAGTGATTTTTTGGAAAATGTATATGATTAAAAAGTAAAGAATTTTTTTTTTAGATTTATGTGTATAATATTTTATTGGGTAAATGCGTGGTTGAAAATTAGTACGAAAGAAATGAGTTTTAAAAAAAAATGGGAGCCAAACATTGGCTAAATAACACAATCACACTCACAAGAGAGTTATTAAACCAAAAGTTTGCATTAACAACTTTGTTCATTGAAAAGCAATACATGAAGCAAAGGGAGAATTGATAAACGAAATTCCCCATACGAATGGACAGAATGCAAAAGACTCGATCCTACCTTCACCTTGTTCATCATCAACAAGGAAAAAGGGGAAAGGACAACATAGTTAAAAAGAGTAGATCGAACTGAAAATAGAAGACAGAAAACCTCGACCTCAAACAAGAACAAAGCGCTAGAGATGCTTCAAGACTTCAGTACTTAAATTCAAGCAGCGCAATACGGCCATTGCTCATCCTCCACAGCAACAGAATCAACGCTGGGAACAAAGTTCTCATCGTTGTTGTAATAGTAGTAACCATTGCCCCCAGCAGCAGTCAGGCTGCAAGAGGATGCAGCCACCAGATATGGCATGTTATCGAAATACTGGGCAAGGCCACTGGCCAGAGCCATGATGCCATTAGCATCGTCATCGCCATTGTTGGCAAGCTCCTCTGCACGGTGCTTGAGAGTCTGGAACATGAGGTGGGGCTCAAACTGCATCATCCGGAGCATATCACCACAGGATGGACCAGGGGCGGCTCGAGTCACTACAAAGCTGTGTGGACCATTGCACTGAGACACGCGCACCACACTTGGGCAACCAAACAGGTTGTGAACGCCCCCAAGTGCTTCCTCATAAGCCCCACCCAAGAACATCCCCAAATAGTAGCTCCTGCCATCACCATGAATACAACCATTGCCTTCCAATTCATGCAGAGGCAAACTAGACTCACCTCCTATGAATCTGTCGATCTTCCCATCACTATCACATGTCAAGTCAGACAAAATCCCCCTCACTGGAGGACGCTCACCTAGCCTGTGTATTGGCATAATAGGAAACAACTGGCCAATGCCCCAAAAGTCAGGAATAGAGGTAAAAATTGATAGATTCACATGGTAAGTGCGGACAGGATCAGATACCCCAATCCCCTTGGAGACCAATTCACAAAGGCCATCAACTGCAGCCAGCTGTTCAATCGCCAAGGACCCTTCTTTGAATTGCTCCACACACCTCTGTTTCAGCTGCTCTGCATAAATCAAACAAGTATCTTTCTCACCCCGAACTGCAGCAGCAGATAAATTCCGGTAATCAGCAAGAGCATCATTAGGGAGCCTCTCAACTAAGTCCTGAAGTCCATCAAAAGACATTGGAGGAGACTGATGGGAACTTGCAGAAACAGCTTCGAACAGTAGAATTGAATGATGAGACACAATTGCACGGCCGCTTTCACTGCAAAGCACTGGATGTTTCACGCCCTTACGGTCACATACTAACTGAACAGCCTGAACAACAGCTGAAGCATACTCTTCAAGACTATAACCAACAGAAACGTCAGAATCCTGAGATTTGGATCCATCATAATCAATTCCAAGGCCTCCGCCAATATCAATAACTTTAACACAAGCACCAAGACGGACTAATTCACAGTAGACCTGAGCAGCCTCACCGACACCATCCATGAGCAGAGAGGTGGATGGAATTTGAGATCCAATATGGAAATGCAGCAACTGTAAGCAATCCAGCATTTCATATTGTTCGAGCTTCTTAACAACGCGAAGAATCTGAACAGTTGTCAAACCAAATTTCCCTTTCTCCCCGGATGTGGACCCGAAATGTCCAGCATGTTTGGTCCTCAGCTTGGCTCGAACACCAATCACGGGACGAACACCAAGTTTTCGACTTAGATTAATCACCAAATCCAGCTCTTCCTCTTGTTCTAGCACAATTACAGTGTTTAAATGCAGCTTTCTAGCAACCAATGCAAGAGATATGTATTCTGCATCCTTAAATCCGTTACATACCAGAAAGGCCTCCGGGCTTCCCTTACAGAGGCAGCTAATGGCTAAGAGAAGCTCCGGCTTGGAGCCCGCTTCGAGCCCGAAACGAAAGCCCAGCCCAAATTCCACAATGTCCTCAACCACGTACCTGTCTTGATTGCATTTCACGGGATATACGCCCTGGTAATGGGCCTCATAGCAATTCGATTGTATAGCAAAATTGAAAGCTGACTGCAGAGACTCAAGCCGATTTTTTAGCACATCTGGGAAGCGCACAATGAGAGGGAGTTGAAGCCCGAGCCCGCCAGAAGATTTCGGATTTGAGACCTTCTTCACCACCTTGAGGAGATCGATCTCCTGGTGGGCCAAAGTCCCCACGCCATGAGGTCGGATCGAAATGTTGCCAGAGGAATTGACGGTGAAGTAAGGGGCACCCCATCCGTCAACCCGATAGAGTGCGGCGGACTGAGCGAGTGCCCAGGTGGAAGGCACGTCAGTAAAGGAGGCGGCGGAGGTGTTTGTAGATAGAGGTGCGCCGGAGGTTGAAAACACCTCCGACGTCGGAAAAGCACTTTCTCCGGCGAAGGCGTAGCCAGGATGAGACACTACAGAAGCGTCTAAGCAGCAAGCCAGGCCCGGCATCTCTTTTTCAATCCGAGAAAAGAATCAAAGAATGATAATTTCACAAAAAACTAAAATTATTTTTACGATTTTAAAGAATGATTTTGTAACAGCTGGGGGCTTTAAAACCCGCCGAGGCCGGAGCCCCGGCTACCCCCTCAAAAGAAGCAGAAGAAGATCTGTGTCACAATAGAACGAGAACCACACGCACTTTTACACGACCAAAAAATCCCCACAACTACCGCTCAGAAGAAGATAATATCAACACCACAAATGAAAAAAATGTTCAAAAAACAGAATCAATAACAATTCAAAATCCTGAAAACACACCAGACCATGCAGATCCAAAGGCAGAAATGAAGGATACCGATTGACAAGTAGAAGAGATTGAAGAATTGAGATTTGACGGAAACCTAACGGCGTCAGTTAATCAGGAAAACGAAAAATTCTGATTGACAACAGAGGATAATGGAGAAAGCTGAGGATTTGAGATTTGACGGTAACCTAACGGCAGTGGGAAGGAAGGAAGGAGGAGGAGGTGGCGACTGGGGCTTGGGTACGTTATCAAATGAACTGTAATGTAAATGAATGGTGACTGGTGAGTGAGCGAGAATTGCATGAACGGCGAAGTGAATTTATATACGGAAAAAAGGTAGGGCATTCTAGGCTGGGCCGTGGTCCCACTTCAACCACCTAATTTAATTTTTTTTTTTTTCTTTTTTTAATTTTAGGGGAAATTTTTTTTTTTTTTTTTTGAGGAAAGCTACATGGACTGAAAAAAGCAACCGAAACTATATAATGGGTAAATTAATGGATGTCAGTCATGTGTATTTGTAAAACTTTATGTTAAAAATTTGATTTTTATAGCATGATTGTTTTTTTTTTTTTCGTTTGCTGTATTTGGTGGGTCGGAGATTCTTTCACGGCGGTTAATCGGCGTCAGGTTGCCGCGTGGCTAGAGAATCTGTGGACCTACGTTTTTGGTCTCTCTCTCTCCATCTTATTCATAACTGACCACCAAACAGGTCCTCTCAACGGCTAGCGCACAAGGCCAAGTCAATTTTTTTATTATTTTTTAAGTAACTTTCTAACCTAAAGTCTTTTTTTTTTTTTTTTAAGTCATTATATAATTTATAATTAAGGCTCTGTATGAAAAAATAATTTTGTTTATAAATAAAGAATGTTATATTTTCGAAATAAAATATGTAGTTAAAAAATAATTTAAAAAATGTATGCGTTAAAAAGTAATTTGAAAAAATGTGCTCTTTATAAACAATTTTATAAAAAAGAGGCAAAGTCTTTTACGTTTAGTTGGAATTTGTTATCGCAAAGAATTCCAAAATAATTGTGCTTAAGGTGAATTTTAAGTGTTAGTTGTGAATAATAAAGAATTTGATTACATCTCTCTATACATTGAGTATAATTTTAGAGAGACATTTTTAATTGACATTTTTAAGTAACATTTTGACATGATGCACATACTGAGTGGTGAAAAATTAAGTAGTGAGGGTAATTATTTAAATCATTCAATGTATGTTTGATATGTCACAATGTTACTTAAAAATGTCAATTAAAAATGTCTTCCTATAATTATTCATACATTTATGAACAATTTCGTGTTCAAAAGGACCGTAATAAATTGTCATTCAAAAATGTGTTGTCGTGAATCAAATTTAAAGAAATTGACCCAATCAAAGGTATGTTAGATGAAAGTTTGAATTTGGGTTTTCCATACAAATGTTTGTAAATGTTCAATTTCGGTGAATACACCTTTTGTTTCAAATCATTTCAGAATTGTAGAACTTAGAAAAATAAAAAAGCTTAACATAACGTTTGATTGTGATTTGTTTTGAAGTAATAGTATTAGAGATGAGTAATTTGTCACATCTTTTATATATATATATATATTATGAATGGTGCCCGTCATTTTTTATAATACTAATATGAATTTTTTAAAATAGTTGAGGTAATTTATATTGTTAAAGGAAAGATTAGAATTATAATTAACTGCAATAAAATTATATTTTATTAAATCTTTTAACTAAAATTCTTGAAATATATATTAGAATATTGTTCATTTTAATAAAGAAATCACATATTATATATTAAGAAGTAATCTGATATAACAAAATATTAGACAAATTGAAAATTAATTTACAAAGTATTTCTAATAAGTTGCAGTAAACATATGAAAAAATTGGTTATAGGCAAATCAAATTAATTTATGAGCATATTTTTATATAAAAAAAGTTCAATATTATGTAAATCTAATATGTTATTGACAAACGAGAAAAATATTTAAAATGTATTGAAGATTAATATTAATAACTAATAATAATTATAATTAATATTAATAAGCTAAATGTTAAGGGTAATATTGACCGAAAACATAATAATTAAGGATAAAATGGAAAGAAAAAAACACTCATCCAAACTTTTAATGAAGGCAAAATATATTACCAACACAAATTATACTAAATACACCACATTATATTTACACAACTAATAAAATATATATTTTTTTATAAATACACCACACTACAAATACAAATATACTTATCTAATTGTAAAAAACACAACGTGAGAGAATTTGTAAACCACATACAGATTCGGTGTTTGTATGTATTTATTCAGTACTAATAATGTTTATTATGCTATGTCTGTATCTTATCTAATTATACGTCTACATGATCTTGGATTTTAGATTTAATTCATGACATACTTTCCTTTCATTGCAGGCACTGTACCTGGAAGAAGTTGGTCTCGCGTATTTTAATAGTAGTTGAACATGTCGAAAAACAAAGATGAGAGTGAATGTATATGGGTAGAAGGAAGAGGGGTCCAATAGATCGATGGCAAGAGAGAAAAGAAGCAAGAAGCCAAATGTATTTGATGAGCATTAACAATAAGGTGAGATTGGGTGAAAAAAAAGATGTCAAGTCTTCAAAATCCGTCCTTGGAGTTGCTTCCCAATGTCAGAAGTGCTTCCAAACTAGGCACTGGACAAATGAGTGCAAGATCGAAAGGGTTTATATCTCAAGACCATTTCGTACACAAAATTTGAAAATCCTGAAACTTAAGAAGAATGTGTGATGGTATCGAAATAATAGTAAATCTATACAAAAATTAAATGTATATTTGCCCTAAAAAATAATTCTACAAGCAATAAAAATCTTTCACTAATCTAAATTTCAATGTGTTGATGGCTGCGAAACGATATTATTTGAGAAATCATATTGAATTATTGTACCGACATTCATTCAAATTAACTTGGTATTTAAATGGAAAAAAAAAAAGAAAAATAAGGTGATTTAGAAACATAAATATACAAAAGGGAAGAAGATTATTTTAAAGATTGTGGTGTACATAATAAAACAGTGAGAATAAATTAAAATGATATTAATGTAATTTTATTTATGCTATTTTATAAACAAATGAAATACTTAAAACTGTGATGTAAAAAATAAATTTTGTGGTGGCAATATAGACACCTTTTAATGAATGGTAAATATAGATTATAGTTGTAAATGTAAATTGTAGATAAATTTATAATAATTGAATAAAAATTAAAGTTATTATATTAAATGCAGTTGGAAACTTGGAAGACTCGCCCACCTTTCCTCAGCTAACCTCATCCCCGTAAAGAATCTCCCCCTAGTCCTTTCTTCATTTTTTTTTTTTTTATGTTTTTTAATTAATTTGAAAAAGGGGTCCCCTTTCAACACGTAAATAAATAAGACAGACACAAGCGAAGAAAAAATTGGTAGAGGGGCCCTTTTGGTCTAAACTAAACTAAATTGTAAAATTTCTTTCACGTCCACAAATAATTTTAAAGTTTAAGTTTCAAAAATCAAAATGATCAACCGACCAATTTTGAACGTATTGACACATATTGAATAAAAAAAGAAAAGGGGACTTTAGAAGGGTAAAACCAATTGGTCCAACTTAGTGCATCATACCAATGTTGAACAAGATTTTCTTCTTTACCAAGTAAATTTAATCATTATTATGATTATTAAAATTGACGTAACAATAATATATCAATTTAAAATAGCATTATCCTTGTATTTAATTGCTGAAATATTGTAAGAAATTAGAAAATCTTATTTGAAGATTTCATATGCATTATAGAGAATTGTTAAATTTGAACTTCTATAGGGAAACATGCCCCTATTTATATGACTTCGATAGAAGCTTGACACCATATATTCCATCAAACTATAGTTTCACCAATCATCCTGTTTGTACAGATTCGATTGAATGTTGTGTTCGGTTAATTAAGACATCATTTCACCCAGTACATAGTCGTAGCCTAATTTATGATTACATGTGTTAGACAATTATTTCTCCTTTTGGATTGGTAGGAGGCATGGTGGTGATGTTAAAAGAAACATTTGTCTTCTCTCGATTAGTCGTTGGGGATGTATTGACGTTATTAAGTAATACATTTTCAGTTAGTCTTCATTTGAAATTTTGGGGATCTCATATACAGTGGTGGACCCAGCTTAGGCCGAGAGCAGGCAGATGCCTACACTGAACCTCGATTTGCTTGAGTTTTTCTGCCTGAGAAAATTCTGGAAAATTTATATGTACTCCATTTTCTTGAAGCTGGCGAACAATTCTAAAATCTCTATAAACCATTTATTATAAGCTTCAACCACCACTCTATGAAGCTCAACTCCCCGGCTTTGTTATGCATATATATATATATATATATGTGTGTGTGTGTGTGTGTTTGTATGGGTATAGTAAGTATATGTAATTGAGTGCAAGAGAATTGACAGTGAGAGAGAGAGAGAGTAATTGGTGTGTGTGAGAGAAATAATAGGAAAGTATCGAAGTAAAAAAGAAAATGTGAGAGAGAGAGAGAGAGAGAGAGAGAGAGAGAGAAGGGGGGGGGGGGGGAGGGGTGCTGGGAGATGAATTGTGGTGACATTTGTGTGGTGTTCAAAATTAAAAATCTGTTTAATACAAATTTACAATCTAAATTTTTATCAAATTCATATAATAAATAAATTTTAATCACGTGTTTTATGAGTTCCATAACTTTTCAAATATACATTTCTTTAATTTTTTATCAAAATTGATTAAAAATCCGATTTTAATATTCATCAAGCAACAAGGGCTAAGTAATTTAATATCGATGATTAAATTAATCATTATGAGTCATGAATGGTGTGTTAAGGATAAAATAGTGACGTTGTATAAGTTATTCTCTTTTGTAATTAAATTTTTTTTTCGATATTTTATAAGTGTTTCTCTTTTTTGAAATAAAAACGAAAGTTTTTGTGTTCCAAATTTATGACCAACTTAACGCTTAAGTTCTTTAAAAAGATGAAAAATCGGTTTGTTCGCCAACGAAATTTAAGGGCCCGGGTTTTAAAGTCTATGTCAAGCCCTGAAAACAAAAAAAATCCAGTAGAACTTCGCCCGCACTAAATAGTGTTCCTGGTTCCGCCCCTACTCATACACAAATACTTTTATTAATTTCGTGATGTGAGTCCAAGTCGATTGAGAATTATTGTCTCTGTTTGTAAAAGTATTTCATTTATAATAAAAATGTGGTATTTTCGATGTACAATATATAATTAAAAATTAGTTTGAAAAAATGTGTATGCTTGAAAAGTAATTTAAAAAATATGTTATAAATAACTAATTTACCAAACAGATCTATTTTTCATATTGACTAAGGTCCAACATGATTGCTAAATGGCACGTTACGCTATTCGTATAGCCGTCTAGGAAATCTTCAAAATCAATCGAAAGGTAAAAACGCATTTTTCTTTTTGGTGGCATCATCTCGTTAATGCGATTACTGATTTGAGGATGTGTAAACAAATCGTGGCCGTTAATTATGATACGCAATTATGCATGGTCTAACTAATTGGGATATGCTTTGGATCCTATGGGCAAATGGGTGGGGGCTTCTCGTTGATTCTTATGATTGCAATCACATGATAAAGGAGTCAAAAAGAAAAATGAAATTAGAGACTTTGTTTCATTGAATAATACTAAGAGTCAACCGCCAAAAACGTAATTGCATACGTGTCCATTTGTCGGTTTTGCGTGTTTGGTAAAACTTACAAGTGCTTATAAGTCAATTTCTTTAAATTTAGAGAGTAATTTCTTTTTTGAATAATAATATTTGTACATAAGGAGTTACTGAAAGTCTTACAAATAGATGAGCCGTGACGAAGAGAGTTTAGAATATTTTTTTTATTTGATTGAAGAAATTCTAATTTAATCATACCTCACTATATCATGTGCATGTACACCAATTTGTAAGTGACGATGTACACGTAGCACAATCGAATTTTTTTACACACTTCAACAAACTCTTTATTTTGACTCTTTGTTTTTGCATTTCTTGGAGGACATTTATTGATGTCTCCCAATATCTTATTTAACCTAAGTTTTTTAACATGTCAATAGCTGTGACGACCCGAATTCTCGACCATTCGAGTGCCACTAAAAGTGACTCATATCATATTATCTAGACTTAAATAGTAATGTAAAATTATTCAAAAGAATAATTAGAATCCCATAATTTAATTTGTGAATAAAAATAGAACATAATTTTCTTACATAAAGTTCAACATAATTATCTCATCAATCTTAACCACTTTTGCCACTTCCATGTTGACCGCCTCGAACCTTCAATTATCTGAAAATGGTAAATATCGTGGAGTGAGATTTATAAAATCCCAGTAAGTATACCAAGCATAATTTTCTTTTGAAAGCATATGGATCATTTTCATCATAACATAGGATAGGATCGAAATCCTCATAAACATAGAGAGACACAAGAATTTTACCGAACTTAGAGGGCAAGAATTCTTATGTGTAGCGCTACTAAACTCCGGTCCCCTTAGCATAATCATAAACATATCATATGGGACCCATAGCAATCTTGTGAGATTGATTTCATAGCAATGATCCAAACATTTTCGTAAAAACATAAGGTATATTTACTTTTCATAAAAACATACTTACTTTTCTTAAAAACATAATGTATTTTACTTTTCATAAAAACATACTTACTTTTCTTAAAAACATAAGGTGTATTTACCTTTCATAAAAACATACTTACTTTTCATAAAAACATGAGGTAATACCTTTCATAAAAACATACTTACTTTTCATAAAAACATAAGGTATATTTACCTTTCATAAAAACATACTTACTTTTCATAAAAACATAAGATATACTTACCTTTTAAAAGATTAAAATGAAGTGTAGTAGTAAATGGACCAAAACTTTCTTGACCACCTTGAATTTCTCTTACTTGTGGATTTTGTCAAGAGGTTGGAAATAAGTGTATATGTGTAGAGTTGTGTGTAAAAGAGATGGGTTTAAATAGATGTATAAAGTTGGCATATTGTAAACATAATCATTCAATTCTATTAATTTTAACACATCATTTTCTTAAAGTAAAGCACCATTCATATACTTTTCCATATTTATACAAATAATATGCTCTTCATGATTATATATAATGGAGTCTATCAATCATTCATATACTTTTCCATATTTATACAATTATTATGCTCTTCATGATTATATATAATGGAGTATATAAATCATTCATATACTTTTCCATATTTATACAAATTTTATGCTCTTCATGATTATATATAATGGAGTATATAAATCATTCATATACTTTTCCATATTTATACAAATATTATGCTCTTCATGATTACATATAATGGAGTCTTATCAATCATTCATATACTTTTCCATATTTATACAAATATTATGCTCTTCATGATTATATATAATGGAGTATATAATTCATTCATATACTTTTCCATATTTATACAAATATTATGCTCTTCATGATTACATATAATGGAGTCTATCAACCATTCATATACTTTAAATCAAGAGAATGGAGATATTTTTAGAAATTCGGAATTTAATTTAAAATCGAACGATCTCGATTATTTCTTGACTTGGCTATACGAATACGTCACGACGTTACTTAATAAAAATGGGTGAAATAGTAGCGACACGATTTTCTATTAAAATAATTATTAATCGCGTAAAAATTCTTGGTCGCTACAAACTTACCCTCTTAAAATAATTTCGTCCTCGAAATTAAACTTACTTGATCTTATGATTTCTGAACACTTAATCAGAATCTCTTCTCTTCTTTCTCTTAGTAATCTCATCATTATAATATCTAACCCACTGGACTTTTACTAAATGCATCTCTTTGTTTTCTTAAGAACATGTATTTTTCTTATCAATAATAGACATATGTGTCTACTCATAAATTCTGACTCAAAAGGAAAATTCCCAATCGTATGTGATATTTCATCATATCTTGTAGTACTCATGTAACCTGTCACTTATCATCGTATCATGTGACCTCAAATATTCGTATTAATATCTCTAAAATTTTAATAAATCTTTACTAACATATCATACCATAATAATTTGTCATTTCTTCTTATCACCAAATATCCCAAAATAATTAAAACAATTACCTGAATATTCGCTATGTAATATATCCAATAACATATTATTCACCAATCAACATAATATCATCAGCTTATCTTTTCCCATATTTGTAACCAAAACGTTCTGCAAAATTCAAATAAATAATTAGCTCCCAAATAACTAAAATTCTTCACTTAATTGCCACAACATTTCCCGCAAGGTATTTCTTTCACTTGTACATACTTATGAATTCTGATTCGATACGGTCCTTATTTCACTTTCACGTATCCCCGTATTATTTCTATACCTTGATTATTATATCAAAATATCAGTACCCAAAAATCCAAGAAAATATTCCATATCTCAAATCCCGTCATCATCAAATCTTCCTTTTATCAAGAAAGTAAACGGCGCATAAACTCTTGTTCCCTCTTTTCCATTATTCTATTCCGCTCTTTCTTGCTGGAATCAATATCACGCGGATTCCCTCCGATCCTTAATGCTTTTAAATAGTTCATGCTGGGAAGAGGTTAGATCCATCAAAAACATGGATATCATTCTTACAAACATTCGCAAGTATTATTCCAGTCTTCCAATGAATGATCTGAGGAAAATTTATCGAATAAGACTCGAAAGATTGATGTTGCTGATGGCTCATGGTGTTTCAGAAGATGTTCGCTGGTTGATCGAAGCAAAGGTTCGACTATCTGGTGAATTACCTATGACATTTCCAAAGCACATGCCTGGTTTAGGCAAAAGCACCTTCGCAAAGAAACGAAGAGCAAAAAGGCTGAATGGTTGCTACAAATGTGCTCGTTGGAACTGTGATACTCGTTGCAAAACAGTAGGATATTCTTCTACTAATCGGGGTGATAAAATCAAATTCATAAAGGGTGGACTGAGTAAGGAGTCTTTGGATGATATTCGACTGACTCTTGAGACGCACCCAAGTGGTTATGTACAACGTGAACTTCTCTCCTTATACGATCAGTTTAACGAGGACAAAAATCGTTATAGTCTCCAAAATATAATAGCAAAAGATCCTGTTTGCCAGTCTGTTTTACAAAATGAGGCTTCTGGCAGTTCAGCAATGATATAAGGTAAATCTCTTGATACACATTTAAAATATTTTGCTGTTTTCTTTCACGCGTTTTGGAAATAAAATATATTTTCCTTTCTCGAGTTTTGATAAAGCTGAAAATAAATATATTTTCCTTTCTCGAGGTTTGATAAAGCTGGAAATAAATCACCGAAAGGTGATATCTTTGGTAAAACAGTCAAAAGTTGGCCGATTTTGTCAAAAGTAAATCTTTACTTTTTCAGAATCAATCAAAAACAGTAAATTTTTCCGGCTTTAAATAGCCAAACATATTTCATAGTTCAGGCATCCCAAAATCACATCTTCTTCGTAAGTTTTCCCTTCTTTACTATCAAATATGGAAGCACCAAAACTTCGACAGATCAAAACTATTTGTGTATTTTGTGGATCAAAAGTGGGGAAAGGCTTCAGTTATCTAGAAGCGGCCGTAGATCTTGGAAAGAAACTAGGGGAAAAAGGTATCACTCTTGTGTATGGGGGTGGTAGCAGTGGTCTAATGGGTTGTGTTTCCCAATCTGCTCTTGCAGAGAAATCAAAAGTAATCGGTGTCATACCTGTCCCTTTGGTAGATGTTGCAGGCAAAACACGAGGGCATGAAGTTCAAACCTTATCCATCCATGAACGCATAACTTGTATGCTATATGGTTCTGATGCCTTTATAGCCCTGCCCGGAGGTTTTGGTACCTTAGAAGAAATCTTTAACATTACCTCGTGGGCTCAACTAGGTCTCCATACTAAGCCTATTGGGCTTCTGAATGTTAACAATTTCTTTGATGGTTTGTTAACCTTTCTTGATTATGTTGTGGAACAGGGATTCATCTCTCCATTTTCCAGAAGGCTCCTTATTTCTGCTCCTACTATTGATGAACTACTGGATAAGCTGCAGTCATATATCTCAATACAAGATCCAGCAGGGGTTAAGATAGATTGGTCGCAAGGAAGGGGAATCAAGCGAAAATGGAGTCCGGTTAATGTAAACTTAACTTTATGAATCTTAGAATAGGTGGGGGTAGAGTACGGAGTATTCTTACTCTCGAGACACCCCTCTAATTTCCTAGGATTTCCTTAATGTTTAAATCTTGTGTGTACCTCAAAGGTTCCAGGTGGTAGATTACGGAGTATTCTTACTCTCGAAACACACCTCTTTGAAGGTTTCTTTATTTCCTCAAAAGGTCAGAGGTGGTAGGATACGGCTACTCCGGAAACACATCTCTCAATTTGAGGAATTTCCCATGTTGCTTTCTTTTGCTTTTGCGTGTTTCATGTATTTCTTTTCCAGTGTGACTCTTTGTATGTTCTCCTTATGAGAAAATAATAAAATCTCTGCTATCATCTACTAAATCTCGTTTGTGATGTAAATGAACTTGCATGTCTAACCTTAATTCCTTTAGTGGATGCTTATCATATCATGCTCTTAATTCCAAATGATAAAATTCTGGACAGAGTCTCCCTTGTAATTTGGACTTATCCCAAACCATAAGCATACTTCATAACTCACAATAATAAATAACTCCACATTTGATCACAACGATCTAAAAATATTGAAAACGATTCCAACACTTCAATATCATCAAAAAATATCCCATAATTCAATTCATAATTCCTCAACATAACAATTTCAAATCATATTTTTCAATATCACAATATCACTTCCTTCCATACCTTAATTGGCTCAAAAGATTACTCATACTTATATTTATAAGTCATAAATCATATTCCCAAAATTTAATCACAAGGCCAAAGTTCATAATAAATTTCTCTTCAATATAGAGGCATAATTCACTTACTCAACATAATATCCATTACTTAATTCCCAATAACCAAATCTTTAAATCTCTAACTTCATAATGCTTCTCATAAAAGTCTCATTAAAATCATATCACTTATAATCTTAACATCTCATAAAACTTCATAAAATTGGCTCGCTATTTCTCATTAAATCTAAATGATAGATAATCTGAACATATTTCTAATCATTTCTGTTGACTTCTCATACTTAGTGCCATGTCTAAAATCAATTATGCAAAGTCCATTTAAGGTTCATCATTTCTAAACTCAAGGACAACAATTATTTTGAAAATCATTCTTAAGTCATATTATTCCCATTATGCTCAACACCCGTTCTCTTTCTTTCTTTTCTTTCCGAAATTTTTTTTTTTCAGAATTGAAACTTGAAGAGTGGTACCAATAATCATCCACAGTTTTTCCTTGCTTTTAAGCAAAGGTAGTGATAAAGGGATAAATTATTGAACCGAAAATTGAAACTTGAAGAGGAAGTACTAATAACCATCCACAGTTTTTCCCTTGTTTTTACACAAAGGTAGTGATAAAGGGATAAATTATTGTACGAATTCATTATTAATTTTGTTTGTTTAATATATTATTCCATATATTTTGGGCAAAAGTTACAACCCAACTTAATTTCTAATTGAGTCAATCTTACTAAGCTTAATATGCACCAAAATTCATATAAATATCCTCTCTGTCTCATGATTCTACATTGAAAAGAATAAAAAAATTGAGTCTTCTATCAATTTATATCATACTTGACATGTATATTATGTGTAACACATAAAGATTCATAACATATGAATATTTCATACTTAACATGCTTCAATATAATCATAAATGCCATGTAATTGCTATTATACATAACATACCTGGTTCGAAGAGTCAAAACGTGGAAGGTGGCGTAGCGGATTGATGAGTCAAAATTTTCATAATTAAATAATGGTCTATTTCTTAGAAAAAATTCATTAACCATTTTTGAATCTTTACATGAGATTTGGCCCAATTGATACACTATCAATACATGTAGTAATTTACTTAGCCCAATTAAAATTTTCATACATGATTGAGCCCAATTTAATATAATACCAAATAAAATAATTTGGTTATTCAAAATAAAATTTGCATAAATGATTAGACCAAAATCTGATTCATAATAACAATTTGCTAATGATTTACTTAAATAATAATTTAGACAACTAAGAAAATTTTTCAAATACATAAAGTTAGGTCTAAAGTGATAAGAGACTTAAAAGTATATCCATTCATATTTCTCCATCACGACAAAATCAATAGTTAATTTTTTTTTTTTTTTTTTTGAATAGTAAACGCACTGTTTACCGAACACAAAAATTTTTTTTAAATGATGAACAGTGACCGTCACGAGTACTGTTCATGTGAACAGTGTCCCGGTTACTGTTCACCGAACAGTAACCTACTGCTTTACTGTACATGCATAAACATTTTTTTCCAAGAGATGTAAAATATGAAGAAAATTAATTACTTTAACTGAAATTAAAAATAGATTAATTGCAATTTCTTGTAGAAATATTTTGAAATGATTTAAGGAGTCTACAGAAAAGTATAACTTTCTCTGATACCAACTGTGACGACCCGAATTCTCGACCATTCGAGTGCCACTAAAAGTGACTCATATCATATTATCTAGACTTAAATAGTAATGTAAAATTATTCAAAAGAATAATTAGAATCCCATAATTTAATTTGTGAATAAAAATAGAACATAATTTTCTTACATAAAGTTCAACATAATTATCTCATCAATCTTAACCACTTTTGCCACTTCCATGTTGACCGCCTCGAACCTTCAATTATCTGAAAATGGTAAATATCGTGGAGTGAGATTTATAAAATCCCAGTAAGTATACCAAGCATAATTTTCTTTTGAAAGCATATGGATCATTTTCATCATAACATAGGATAGGATCGAAATCCTCATAAACATAGAGAGACACAAGAATTTTACCGAACTTAGAGGGCAAGAATTCTTATGTGTAGCGCTACTAAACTCCGGTCCCCTTAGCATAATCATAAACATATCATATGGGACCCATAGCAATCTTGTGAGATTGATTTCATAGCAATGATCCAAACATTTTCGTAAAAACATAAGGTATATTTACTTTTCATAAAAACATACTTACTTTTCTTAAAAACATAATGTATTTTACTTTTCATAAAAACATACTTACTTTTCTTAAAAACATAAGGTGTATTTACCTTTCATAAAAACATACTTACTTTTCATAAAAACATGAGGTAATACCTTTCATAAAAACATACTTACTTTTCATAAAAACATAAGGTATATTTACCTTTCATAAAAACATACTTACTTTTCATAAAAACATAAGATATACTTACCTTTTAAAAGATTAAAATGAAGTGTAGTAGTAAATGGACCAAAACTTTCTTGACCACCTTGAATTTCTCTTACTTGTGGATTTTGTCAAGAGGTTGGAAATAAGTGTATATGTGTAGAGTTGTGTGTAAAAGAGATGGGTTTAAATAGATGTATAAAGTTGGCATATTGTAAACATAATCATTCAATTCTATTAATTTTAACACATCATTTTCTTAAAGTAAAGCACCATTCATATACTTTTCCATATTTATACAAATAATATGCTCTTCATGATTATATATAATGGAGTCTATCAATCATTCATATACTTTTCCATATTTATACAATTATTATGCTCTTCATGATTATATATAATGGAGTATATAAATCATTCATATACTTTTCCATATTTATACAAATTTTATGCTCTTCATGATTATATATAATGGAGTATATAAATCATTCATATACTTTTCCATATTTATACAAATATTATGCTCTTCATGATTACATATAATGGAGTCTTATCAATCATTCATATACTTTTCCATATTTATACAAATATTATGCTCTTCATGATTATATATAATGGAGTATATAATTCATTCATATACTTTTCCATATTTATACAAATATTATGCTCTTCATGATTACATATAATGGAGTCTATCAACCATTCATATACTTTAAATCAAGAGAATGGAGATATTTTTAGAAATTCGGAATTTAATTTAAAATCGAACGATCTCGATTATTTCTTGACTTGACTATACGAATACGTCACGACGTTACTTAATAAAAATGGGTGAAATAGTAGCGACACGATTTTCTATTAAAATAATTATTAATCGCGTAAAAATTCTTGGTCGCTACAATAGCCGCCAATTCATTCAAATATAAATTGAACAATTTAAATAGTAGAGTCTGAAATATGCAACTCATTAAATGCAATCATTGTAATTTATTAAGGGTAATAAGTTTTTTTATTATGTCAATAGCCAATTCATTCAAATATAATTTGAACAATTTAAATAGTAGAGTTTGAAATATGCAACTTATTAAATGCAATCAATGTAATTTATTAAGGGTAAAGACTCACTTTGACTATTTAACTTGGAGAGTCAAATTCTATTACTAACATTGACATTCTAAATAGAGGGCATTTTATATTAAGATAGTTTTTTAGAGTTGTTCTAAGTACTTGAAAATACTACAAATGCTACAAATTTAAGGGTCCATTTGGCAAGAGTTTTAAAAAGTCAAAAATTGCTTTTGATTAAAATGTTTTTAAATCTAATTTGACAAATTTCAAGAAGTGTTTTATTTAATTAGAAGAGTTTTAAGGGGTAACCAGCATAATGTACAAGGACGGAACCAGGATATATAAACGTAGTGGGTTAGGAAAAATATGAGGATGGAAAGGGAACCCCCCCCCCCCCAACTCCTCCTCCCGCTCCAGGGGGTTTATGGGCGGAGGCCCCGAATCTTTTTTTCCAAGCCAAAAAAAAAAAAAAATAAATAAAATTCAGGCTTCAAATTCGTAAATATAACAAAATAATTTTACTTCAATGTCAAATATCTAAAAGCTAAAAAAAGCACCACAAATGTACAGTACAAAATATCTTAAGGTGTTAATTGTGATGCATTCTCCTAACCACCACACGATAAAACTTATCAACGATGACATCTATATCAATTCCAAGAGCAATTTGGAGTTTCTTGTGGAACATTTGGAATATCTAATGATCCAACATCATCTTTCTTATTAAAGTAATGAAAAATATTTCTTTTTAGTATACTAATCAATCCGTAAGAATATATATTGTACAAAATTCAATCAATAAATTATCATCACAAAAATCAAGTGTTAAAATAAATCAAAAAATTAACTATCAGAAAAAACTAAGTAGGCCTTTAATAATAAAATTATCAGTCCACCACAAAAAATTTAGATAAACAAACCCTTTTATAACACGTAAATTAACTATCACAAAAATCTCTAATTATAGATAAACCCTAAATAAGTTAATCAACATATTCAACACTCAAAACAATTAATAAGCAATATTAAATCTGAAATGGACGCCCAAATTTAACTAGAATTGTAGTGGGCTTTGCTTGGATTATTGATCAACTGAAATAAGTACCCAAATTTAACTTCAAAATTTTCTAGTTGGCTTGAGCGGACCCCAGCCCAAGGTTGGTTCCGCCCCTGATAATGTATCTTCTTGATAAAAATAAAATAAAATTACAAGAAGTAAAAACCCTACCAAACAAGTATGACAAAATTATTATTAGGAGTTGATCGGGCTTTTTTCAGTGATTGTCAAAATGGACCTATGAAATCCACCAAATCAGGTCGGTCCATCCGAGGCTCGGGTAGGCCTTATATCCCGAGCTTTGAGGGTCTCAACCGTCAAGCCTTTTTTTCTCTAGGCTGGGATGTATGGTCGGCCTTATTACCTCCCAGCCCAGAATTGCCCGATCAGTTCAGGCCTTGCATCCATAGTGGGGAATATGCCCGGCCTTACCCGGCCACTTCAAAAATTCGGGTGTTCACCCTTATGGGCTTTATTAATGGGCCACTTCCTTGGGCCCTTGGAATAAGACATAACCTATAAGGAGTCATCCTAAAAAAGAGGAAGTACAATTCTGATAAGATTAGAACTCCTCCTAAAAGGTAAGTTTATGGCAATAAGGACTCCTTCCTAAAATAAAGGAAGTTATGGGCTTTTCCAGCCTTATAAATATAGCTCCTTTACTCGCATAAATTCATTCACAATTCATTACGCTTTCCAGTTATATATTCTCTCTCTATCTTTTTCCAGAAAACTAATTCTCACATCGGAGGGGCGACGGGGAGAATCTTCCTCGCCTTTTTTGCAGGTTATTCAAGGCGGGTTTATCAATCTCTTCCAGCAATCAATGTATCACCAGATCCTGCCCCGTCAAGATCAGGATTTTTGACAGCATCAGGAGTATTTTTTTATTTCAAGTTAAACTTCCAATAAAATTGAGTTAAAAAGAAATATGGATCTCTGTAGCTATATTCTAAAATGCTTGCCTAAGTGGCTGGCCAAACACATGCATGATGCATGTCTTTCACGTATCATCCGCATAGCATATTTCTCACATTGTCTGTGCATTGACGTGCGTTAGCGCACTTAGGCATGATGATCCACAATGCCTCCTTACCGCACATTACTCATTTTAAAATCTTGCTATATAGTGAGAGAGACAAATGCAACAAATTTAGGGATGACAATGGATCCGTTCAAGCACGTCCCGGGCCCTTGAGCGCCCCGCGAGTTTCGGGGCGACCCTCCTCTCTGTTTTATGTCACATTTATAATTTTTAGTTTTTTTTTAATAAGAAGAAAATAAAAAACATTTTCACTAATCCGAGGAGCGGGTCTAGGTCAGAGAACCCGCCTCGCGGACCTAATTTCCTCCATCCCTAATGGAATCTGATCTCCACGAATATTGAGTTGGTCGTTTTTATTTTTTTTTGGCCATCCCTATTACAGATTTCCTAATTCTATAAATAAATTATTAGTACAAACATTTATTGAAAGGAGGACCACATATTAAATTAAAGTTAATAATAATAAACATAGAATGATTCAGATGGATGCCAGAAAATCTTGGCCCAATAAGGATACCGTTATCCTTATCTACAACTTTCGTATTTTCTCCAAAAGAAAATAAAAAAACTTTGGTACTATCCATAATTTTAGGGAGATATTTTTTTGAGACATTTTACAGTGACATACATGATGCACATTTATTAGATGGTGAAAAAGTGGTAGAATAATTATTTTCATAACTCAATGAATGTTTCCATAGAATTACTCAAAATTAAATTATAGTAAATGATAATACTATCGATGAAAGGAGTACCGTGAAAGATGTGATCGCAGACGACAAGTTTCATGGACTTTAAAAAATCGGTGATACAATGGTTAATTAATTGCATTACGATCCGTGAATGAAATTAAGATTCGAACTGTTGAGAAGTTACAAAAATGAATTTACTTGGAGCAACTCTAACCCAAAATTCTGAAGTTTCACATAAAAATGGTATGATTTTCACACCATCATCACTGCTTCAAATCTTACACCGGTAAATATTTTATTTCCTCAATTTTTTTAACTCTTAACAATTAATTTATTTTTAAAAATTATTTAATTATATATATTCTATTACTCTTATACTTCAGAATTTAAAATAGTTATGAAAATAAAGAATATGAATATGAATATTGAATAATCAAATATTATCTCAAATAATGGTGTAAATTTGTTACGCATTCTGGTTTCTGCGAAAAGGAATCCAATAACTAACCACTAAAAGCAGTTGGTCTCTAGTGCCAATCCCTGATACCGATTGTCGGGACACATGTATGTGTCTATCGTTGGCACTGTAACGGTGCCACTAGAGTTTTTTTGCCACTAAAAAATACTATGGTAATTGTACATATTACTTACTTTAAATGATAAAATTGACTTTTACGACCCAATTTTTTTTTTTTGAAAAAAATACATCAGTTTCTTCCCCCACTGCCTACACCAACTGATCGCCACCACCCGCATCAACCACGGACACCTCCCGTATCAACCGAACCCCCACCCTAAAAATAGTGATGACAACGAGGCGGATCGGTACCGATCAAAATCCGCTCCGCGAAATTTCGGATAAGTCGGATCAAACAGTAAAAATCTCGGATCGTGTCGGGTTCGGATCAGAACAAATATTAAGAAATTTTCGTTAATGACAAACAAATCAATACATAATTCATAAAATAACTAATATAATATCTAATTCATACAACAAAGCATTAAATATATAGAGAATTAGAGATTTTGTACCAAATTTAATAAAAGATTATATATTTTAGATTTAACAATAAAATTTTTTTTACATACTTTTTAATTTTTTATAAAAATAAATCAAATAGCGGATCGGTTCACCCCCGATCAAAATTCAATCTGACGATCCATTGATCATGATTTTTTTGGATCGTGTCAGATCGATGGATCAACAGATCGGATCGAGTTTTTTTTTACCATCTCTGCCTAAAAAATTGTTCATATGGCCATCCATAAAACTTGCTGGTCTGTCCCTGGCAAAACTCTCGCATAAGCTAACACATGTTATGACCGTGATTTAAGAATTATATGTTAGATATATATTATATATATTAATTGAAAGAAATAAATAAATTACGTAAAGTGCCCAAATGGTGGAAAATGTGGAATTTACATGGGAGATCGGTGGTTCGATTCACATTCCACGCGCATATTTAAATAGTCTTTGATAGGGCCTTGGGCATTGGGCTTCTTTGATTAAAATAAATATTTTTATTATTTATTTTTTAATCATTTTCGGATTAATTTTATTTCTGACTGTTGAGGGGATTAATTTTATTTCTGACTGTTGAGGTAGTTTCATATGAAATTATGTAATTCATAAAGTTTCAATTTTTCCTTCATTAATCCCTGTTGAAGTTATGCATATTTTGTCTCTATAAATTCAAGTTATATTCTCAGAATAAAATACAGAAACATATTCAAGTTATTTTTTCTTTTCTTGTTCATCTATTATTTCTATAAGCTATTCTGGAGTAACCTTGAGAGTTCCGAAATCATTTGTAATTGCTGCACATAGTGATTTGATCGTTGTATCCTGGGAGTGATTGTCCAAAGAGGTCGCAGCAAATTACGGCGGACAATTTCACTTTAGGACATCGTGCTGTCACGAGTCTCGATAGATAAGTTTTTCTTTTCTGAAATTTTATTGTTCTAAATAACAGTGCCTGCAACTAGTTTTGAATAACATTATATGCTATTCTAACAAAGAGTTTGACAAAGAGTTTGACAAAAGTCTCACATGTAATGTATGGGGTCATGAGCAATGATTATAAGCCCCACACCCCTATGTGAGAGTTTTATCAAGCTCTTTGTCAATTTCTTTGTTAATGTAGCAAGTAGAGGCGGCCCTGAGGTTATGCGATAGGTGCGACGATCAGGGCATCATAATATTTGGGGCACCATAAATGAAAAATATGTTAGGACATATTATTTTTATAATTATTTTTCTATTTTTTTTAGTTTATTTAAACAAAATAATTTTTATTTTATACAACTGGAAGGACTTCGCTGGTGGAGAGACCAAATTTTGCTCAAAAATACATTTTTTTTTTAATAAAAAATTTGATTTTTCTTTCTTCTTTTACTCAAAACCGTTCCAACTTCAAACAATTCAAAAACCCCTTTATTAATCGAAACTCCAAGACTCCCCATCTTCCAAAACCTCATTTACCTTTGTAAATCAAAACTCATGATTGAGAGAAGAGAAACCAGATTTCATAAACAAGGAAAGTGAAAAATGGAAAACTCCCATCAATCCTCAGACGCAGGCTCGCAGTCGCTCAATGTCTGTGAGTCTGTCTCACTGACTTCATCAGTCATCACTCCATCTCACTGTCTTCCAAAATCCTACATTGCCTAATCGCCGCTCCTGTGTTTGATTCACTCTGCAAGTAAAATGTTAGATTACTTTCAGCCTTGGTGAAGTTTCTACTTTCTTGTTTCCCGTTTCATGATTTATAAAGGCTGAATCTTGAACTGGTGGTTTATTAAGGTTGAATATTGACAAACTAACTTATTTGAAAAGCTTGGAATGTTTTCCAAATACATTCATTGCTTATAGAATTTTATTGACAATACCTGTTACAGTTGCATTTGTTGAAAGAAGTTTTTCAAAATTGAAGCTATTGAAATCTTACTTGCAATCAACTATGTCACAAGAAAGATTGTAAGGACTTGCTTTGATATCTATTAAATATGATTTGCCAGAAAATATTGATTACAAAAATTCAATTAGTGATTTTGCTTCAAAAAATGCTAGAACTAATTTAAATGATTTGTTGCATTTCAAGGCTCACATATGATATTGTTTGAGTTGTTTTATATCCTTTTCAGTTTCAGGACAACTCATATTGGCTGTCAAAGATATTAGTGATTTGGATGATATTTTCTTAAGAAAATACGAGCTTTTGGATATTTTGAAGGTTCTACAAGGCATAAATTTAGTTTTTTAATTGTACATTTTTTTTATGACATGAAAACCATATGAGAAAAACATTGAAAATGATATTTTTGTTATGTGGCAAATTTATATACAATGAGTTTGTGTAAATAGTGTTTTTTTCCCCCTTCTATACACATGTTTTATAATTAATGAATTGGGGCACTCTTTTAATATTCGTACAAGGCACACAAAAACACAGGGCCGTCACTGGTAGCAAGGTTGGTGATTTAATGGCTGCCATCGGAGATGCCATCATGGATAGTGTTCAAATAATCTCTGTTTCCCTTGTTGCTAACTCTAGTGTTCCTTACAAAAAAAATATTGCAATTGGAGCACTGCACGCATTGAAACAAAACATTGTAGTAGCATGTAGTGCAGGTAACTTCGGTAGCCCCAATTAATCGAAAGACTCACAGTGAGGGAGCCAAATATCCAGGCACTTTACCTCCGAATGTGGTTGCTGCTGTCAATGGGGTTGCCTTTTGTGGTCTTTGGGTGGCTTGGAGATTAATTGGATAGGAAAAAGGTTCATGACATAACCCTTATGATTGAAGATATATATAATTTGGATTATAACTGAAAATGCAGTAGATAATAGTGTATGAAAAGTGTTTGATTTTATATTTGAGACAAAGTATCATAAAAATTTATTAAGTATAAAATTGTAATACTAAAAAAGATTGAAAAGTATCATAAGTATCATACTGTGATACTAATAGATTTGAAAAGTATCATAAGTATCAAAATATGATACTTCACGAAATTATGAAGTATATTTCAATTTTACGATTTTATTATAAGTAATTTTCAAATTTTATAAAATTTAAGTAAATTTCAGTTTGATCTCTAAAAGTAAGATATTAATTTAGACAGCCCAAGATATAGATTAATGAGGTAAGGCCAGGCCAACTTAATTTCGTTACGTGCAAGTAAGATAACTTCAAAAGTCTTCAGTCTCATTTGGTAGGAGGACTTTTGAAAATTCAATATATATATTTTTATTTTTTCAAACACTAAAAACCTGCTTTGAAAATATTTGGATATTTTTCTAAAATTATTTGTCTTTGGTTGAAGAATAATTTTTCCAAAAACACTTCTACAATAAGCAGATACCCTATCAAATAGGCCCAAAATCGAGTTGGGAAGTTTAAGCCTCGTGTTTAATCCATTATAATTTCATATATATTTCTCTCTTACTTTTAACTACACAATCTTCAATACATTTATCTCCATTAATTTTCATTATCCACACATTTTTTTCAAAAAATTACTATTCCAGAATACATTATCTCAAATAATTATAATGAATATCAAAGAACTACTAAATTGAATACCATTAGAGAAGAGGCCTAAAAGAATATATAAAATACCGTCTCTCCTAACCCACTCTAATGATGTCTAATTTAATGGACCAAAACTTACATAGTACATCTCAATTAACAAATGTTGGAGATTCACAAACGTTGACATACAGAAATCGCAAGTTTGAATTCTTACATGTTCGAATTTGTTAAGTACTTTGTCGTTTAGTGGGTGGTACCCAAATCTTGGTCAGTTTGAACATAATCTGTAATTTACATCTTCTAACAATTCTAGAGTAGGGACAGTGAGGACGTCTTTTTAATTTAGTGGACCAAAAATATTAATATTATTTTCTGTAGTATTATTTTTTTATAGTAATAAAAATCATAAAAAATAGGTCTTCCATCCAGAGAGAGATGGAGGGAGGGGAACTTGGGGGGTGGGGTGGGGTGGGAGGGTGTGACGTAGTGGAATCTCCATAATTCCATTCTCAAAAAAGGTGTAGCTCACACCCTCAGGGCCCGAACTGACCACGCCCAAGACCCTTGATTCGGGAAGGTAAATCCAGGTTATGCCTCCAAGTAATCAGGGTGGAAGGGCTTATGGTAAGTATGAGCAAATCTCAATAACTCCCGCTTGCCACAAGGTCAATTCCACCTTGCGGGGAATCGAACCAAGCACACAGCCGCGCTGAGCACTTACCACCCATCCCCTTTACCACTTGGAGATATGCCCCGGGGGCCTCCATAATTCCATTCTCCATGTTAGCTCTAGAAAATGGTATTTTTTTATTTTTATTTTTTTTAAATGTGGTTTGTTTGGCCTTTAAAATAATTAAATTTAAACAAAAAGAGCTCCCAGTCATGGAATAGAAAGAATTAGCCTTCGATTGGTAACACTGTTTGATTTATAAATTGATTTATTTATGATTTTGAGTTAAAAAGTAATTGTTAAAAATTGGAGAGAGAAAATTTGTATGATTAAAAGATAATTTAAAAAAATTGTATAATTTATAAATTTGTGAATAAACCATTTTTTGAGAGTTATTTGAACGCATGCTAGTCACTAATTAAAGGAACATGTCTAGGCACGAAAAAAGACATGCCCAAATGTCCATCTTTGCGTGATCCTAAATAACCTAATCTCTTCCACATAAAATATAGCACATCATCATCATGTTACACTACATCGGACATTGACCAAACTTTTTAAGATTATATATTGCACATTACTTGCTTATGCGCCCTATCTATCTCATCACCTCACCTCATGATTCCATCTCAATTTCTTTATTGAAAAATTTAAAGTACAAATTGATAATTTTCTTTTATTTTTGCAATTAAAATATTTCAAATTGAGATGTTTTAAAAAATACAAAATAAATATGATTAAAGCTTTCAGATAAAGTATTTCATTTACAAGAACGGACCAATTAGCTGGCCTTCAAGTGATAGCTGTAATGTGATTCTCTTCGAATTATACGCCGTCTAATTCTCTTATGGCTCATTTTGGTTGATATAGTTGCATTACTCCAAGTTAGTGTTTGTGACTAATATAGTGACACCCACAAGTTAGTTTCTTTTGCTAGGTATATATAGTCCACTTAATAGATGAACTAATAGATGAGAAAACAAAGTAGAAAATGGAGGAAAAAGCGCAACAAACTTGAACAATGTAAAGAGGAAGGTTCTAACGAGAAAAAATGTAGTTCTCAAAATATATTTACTCCTGTTAGCAGTGACGAATCCAGAAAATCAATTCAGCACGAGCGGACACTACTAGGTAAGAGGAAAAAAATTTCAACACCAAAATTATAAGGTGAAAAAAAAATTTGCGGATCCAGCCCGAGCGGCCGACCGCCGTAGCCAAAGGCTAGATTCGTCCCTGTCTGTTAGTATGAAGATTGCTTGAAAGACTGTTGCAAATACGTTTGTAGGATTAAACAAACCTTGGATCAATTCAATACCAAGCAATGCAAAGAGCTTGAGAAAACTTGAACACTTTATGAATTTGAGTTTGATCTTTGTACTGTTGGATCAATAATAGTATAATATGTTTTTCATATATTTCTTTCAAGATAACATCTAATGTAATTAATGTCTTAAGCAAGAAATGAGTGAAAAGAAATCATAGAACCCATAAAAACCCGTTGGAATTCAAATTCCAACGGTCTGAAAATTTGTAGGTTGTCCAGTACAACACCAGGCACTCGCCAGTTGAGGCAAAATGCCCTCTGCTTCAGTAGAGGACAGAGGACAATTATTAATTAGCCCAGCCATAAATTTAGGCGGTTGCCTAGCTATAATTTGGTCAATTCCTGGGTTGCATTTCTATGCAATCCCATTTTAATTTAGTGTGAATGCAACGCTCATTTTCACTTAATTTCGTAATAATATAGATCCAAAACACTTCTTAATTTGTTTGAACAGCATTATAACAATCCTCCACTTATTTAAACGAAGAATTTGGGCACAAACTCACTTAGGCAACACTTTTGCATAAGGTATAAATATATTTCTGTTTGAATTTTAACATTAGTGTAATCGATCACAAATTATCATCAAAATCTTAGGTAGCATGAAAGTTTTGAACCTATTATTCCATAACGACGAGACACACACACACACGTGTCATTGTGTTATAAGTTTATTACAACATGCTTAGCGCTTTTATGGGCTTGCGTTTATTGTATTCATGAACTTTTGAGAGAAAAACTCTAACTCTCTATTGAGATGACACCACCATGAAGTTTATTTAGGTAAAGTTCTTCCACTATTTTTCTCACATTTATAGATACTTGATTCAGTGATTTGAATTTCATTAAGAGTTTAATCAAACTCAACTCTCATTTCTATGAAAAGCGACACTTATATTTTAGGATAGAGTTTAATTTTTTTAAGTATAAGTGTTGAAAACTATCCATGTATCATATGACTTCTTGTTACATTTTGAACCTGAAATGTACTTTTTAGTAAGATTAAGTGGGTGCTATCATAGATGGATCTTTATACAAGAACTTCTAACCACATCCTACTTGATGTTGTCCACTAATTCCCTTGCAAGCAATTTAGTAAGCAGATCTGCTAAATTTTCACTTGACTTTACATAGGTGAGTGAAACTATTCCACTTTTGATTCATTTTTTTTACAGTTATGTCTTAGACTCATATGTGTAAACTTTTCAATGTACAATTAATTGTCAGCTTTAGCTAAAGTTGCTTGAGTATTACATAAAATAGAAATAGAATTTGTAATTTTCTCTCACAATGGAATCTCATATAATAAATCCCTTAACCACTCATATTCTTCCGATCTTAGCCAATATCTCAAATTCGAATTCCATTGTTGAATGTGTTATACAGGTTTGTTTCTTGGATCTTCAAGAAATTGCTCATCATTCGAGAATAAACAACCAACCTAATGTTGATTTATTCTCACATGTACTAGATATCCTATGACGCACAAAAATTTAGTACAAATTTTTGACATTACATATACTGTTATAATAAAACCAAAACTGTTGTTTTCCTATAAGTATTGATACATGTATCGATACTAGTTAAGAAGACAATTATTTGAAAAGCTGCAATGTTGTAATGAATTAATTTGACTCAAAATCTCGGAATCGAATATCTCTAGCAATAGATAATACCAAATGATGTGATCCAGACCACGGATACAAGCCCGCACAAAGACCCGTTGAAGATCAAAGGAGGACCGATGACTCGATTGCAAACCAAGAGGGCCAAGGAAGCAATGGACAAGTTAGTTCAAGAAACAATGGCCAAAACAATGTTCGTGTCATCAAAAGAAACAAGTTCCATGTTGGGGCCGAGCCAAAACGATGAGTAGATCAACCTTATTCATTGCGTCGAAGAAATTGGTGAAATTCCAATGTTACGGCCGTAACATACAAATCCTCACGGCCGTAACCAACCTACTGCTGAAATCTGAATTTTCGAAGAATTGGACTTACGGCCGTAAGAAGCTTTTGTCACGGCCGTAAGTAAGCCTCGGGTTAAAAGAACGAGAATTTCAAGATATGGATTACGGCCGTAAAAATAGTCTCACGGCCGTAATGGGGAAACAGAAAGGGTCTTACGGCCGTAAGAAAATCAGTCACGGCCGTAAAATCGAATACGCGTGAATTTTAGGTTATTTTTATTTCCTTATTTTTAGGTAGTTGTTTCCTTGTTTAATTAGAATTCTTAACCTAGTATTTGACCCTATTTATAGGGGTGTAATTTTCATTATTCAAGACACAACTTTGATAATATTAATTGAGAGGCTATTTGCTTTCACAACCTTTATTCTTTATTGAATAAAATCCGAACTTGCGAGTTAATCTTGTTTGTTCAAATCTCGGTGAGAATTATTATTGTTTGTGATCAAGAGGTCAATATATCCCAGTGATTGTATTGGTTGATTGGTTCAATTAATTTTAATTGGATCCATAAATCAAGGTTCTTGGGTCGATTCCAATAATTTGTGGGTTGCGTAGCTACAATTGCTACGTGGTTTGCATCACCAAAAATTTACAATTTAGGAAGTTAGAGATTATAGTAATGCCTTATAGAGGACAAAAGATTATTTTAAAACTTTTAATTTGCGAAGTATAAGCATGATATGCATTTTAGATAATTTATAGCTTACAAGTATCGTGTATATAAACAGAATTTATAATAGAACATTCATTAATAGCACAGTTAAAAGCATAAGAGCCGTTAAGCATCTTCCTGCACATATTGATACATGACAGTTGTTTAGTGACCGTTAAAATTTAAAAGTTAGTTGGTTAGACCAAACTAGATACAAGTATCGATACATAAAACATAACTTTTATAGAAACACTCATAATTTACACATATATGTTATTTTAAAGTCGATATCGAGGTTTTTACATTCCTCCAAAGTAAACCTTGTACTTAAACTACTTACATATTAGTGAAATAAAAAAATCAGTGTAAACTAGCTCAAACGTGTTTACATCATAATTTTCAACTTTCATTTTGGTATATTCATAATGGTATAAGAAAGGATGATCTCGAGGATAACTCTAGATCTCAGTCTCCATGATGTATATATATGTCAGACCATCCTCTGAAGCTTTCCACCCTCGAGAAGTTGATTTAAAATATTCGCGATCAAGCATCTGAAATAAAACATGAAAAATATGAATACAATGGTATTCAACAAGTAACAAAATTTTCAATTTTAAAACACGAGTTTCTAGAGGGCCCGTATTACAAAACATATGTTATCCCGCGCGCGCAATAATTCAAGCAGGAATTACAATCCTAATTACAATATTATATATTTCAAGCAGGAAAGAACTTCCCGTAATTCAAGTATAGCAAGTCAAGCGTCATATGGCGTAATATCAAGCGGGATAACAAAATGAAATGTAATAATGCAAGGAAATGTTTCAATAGTATAAAAACAAGTTGAAACATCAATAAATTTGCACGAAGTAGCATTTAAGACTATTGCAGTGTTACTTGCCTTATTTAGAACCTGAAAATCAAGAAAGAAGAAAAAATCAAACTTTTATTATACAAAAATTTAATGAAAGTATCGATACATATTCAGACTCTGGTTCTTCATGTATCGATACATGAGGAACTGTTTCTACAGTTTGAATTCTAATCTCAACAGAATTCTTTCTTTGTTGATCCAAAATTCTTGCAGAACCTTTACCAACATTATAAACATGATTTCAAACATTTCTATAAAATTTGTGATTCAAAATCAAAGACTACCTTTGAAAATTCTTTTGAAATCAAAGTTCCCTCTCTCTCTCTCTCTCTCTCTCTCTCTCTCTCTCTCTCTCTCTCTCTCTCTCTCTCTCTCTCTCTCTCTCTCTCTCTCTCTCTCTCTCTCTCAAAACTGAAGTAGTTCTTAGGTTCATGAGTTCATCTATTTATACTGAAATTTAAGCACCTTAGTCCAGATTTTTCTTGATTAAATAATGTTCCTAGGCTATAATTACCCTAAACTACAATAGAGGAGTAAGGAAGCTAGAAGCTTGAGGTGTTAGTTTCCATGTCGCTTCCTCTACATGTTTGACAGATGTTGATGCGCTTCGCGATGCACCAAAATAATAAATAAATTCCTTATTCACTATTACTAAGAATGTAGCAATGGAAGCAAGGGTCGATCCCACAATGAACGGAAACTAACTTAGTGTCATGTCAATTAGAATCGTAAAGGGGGGTTTTGTTTTGAGTTGTTTGTAAATGATTTAACTAATAAAATAAAGCAATTAAAATGGTTGGAATAAATATCAAATGTTGACGAGTTCTAGTTCTCAGGTTCAGTTGTATTCTATCACAATGTTATCACTTTCCAAATAACGCGAGTTCAATTTCTTCTTTGATTTATCACCCGTAAATAGTTAATAAGCTCTAACTATTCATATTCTCCCTTAGTTGCATTTAATTAGAATAAGCTCTCTAATCAAACATTAGCCATTGAATAATCTAAAACAAGCTCTTTAGATTTAAGACAACAACTATATAATGGTTGAGAAGAATTAGGGTGAATTAGATTATCAATCACACAAACTCGTGACAATTAACCTAAGTTGGAATTCTCTATGAAAATTATTAAATTTCCACTTGCTACTATGATTTGAACAACAAGACAATTACGGATCCAATCATTCAAAATAGTAAATCTCAATACAACAAATTAAATGATAAGGCCTTAATCAAATAAAGAATTGCATTGATTGAATTAAAAACGCATAAGAATCCAACAAATCAAAGTAAAGAATTTAGAACTACGTTACTAGTTTGGAAAAGCAATAAACAAATTGATATGAAATACAACTTCCCCTTCGAACTAGGTATGGAAGCTTAGCCGCGCATAGTCATGAAGAATTCCAGAATTTTTCTCTCTTGAATCACCCTCTCGAGTCGCTTAATTTCTCTTCCAATCCTTCAAGCGAGCCGCTCCTCTTTCAATAATTATTTCATACTTTTTTCTGTCATGAGAACCCCTTTTTATAGCCTTAATTTCGTGCCCTAACTTTGGGCTCAAGAAATCTCAAAATTATGGAAAGAATTAAAATATGAAAATTGTTGACTGGAGAGTTACGGCCGTAACATTTCCTTTACGGCCGTAATTGAGTTTCTGCATATTTCTCAAAAATTGAAGTTACGGCCGTGACTATGTTTCTGCAATTTTTTTCTTTTAGAAGGTTACGGCCGTAACTTATCCTTTACGGCCGTAACTCACATTCTGTTGATTTCTCATAATTCGTTTAACACTTTTACGGCCGTGACTTTGTTTCCTTACGGCCGTAACTGTATTTGCACCTAAGTCCCCAAACTTCAGTTTTGAGTGCATTTTGGTCCTTTTTTTCTTCTTTTTTCTTCTTTTATGATCCTATATAATATAAAACATGAAATGCATTAATAATACTTAGATAAAATCACATTATGGCATACTCAAGGGTATAAGTGCATAAAATAAACGTAAATATCACACTTATCAGATGTCAGAGCCTATTGATACACGAGTCAAAAATTTTGAGAAAAAAGTGGATCGTTACATATCCAACTAGCATCGGTAAATGTGTCTATGATTGCCGGAAACTTGGATTATTGAAGACATTGATTCTTGGGTTTCTTCAAAAAACCAAGGACCCTTCCAATAGAACTTCAATGTTCATCACTTGGTTTGCTAGTAAACCTACTAAATTTACTAATTGCAAAAGTTATATTGAGTCAAACTGATAGCAATTACATATTCAAGTTGTTCTACAGCTCTTCCATCATTTTAATAAGTTTGGTGCTCTGATCAAATTGGATATTTGCTTCTTCATTTTTCAAATAATTGAACTTATTAGTCACATTCTCAATATAATTTGATTGACTTAACATAAAATTTCACTAATTTTTGTCACTTTGATGCCTAGCATGGCATTCACTTGTATACGATCTTTCATTTTAAATTTGAAAGAAATTTATTAGTTTCATTTATGACTTGTATATGATTACTGATAAGCATATCGTCTGCGTAAAGACATATAAGAATAACGTGATTATCACATACTCTTGAATACAAGTACTTATCAACACTATTATCTTTGATATCAAAATATATAATAGCTAAGCCACTGTTCGGTAACATAGGTTTTTTTTGGTTTATAATTTCTACAATTTTTTTAACTACACATCTTTTATTTTTCTAAATTTTAACCCTCCAGTCACATCGAGATCCGCGCAATAAACAAAAAAAACTGATTTTTTTCCCCTGCAATTGTGCCTACGAACAAAGTATAAGTCAAATTTCTCATATCATTTTTCTTTCTTGTTTTAAATCATATAATGATTAAAAGTGGGACGACATCTGAGATACTTACCTTGTAAGAAAGATGAAGAAAAAACTAGAAGCACGAGGATCAAGGAATCCCTAATCATCATTCTTCTCGTTCCTTTGAACAGATATAATACAACGGAGACAGGATATTTGAATCGTGGACTAAGCCCTTGTTTGATTCTATAACTTTCACACAAAAAATACAACTTTTTTCTACAGTAATCAATCTCAACCATCCAAAAAAATCAAACTCACAATTTTTTACTTTTCAAATCACTTTTTAATCACACGATTTTTCAAAACTCTTTTTTTTTTTTTTTCCAAAAAGTTATAAAATCAAACAGACACTAAATGTTCGAACAAATGTCAAAATGGAGAAAGCGGAAGAGAAGAGGCATTTTTACGAGGGTAGTGTACCAATTTCATTAAAAGATCATGTTACACACACAAAATAGATCACAAAATGGATGATATACTCGTCACATCAAGAGGTGGCAATGGGCCGAGCCGAGCTGGCTCGGTCCATAGCTCGGATTGCTTGGCTCGTCAAACGGACGAGTCGAGCTCGGCTCGTTGAGCTCTTTTTTTTTAAACCCCTCTATCGTCATACGTTGATTTAATTGACAATTGAATCGATAGTTAAAATATTTGAAATCTTGAATATATTAATATTTAATATTATTGATATAAATTCTTAATTAGTTATAAGTTATAAATATTTATATAAGTAATAAGTTATGTATTAAATAAATGATTAATAACTTAATAAGTAAAAAAATAATGTTTGTTAGTTTTTATTAGAATATTAGTTAATTAAATTGAAAGTCGAAATGATTAATTATAATTTATTAGTTTATAACGTAAATAAAAACTTGTTAAAATAATCAAATATTCAATTATAATTCGAGAAGACACAAAATAAAACTAAGTAAATAAATAAAAATTGAAAGGTTAAAAAATAAAATTAAACTCTCCTCCTTTTTTTCGGGCTTGGGACCGGCTACTAAATACTCTTAATTGAATAATTGAATATTCTAGTAGACGGAGTTAAAATTGTACACGAACAATTTGTTACGTGTACAATTTTTGTTTTGAAATCAAAATTATATTTTATTTTACATATATAATAAAGAAATTGAAAATGTAAAGTTAAATTAAATATCATTTACCTGACTGCATGCAATTTCGGCATACTTATGTTGTTTGCGTAAATCACCGTCTTACCAATCTTTGACACACATCAACGCTTCCAAAATATCTTCTTTGAGTCGGCTCCTGACTTCTGACAAAGTCATTTTACTTGCACTAAAAGCAAACTCCGAAGCTACCGTGCTAACCGAAGGTGTTAGTAGATCTTTCGTAATGGCGGAAACAATCGAATATTTTCGTTCGTTTATTCGCCAATAATGAAGTAAATCAAATTCTAAAGAATTAGTAGACTCCAAATTTTTAAGTAGTTCTTGTCCAAAATAAATTTTCAATTCTTCAGGTATTTGAAGTGAACCTGATTCGTTGATACTAGAACTAGAAGACATACTGTAAGAAGAAGTTCCTTGTGCTTGAGCTTGATTCATTTCTTCCATTAATTTGTATAATTCTACTTCATCGTCTCCAAGTGTAGTGTCACGTGATGGTGCAGATTGTGTATGACTAATAGTGGTTCCTAATCGTGCAGCATATACAGTATACATGTTTACTAACGTGCTTTCTAAATTATTATAAGTGATAAGTTTATCCAAAATCAATGAGTTATTGATTTTTGAAACAAGAATTTTCGTACCCTTTAAATTGAAACGCGGGTCCATTATGCATGCTAAAGGAAATAACATAGGTAAATCTTCCTAATATTTTCTAAATTTCATTTCCATAGCAATTATAATTTCAGTAAAAAATGAGTCATATCTATATCTATAAAAAGTTTTTACAATAATATAAAGACGTTCAAGAACTCTTGAACTAGTTGGGTAATATACCTCAGATAATATGTTGTTTGAATCATAAAAACTTGTTAAAAGATTTTTTAATTTAAAATCAACTTCCCAATCCGATTCTATTAATAGAGGATTATCGTCTTTTTTAAGTGTTCTACTGTTATAATATTCCATTATTATGTGTTCATAACATTCGCATGATTTAAGTAACAAGTATGTGGAGTTCCATCTATGGCCTACATCGGTGATAAATTTCTTAGAATCTAAATTGTATTGTGAACACATTGTTTCAAAATATTGTTTTCTACTAGGTGATATGGTTATGTACACTATAACATCTCTAATTTTATCCATTTCATTTTTAATATGTTTCAAGCCATCTTGAACAATTAAATTTAAAAGATGACATATACATCTAACATGGAATAAGAAATCGCAAAAAACCGGATTAAGAATTCTACATAATTTATCTACTACATGCTTATTTACACTAGCATTATCGAAAGTAAATGATCTAATTTTATTTTCAAAGCCATATTGATGAGAATCAAGGGAGTCAATCAAGTCAAAGTCAAATAAGTCAACCATCAATAAGAATACCGATGGGGCCTATGACAAGATCCAAGGCCAAAGAGGTCCAAGAGTCGATAGAGGGACTCATTTTCAAACTCCGAAATCAAGTCCACATGGAAGAGAGCAAGATTGATGTCAATTGCCTAATTTTGGAAGCTCAGGACATTTCGGTCGATCGAAAGTCACTCCGGTCGACCGAAACTCTACAGGGATTTTAGAAACAGCCTCAGGCGGGTTCGGCTGAGCGGTGTACGACCGAAAGTTCCATTTCGGTCGACCTAGTGGTCGACCGAAAAATCCCCGAAATCAAAAGGCAGGGTTTTTTGTGCAATTTCTCAAACTTTTGTTTTGAACTTTTGTATACATGTTGTATCCATCTCAAACCCTAGCTTAGTTTTGGACATAAAAAAGACTCCATTGGAGAGCATTTGGAGAGGTAAAAATTCCTTTATTTACTTGTAACTATTCTTTAAATTTTCTTCAACTTATATATTGAGAATCTATCTTGTGTATTTGTTGTTATTTATTCCACAATATCTTGGTATTTGTTTTAATATTTCCATTGGGTTAGGGTTCACTTTCCTTAGAATTTTGGTTGGGTTAAACTTGGGTCAAGATTCTTCATTTATTACCATTTTTAGCTTTCTTGGGTTGATACAAAAATTGTTGTGGGAATTTTTGGTTTAATCACCAAAGGGGTTTGCATCATTTGGTATCAGAGCTTGGCTCTAATTTGGTAAACCTATCATTTACATTTCTTTTTGTTGTTCTTGCTATTCAAAAAAAAATTGAGAAAAATTGGAAATTGTGTATGCCCATGAATATTTCATGATTCCTACATATTGAGAATTGTTGTTATTATCAATTTGAAAAGTTGTTGGGGTTACATTTTAACAAACATTTGAAAATCCTAAACTATTCAAGTGTGCAACCTAAGTGTTTGACAAAATGTTTCAAAGAGTGTTTTCTTATTGAATCCTACATTTCAATTATCAAACACATTCCTAGTTGAATTCCTTGTGTCTTACATCAAGTTTATTGTGACTATACCCTTGAAAATCTTGTTGATCTAGTTCAATTCCTTACTTCCTTGTATAATAGCAAGCAACTAAATTCTACTTGCTATTGTGTCAATTCTTCCAATGCTTCCTTTATTGTTTGTGGAATTTATGCTAGACAATAATTGAATTCTCAATTTAGTTGAATTACGTTCCTTGGAAAGTTTGGGTAAGAAAGTGAGGAGTGGTAAAAGGCAAGAGTTGTGAGCTCATTAGAGGGAAAAAGCCTAATTGAGTGAAACACGAGCGAAAATATTTTGTGAGAACACTTGCACACTTACACTTTATGTCTAATACACATACTTCAAGTGGACAAGATTCTAATGCACAAACTCAAGAGTTGAGGGATATGATACAAGCTCTCACGGTTACCTTGGCGGATATGGGGGAAAGATTGGAGGGTAGATTAGCAAGGTTGGAGACTAGGAGGGAAGCTCCGCCCCCAAGGAATGATAATGTTAGGAGGGGTGATAGGAGAAGGCCTAGAGATGAGTATGAGGATGATGATGATGAATTGGAGAGTGAAGGGGGTAGTGATCAAAATTGGAACATGGATAGGAATAGAGGAGGTAGAAATGTGAGGGAATTTGGTTGAAGTCATGGGAGGAACCCTAGGGGTAGGGATGGAGTGGATGGTAATCTTGGAAGTATAAAGATGAAAATTCCTTCTTTCCATGGGAAGAGTGATCCAGATGCCTACTTAGAATGAGAAAGGAAAATGGAATTGATTTTTGAATGTCATAGGTACTCCGAGGATAAAAAGGTTAAGTTAGCGGTAGTGGAATTTACCGACTATGCCTTAACTTGGTGGGATAATTTGTTGTTCACTAGGAGAAGGAATCTAGAGGGTAGTGTGGATATTTGGGATGAATTGAAGAGTCTTATGAGGAAAAGATTTGTACCAAGTCACTACTATAGGGGGCTCTATCAAATGTTACAAACTCTTACTCAAGGAACTAAAGGGGTTGAAAATTATTACAAGGAGTTGGAGAATGCCTTGACGATGGCTAACATAGAGGAGGATAGAGAAGCAATTATGGCTCGATTTATGAGTGGAATGAATAGGGAGATAGCCAATGTGGTGGAATTACACCATTGTGCGGAGATGGAAGAGTTGGTACACATGGCCATTAATGTGGAGGCTCTATTGAAGAAGAAGGAGCAATTTAAACGAAAGGGACAATAAATTTTTTTGGGGGGGGATCCTAGTTCCAATTGGAAGTCTAAGTGAGGGAGTGAAAATGTTGATAAAACACCACTTAAGGACAATATTGAAACCTCCAAGGGGAAGGAAGTGAGTTTCGTCAAGGATAAACCAAAGGTTGTTTCTACCGCTTCTAGGAGTCGGGATATTGAATGCTTCAAATGTAGAGGACGGGGGCATTATTCTCGAGAGTTCCCTAACAATAGGGTGATGATTATTAAAAATTGGGAGTGGTACTCGGAAGATGAAGAGGACGAAGAGAGAGTGTAATGTGGAGGAAATAGTGATGGCGAGGAAGAAGAGGTGGAGGGAGTTGTTAGTCGACCCAAGTCTTTAGTCACCATTAGATCTCTCAACACCCAAACCAAGGTGGATGAGGCAGCTAAGCAAGGAGAGAATATTTTCCACACTAGGTGTCTTGTGAGGGACAAAGATTGTAGTCTCATCATTGATGGGGGGGAGTTGCACCAATGTAGCTAGTGATAAGTGTGCGTTTTACACACTTATTGTGCTTTTAAATAGACAATTTAATTGACAAATTGAGCAAATATCTACTTATATATTGTGTTTATCTTGTACAATTAGGTACAACCTCAATTGGAAAGCAAATGGACAAGATTGGAGTGCAATCAGGTTAAAAGAGGAGCAAATTTGATGTCCAATGACCTAATTGAAAGAAATCAAAAGTTCGGGGACTTAATTGCAACATCTCAGAAAGTTGGAGGACTAAAGATGCAAATATTTCAGGGGTATATTTGTAAAATTCGAGGACTAAATTGAAGAAGACAAGAAGAGCGGGACTTGACGTGCAATTATCCAAAAGAAAAAGAAAGAAGACAAAAAAAGCCAAAGTAAGAAAAAGACAAAAAAACAATAAAATATAATATAAATTATATGTGCACAAATGGATTGATGGGCACTCGCCAGAGCGCCCATTATTCTAAGCAGTTGATTTTTCAACTGTCCACGCGATCGCGCGTGGGCAATTTTCAACACAATTCCGATTTTTATTTTCTGTTTTTATTATTTTAAATTTATTGGCGTGTTTGGCTATAATTGTACGCGTTTTTTGTGACTTTTTAGGTCTAATTTATGGGAGTATATATATACTCCCATTTCTTAACACCAAAAGGATAACTCACCTCACCAAACCTTAGCCCCCCTTTTCTCTCTTTTCTTTCTCTTTTCTTTTCTTTTCTTTCTTTTTCTTTTCCTTTCTTTGTTTTAAATTTTGTTTGTAATTTAGTTGTAGTTTATTTTTGTTTCTAAGTTACTAGCAACCATTGGAGCAAAGAAGCAATAAGTAAGTGGAAATACAAAGCATTGTTGAAAGATTCTTAGAGCAAAAATCAAGGGAAGTGATTTATTTCATTATCTTGTATTTTTAATCTTTGATTTCTATATTTTGTGATGTATTTTTGTAAACCTCAACTTTTGTACAATATTTATATAATGGGCTAGTTATTTTATGTTGGGATGATTGATGTAGCTTAACTTAGTTTAAGTAATTTTAATGTTTGTTTATTAATGTTGAGCTTATTTCATGTGTATTTGTTGTTGAGATTATTCCATGTGTTTGATTGATCACCAAATATATGTTTTGTGAAGTGTATGATAATCGAGAGATATTATGCATTTTAGACCAAATAACAAATGCTCTAGGTTCTTGTTAAGGATGGAGATATACCTTAAACCCTAGATGATCCATTGAGCTATTTTCACAAAGAGTTAATGCAATGGATTGGGCCTTAATCGACATAGAGATATAGTAGGTTAGACCAATTGATTAGGGTTAATTTCACTCGAGAGAAGTAATTAGCTAAGCTTGGAAAATCGGGTCTAACATTGTAAATGAGTAATGTATTAATTTGCATGTGTTGAGAAATTACTTAAGCGAGAGTTAAGTGAAATCATGAATCCCAACTATTTTATCTTTCATTTTTCTTATTTTAATTTGGTTTAAAATTAGTTTCTTTAATTTAGAATTTTCAAAAATCCATCATTTTAATTGTTTGTTTCTCTTTGTTGTTAGAATTAAATTAATTAAAGTTATATAATCTAGAGTATACATTTCTCGTGGGATCGACAATCCGGACTCAAAAAGTCCATTTTATTACTTGTACGCGACCCGTGCGCTTGCGGTACACTATTTTGAGCGAACAGCTAGCACTAGTATAGTGGAGAGGTTGGGATTACCTTTAATGCCACATCCTAGTCCTTATAAGTTACAATGGTTGAGTGATTATGGTGAGTTGAAGGTAAGAAAACAAGTACTACTTACTTTCAACATTGGGACATATGAAGATCAAGTACTTTGTGATGTGGTTCATATGCAAGCTACACATATATTATTGGGTAGGCCATGGCAATATGATAGGAGAGTATTGCGCGATGGTAGGAAAAATAGGTATAGCTTCCAAATGAATGGGAAGCCCGTAACACTCCTACCTTTGAGTCCGGATGAAGTTTATAAAGAGCAATTGAAACTCAAGAGGGAGGAGGAAAAAGAAAGAAGAAAAAAAAGATGGAGTTGAGTGGAGGACAAAAAGAAAGTGAAAAAAAAAAAGAGGGGAGAAAAGTGGTAAAAAAAATGAGGGAGTGAAAGAGAAAAGAAAGAGGGCAAAAGATGTTGAAAAAAAAATGAATTTTTATGCTAGTAAAGGTGATGTGGAGAGAGCATTAAAAGAAAATCATTCCATTCTTTTGATGGTGTATAAGGTGTCTCTCCTTACACTTGATAAACCTCACACTTCCCTCCCCACTTTAGCTACTTCTTTGTTGCAGGAATTCGAAGATGTCTTCCCGGAGGAGATTCCTAGTGGACTTCTGATAAGTGTGCGTTTTACACACTTATTGTGCTTTTAAATAGACAATTTAATTGACAAATTGAGCAAATATCTACTTATATATTGTGTTTATCTTGTACAATTAGGTACAGCCTCAATTGGAAAGAAAATGGACAAGATTGGAGTGCAATTGAACTAAAAGAAGAGCAATTTCGATGTCCAATGACCTAATTGAAAGAAATCAAAAGTTTGGGGACTCAATTGCAACATCTCAGAAAGATGGAGGACATACTTTACAAATATTACAAGGGCATATTTGTAATAAAATTCAAAATTCGAGGACTAAATTGAAGAAGACCAGAAGATGGAGGACCAAATTGCAATCATGGAAGAACAAAGCTACCCGGTGAACCACGCGATCGCGTGGTTAGACCAGGTCGCGTTCGCAAAGTCAGCCTATAATCCAACCCGAGAGTTTTCAAATCCACCACGCGATCGCGAGGTATTAAACCACGCAATCACGTGGTCAAAAAAATGGGCGATAATCTGGGCCGACCCGGTTCGGCCCAAACGTCGAAGGACGACGATCTAAGCCAAAAAAATGGTATTTTTGGGCATTTTGAGTAGGGTTTGAAGCATTCTTTCCATCACAATTTTCTTGACAAACCCTAGCCCCCTTCCCTCTTTTCTCTCTTTTCTTTTCTTTTCTTTTCTTTTCCTTTCTTTGTTTTTGATTTTGTTTGTAAATTAGTTGTAGTTTATTTTTGATTTCAAAGTTACTAGCAACCTATGGAGCAAAGAAGCAAGAAGTAAGTGGAAATACAAAACATTGTTGAAAGATTCTTGGAGCAAAAATCAAGGAAAGTGTTGTATTTCATTTTTCTTGTATTTTTATCCTTAATTTCTATATTTTGTGATGTTTTTTCATAAACCTTATCTTTTGTGGAATATTTATATAATGGGCTAGTTGTTTTATGTTGGGATGATTGATGTAGCTTAACTTAGTTTAAGTAATTTTAATGTTTTTTTATTAATGTTGAGCTTATTTCATGTGTGTTTGTTATTGAGATTATTCCATGTGTTTGATTGATCACCAAAAATATGTTTTGTGAAGTGTATGATAATCGAGAGATATTATGCATTTTAGACCAAATAACAAATGCTCTAGGTTCTTGTTAAGGATAGAGATATGTTGACCTATGGTCAATTTGACCATATTGTTTTGATCATAACAAACAAGAATTTATTGTGTTGCTAACAAGTGTGCTTCAAGTGTTTCATGTAATGATAAATATTCAAAGCACTCAATGTTCAAATCGTCTCTTAAAGATATAAATCAAAATTATGTGATCGAGCACATGAGACGCAAAGAAGATCATGAAATCATTGAAGATATTCAAAGATCAAAATTGAGGTCGAAAAGCATGACATGAAGATCAAGAATTCGAGCATACAAGATTAGAGTTGATTTAACATATGTAAAGGTATAACACTCTCAATCTTTAGCGATGAAATTCAACAAGCTCGAAAATGATTTTTTTATGCATCAAGAAACTTACTTGACAATTCATCAATTGCATAAAAATGATTTTTCAAATCATATCATGAAATAGTTTTTGGAAAAATAAACTTTTTGATATTAAAATAAAAATTCCAAATTTTCATATTTCGGTCGACCGAAATATACTTGATCGACCGAAAGTCTGGTCGACCGAAAAATCTGATCAACCGAAAGTTTAACGGCTAATGCAACGGCTATTTTATTTAAACTTTCGGTCGACCGAAAGTATGGAATCGGTCGACCGAAACTGGCTGAAGCTCAAAAATTTGATCTATAAATAGCCATCTCATTTGCATTCAAATACAACAACTTAGATAAGATTTTATACAAACTTTCTTGTGAAAATTCATTGTTCTTACTTAATTTTTATTCATCTTTTATTTTCATAAAACTTTGATTGATCTAAACTTTGTTTTATCAAATTCATCAAAGTTTTTGGAAGAAAGTTTTTGTGAAGATTCTTGGTTTTAAATTGTTCAAACTTCTTCAACATCTTCACATCATATTGGAATTGAAGTGTAAGTCTCTCTTTGTTCTAAACTTGGTTTAATCTTTTACAAGAGAGAAATTCCAATTAAGGAACTTTGATTATTTGTACTACATTTTTCATTATCATTTGATTCATCAAAGTTCCATTGCCTAAACACTTTGAGCTTAACTTATTGTTAATTATTCAAGTGTGGCATCTCTTGGTACTTAATTCGATTCAATATTTTTAACAAGAGATCATTTGAAAAACTTTGTTTGATTGCATTGAACTTTTCATTATCATTTGCATCAAAGTTTTTCTCTAACACTCGAGCTTAATTCATTGCTATCTATTGAAGTGTTAGCCTAACTCTCTCGGTACTTAATTTGAGTATATCATCTGTCAAGAGAGTTATTTCAATTGTAAACTCAATTCATTATATTGATTGGTTTCGAGAGCCTTGTGAAAACTCGATTGTTGGTTTCGAGAGCCTTGTCAAAACTCGATTGTTGGTTTTCGAGAGCCTTATCAAAACTCGATTGTTGGTTTCGAGAGCCGTGTGAAAACTCGATTGTAAAGGATAGGCGCTCCTTGTTGTAAGTCGCCTAAGGATTTGGTACTCCTTGTTGTAAGTTACCAAAATAGTGGATTTGGCCTTGCTCGTGACGGAGAGCTCGGTAACGGGAGACGTAGATCACGTTGGTTGATTGAACCTCCATAAATCGCGTTTGCACTCTCTCATCCCTTTTACTTACTTACATCGCACTTACTCTATTCTATCAATTTACATTGTGCAACGCTTTATCTTAGTGCTATACTTGCCTTATCAATTAAGTTTACAATTAAATAGCACATTATATTGATAGTTTAGTTACTTGTAACACTAAGTGCTAATACTTGTACCTATTGGTTTTAAGTTTGAGATTATTTATCGAAAAAGTTTTATAAACCAATTCACCCCCCTCTTGGTTAGTTTACTCTTGGGCTAACAAGATATACCTTAAACCCTAGATGATCCATTGAGCTATTTTCACAAAGAGTTAATGCAATGGATTGGGCCTTAATCGACATAGAGATATAGTAGGTTAGACCAATTGATTAGGGTTAATTTCACTCGAGAGAGGTAATTAGCTAAGCTTGGAAAATCGGGTCTAACATTGTAAATGAGTAATTTATTAATTTGCATGTGTTGAGAAATTACTTAAGCGAGAGTTAAGTGAAATCATGAATCCCAACTATTTTATCTTTCATTTTTCTTATTTTAATTTGGTTTAAAATTAGTTTCTTCAATTTAGAATTTCCAAAAATCCATCTTTTTAATTGTGTGTTTCTCTTTGTTGTTAGAATTAAATTAATTAAAGTTATATAATCTAGAGTATACATTCCTCGTGGGATCGACAATCCGGACTCAAAAAGTCCACTTTATTACTTGTACGCGACTCGTGCGCTTGCGGTACACTATTTTGAGCGAACAACTTCCACCCATTAGGGGCATCGAGCATCAAATTGATTTCATTCCATGAGCCGTCATTCCAAATAGACCGGCATACCGAAGAAATCCGGAAGAGACCAAGGAACTCCAAAAACAAGTCGAGGAGTTGATGAGCAAATGATATGTTCGTGAGAGCATGAGTCCTTGTGCCGTTCCCGTACTACTAGTGCCCAAGAAGGATAGAACCTTTAGAATGTGCGTTGATTACCGAGCCATTAACAACATAATGGTAAAGTATCGACACCCCATTCCTAGGTTAGATGATATGCTAGATGAATTGCATAGTTCTTGCATTTTTAGCAAAATTGACTTGAGAAGTAGATACCACCAAATTAGGATGAGAGAAGGAGATGAATGGAAAACCGCTTTTAAAACTAAATATGGTTTATATGAGTGGTTGGTTATGCCCTTCGGTCTCACTAATGCACCAAGCACTTTTATGAGATTAATGAACTATGTTTTGCGTGCATTCATTGGGAAATTTATGGTAGTTTACTTCGATGATATTTTGATTTATAGCAAGAATTTGAATGAGCATATTGAGCACTTGAGGAGTGTACTTTTGGTTTTAAAAGAAGAAAAATTGTATGCTAACCTCAACAAGTGTAATTTTTGCATGGAGAGTAGTCTTTCTTGGATTCGTAGTTAGTACTAAGGGGATAGAGGTCGATGAGGAGAATATCAAATCCATTAAGGAATGGCCCACTCCCACAAGTGTCACCGAGGTAAGAAGTTTTCACGGGTTAGCTAGTTTTTACCGTCTTTTTGTCAAGGATTTTAGCACACTAGCTTCACCACTTACCGAGGTTGTCAAAAAGCATGTTGGGTTTAAATGGGGAGGAGGCACAAGAAAATGCATTTAATGAAATAAAGAACAAATTGTGCACCGCCCCGGTTTTATCCTTGCCTAATTTTAACAAAAGTTTTGAGATTGAATGTGATCTTTCAGGCACAGGTATTGGAGCAGTTTTGATGCAGGAAAAAAGGCCGATTGCCTAATTTAGCGAGAAGCTCAGTGGAGCCGCCCTGAACTACCCCACCTATGACAAGGAGCTCTATGCGTTGGTGAGATAATTGGAGACATGGCACCACTACTTGTGGCCTAGAGAGTTCGTCATCCACACCGACCATGAGTCATTGAAGCACTTGAAGGGGCAAGGGAAGTTGAGCAAGAGGCATGCCAAATGGGTGGAGTACATGGAAACTTTTCCCTATATCATCAAATACAAACAAGGTAAGGAGAATGTGGTAGCCGACGCCCTTTCTCGAAGGTATGCTCTTATTACTACCTTGAGTGCTAAGTTGTTGGGTTTTGAGAGCATTAAGGACTTGTATGCGCATGATGCGGATTTTTCTAGTATATTTATATCATGTGAGAGGGTTGCATTTGATAAATATTATAGGCATGAGGGGTTTTTGTTTCGTAAAGGTAAACTTTGTGTGCTAATTTGCTCATTGAGGGAGTTGATTGTAAGGGAGGCCCATGGAGGGGGATTGATGGGTCACTTTGGGGTGAGGAGGACCTTGAAAATATTGCAAGAACATTTCTTTTGTCCTAAAATGAGGAGGGACGTTGGGAGAATTTGTTCTAGGTGCATAAATTGTAGGAAGGCCAAGTCCAAGGTAGACCACATGGGTTTTAGTGAACTGTGGACCGACATTTCTATGGATTTTATCTTAGGTCTACGTAGGTCCAAGAAGGGGAGCAATTCCATCTTTGTGATAGTTGACCGATTTAGTAAAATGACAAACTTCCTTGCTTTTCATAAAACCGATGATGCCACTCACATAGCCGACCTATTCTTTAAAGAAGTGGTGAGACTCCACGGGATTCCTAGGAACATTGTGTCGGATAGAGATGTCAAATTTTTTAGCCACTTTTGGAAGGTCTTGTAGGGAAAATTGGGGACTAAACTTTTATTTTCCACGACGTGTCACCCTCAAACTGATGGTCAAACCGAAGTAGTTAATAAAACTTTAACACAACTTCTTCGCACTATCCTTAAGGGCAATTTGAAGAATTGGGAAAAGTGTTTACCTTTTGTTGAATTTGCATATAATCGAAGTGTTCATTCTACTACTTCTTTTTCTCCTTTCGAGATTGTTTATGGTTTTAACCCTTTAACTCCTTTGGATTTGATTACGTTGCCTATTGATAAAAGAGGTAGTTTAGATGGGAAAAGAAAGACAGAGTTCGTAAAATCTCGCCACGAGAAGGTCAAACACCAAATCGAGAAGAAGAATGAACAATATGCCTCCAGTGCCAACAAAGGTAGAAAGCGATTGTCATTTGAGGTCGGTGATTGGGTATGGTTACATTTGAGGAAGGAACGGTTCCCGAATTAAAGAAAATCAAAACTGCAACCACGTGGTGATGGCCCCTTTCAAATCCTTGAGAAAATTAATGACAGTGCCTATAAGCTTGACCTCCCTGGTGAGTACAATGTATCGGCTTCTTTTAATGTCTCTGACTTATCCCCTTTTGATGCAGGTGAAGATTCGAGGTCGAATCCTTTTCAAGAGGGAGGGGATGATGAGAATCAAAGGAGTCAATCAAGTCAAAGTCAAACAAGTCAACCATCGATAAGAATACCGATGGGGCCTATGACAAGATCCAAGGCCAAAGAGGTCCAAGCGTTGATGGCGAGACTCATTTTTAAGCTCTGAAATCAAGTCCACATGGAAAAGAACAAGATTGAGGTCAATTGCCTAATTTTGGAAGCTCAGGACATTTCGGTCGATCGAAAGTCATTCCGGTCAACCGAAACTCTGTAGGGATTTTAGAAACAGCCTCAGGAGGGTTCAGCTAAGCGGTGTACGACCGAAAGTTCCATTTCGGTCAACCTAGTGGTCGACCGAAAATCCCCGAACTCAAAAAGCGGGATTTTTTGTGCAATTTCTCAAACTTTTGTTTTGAACTTTTGTATACATATTGTATCCATCTCAAACCCTATCTTAGTTTTGGACATGAAAAAGACTCCATTGGAGAGCATTTAGAGAGGTAAAAATTCCTTTCTTTACTTGTAACTATTCTTGGAATTTTCTTCAACTTATATATTGAGAATCTATCTTGTGTATTTGTTGTTGTTTATTCCACAATATCTTGGTATTTGTCTTAATCTTTCCATTGGGTTAGGGTTCACTTTCCTTAGAATTTTGATTGGGTTAAACTTGGGTCAAGATTCTTCATTTATTACCATTTTTAGCTTTCTTGGGTTGATACAAAAATTGTTGTGAGAATTTTTGGTTTAATCACCAGAGGGTTCGCATCACATATTCTCTAACAATAGCAAGTATAACATTAAATATGTTGGTTGCGTTATGAGGAAATTCTAGAATTTTAAAAGCAATAAGTTTTTTATGCATAACCCAAAGTGGATTAATGTAGTGTGCAGTTGCAGCAATATAACCTTTTTTGTTAATACTTTCCCAAAGATCGGAAGTAAAAGAAATAACACCACTATAGTTATTTAAATCGACTATTAATTATTTCTTAATTTTAAGATAATATTGTACTGTATCAGAACATAGAGTGTTTCGAGTAATACCTTGGTACTTGGGTTGAAGGTAACGCTTGATGTATGTAACAAAGTGCTCGTTGTCCACTACGCTTAGTGGCAACTCCGCCCCCGCAACGAATTGAACCATCCCAGTTCGATTCTCTGCTTCGGAATACATCCAATTTGAAAGTGTTGTAGATCCCGCTCCAAAACCACTAGCGGCCGATGAACCAAATTGTAGTTGACTTTGATTCGGTTCAACGAACCTGTGATTGGGCTGACACTTGCGATAGTGACAGTTGAGGTGTGTAGTACCAATCCCCTTTACCCATGCCAATTGTTGTTCACAATATTTACACACAGCTTTGAATTCAACTTCTCCTTCAATTTTTTTCCCCGTTGCGACTAATTTAAAGCGATTCCAACACTTTGAAGTTGGCTTCTTACCTTTTCTAGCTTTTCTTTTTCCTCTTACGTCGGGAATATCGGGATCATTTTGTAAGATTTGAACATCTGCATCTTCTTTAATATCGTCCAAATCGATTCGCTGATTTAATGGATCTTCTTCAATATTGTCGGGAATTGGTACGTCGTTGAGACCAGCAAATTGATCGTCGAAATGAGCATGAGATTGTGGTGTTGATTCATCATGCCCCCCAAATTCAGGTGGACCATCGAACAATTCATTAACAAATCTTCGACAGCTAGGATCCATTCTTTTGTAGTATGTGATGTGGTGTGGTGGAGACTTGGAGTGGAAAAATTGAAATATAAAATGAAATATGTATAAATGTGTAATTGAGAGATGTAAATTAATGACTAATGATAAATTGAGAGTGTATATATTATATAATAAGTATATTTGTAATGTAGAATAAGAATTGTAGAAAGCAAAATGGAGTAGGTAAATGTAAATGTAAATGTAAATGTAAATGTAAATGTACGTAGGACTTAGGAGGAGAGGAAGAGTATTGTATTGAGTTTTATGTTTACTTGTGTAGTGACTAGTGTGTAGAAATATCAAATATGTAGTAGTATTTATAGACTTTAATAAGTAAGAAAAAAATAAAAATAAATAAAAAAGTGTTTCTATGTGACCAGAACAGTCACATATTTGTGACCATTGCATGCATGCAACATATATATTTATTTTTTTTCTGTTTTTTAACAAGTTGGCGAGCGCGGCTCGGCTCGCGGGCTCGTGCCAACGAGCGGCTCGTCCTATTTGCCACCTCTCTCATGAAGAGGTCCACATGTATGTGGGTCCCCCTTCATGTGAGGGGTGTGTCATCTATTTTGTTATTCATTTTGTGTGTAAAGAATTATCCTTTTATTCAATTCATTTTCTTTTCGTTCAATAAAATTTATCTTAATTTTTACATTTTTTGGGATGAATTGGTAAATTATTAATTAATTAAAATATTGGATTTCAAATAAAATATATGTAAGCAGCACATTAAAAAATATAATTAATAAAAAATTATAACATATTAAAAGGGAAATAGGTGATGAAGTGGGCAAATTTTCAGAGAAAAACGTAATTACAAGTCAAAAGAAATTTTATATAAAAAATTTAATTAATTGTCAAATTTTGAGTAGCGCGGTATACTTAGTGTACATGTAGCATTTTTTTATTTTGATTAGTTTTGTCTTTTTTAAAATTTCAAATTTAACAATATTTTGTATTAAAATTTTATTTGAGTTATGTTTTTTATTTAGCCTTTGTTTGATTCCATTTATTTCTCATTAAAAATAAAACTTTTTTCTACAGTAATCAATCTCAACCATTCATAAAAGTCAAAACCACAATTTTTTACTTTTCAAATCATTTTTTAACAATTAGATTTTCAAAATCCAAATTATAATTTGAAATAATGGGAATCAAACAAAGGCTTAATATGATTGTATAATCAAGATATTTTAAAAATTATGATTTAAAAATTATATATTTCATGCATCGCACGGGTAGATAATTAATGTTGTATAATGAGAGCAAACAAAAACTAAATTGTGAATATAATGATCATTTGATTTTTAAAATTGGTGTTAATATTAAATTTATAGAGACGATCAAATTCCAACTATATTGGGAACATGCCACAATATTGTTATGCTCCTTAAAATCAATAATCCTATTCCAACGTTTTAAAGATTGACATTTTATAATTGTTCAGTCCTTTTTTTTTTTAATTAAAAAAAAAAAAAAATATATATATATATATATATATATATATATATATATATATATATATATAGGCAAAAAAATTTAAGCCCATGGACTTGTTGAATGGAACCGTTATAGAAAACGAGACACGCCAAAAATACGTCAAAAAAAGTTAGACATTAGTGTGGTTCCATATGGTTCTAATTCATAGGGAATCGAATCGAACAAAGAACCGATGGTTCTTTTGAAAAATATAACCGTTAATTCTTTTTGTAAGAGAAGAATTGAACTAGAACCGAATTGTTCGATTCTTTTAGTTCTGGTTCTGATTTCCTAAACTAAAATTTTCAAACATAAACGAAGAAGTCAAAGTAAATTTTGGCTAATAAGAGTCGTAGACGGTAAAGTCATCAACCTTGGTCAAAATGCGAATACAATACTCAAAATTCTTGACATCAAAATATTCTCTCATTTCCAAAAAGTAACGTCTCCTCTCATCCGCGTATATGTATTCCTAAAAATTCTTCAATTTCTATTAATAGTTCTCCACCTTTTAAGAAAACAGTTGCACATGTCCAACAAATTCTTGAAAACAAGATAACAATTAATCGTAAAATGAAAAGTGAAAATTTATTGTTTGTTGATTCTTGAAGGCTTGACAACTGAAAGCTTGAAACTGAACAACAAAATCAATTAAAATAATAATTTTTAACCTATGATTTGTTGTTTATTACTTGTTTTGCTATAGTTATTATAATGTTGAATGCTTTAATAAGTTAAAAACACCATGTTTTGTTCTATCAATTCGAGTTCTTGGTTCTCAACCAAGAACCGAAACATATGGTTCTTGATTTTTAAAACTAGAGTCGTTTAAAATTTTGATAAAACCAAACGAACCGCTGGTTGCAGTTCTTTTGCCTAGGCCTAAAAGAAGCTCTTATTCCTAAATTCCAAGAAGTTGCACAAAAATCCAACGAACCGCTGGTTGTAGTTCTTTTGCCTAGGCCTAAAAGAAGCTCTTATTCCTAAATTCCAAGAAGTTGAACAAAAATCCAGCCAACTAGAAACGGTTCTAGGCGCATACATATCGCAAACTGGTCAATTAATTCAATATTCAATAAACCAATTAAAAACTCCACAGATTACGTCTAATTTCATATCTGAAGATACAGGCTTTACTTCATTTCTAGGCGCATACATATCGCAAACTGGTCAATTAATTCAATATTCAATAAACCAATTAAAAACTCCACAGATTACGTCTAATTTCATATCTGAAGATACAGGCTTTACTTCATAATAACTGCACCAAGAGAAAAACTACACTGCATTTAATCAATCCCCGTGAATTGTATATCGCTCCCATTTCCTGGTTGGATCATATATCTGCAAAAGGAAGGAACCGATAGTTAATTTTCATCAATTTTCAATATTAATTCCCAAAAACATTTGCGTATGGACGACAAGAAAATAGTTATGAGAAGTATTCACAACTGTCATGTAACAAACAAGCTAGAAGATATTTACAGAAGTTTTATTTTTCTTAAAATATAACCAGTGTGGGGTGGCCCAGAGAGACTGAGGCCTTAATAGCCGGCATTAGAAAGTCGGAACAAGTCTGGCCAAGCTTTCCCCGTGGCAAGCGGGACTGGCACATTCTCAAACAAATATAATGAAGCTAAGTGGAATATTATCCTGTGTGAGATGCATGCAAGCGCGAGCAAGAGAAAGATATGAAGAGACAAAGAAAGATTACCTCCCATCTTGAAGCAGGAAAAATGTGTTTGTTCTTCTCATACCAGTGCCTCTCTACAACTTTTCCAGCATGCGACTGTTGAGGAAGTATGGTAATGAATAGTTGAATTTACATCGTGTCAAGGAACTTGACAGAAAAAATTATAAGTGCAGCTGGAAGTATTTAAAGGCATGACCGTGTTCACTGGGGCAGTCTCTCGGTCGGGCCATTAGGGCCTCTAGGATTAGTCAGGCGAAGCCCAGATATCCACAGTTATTTAAAAAAAAAAAAAAGAGGTATGACCATGTGTAGCTCAATTTCACCTTGTAGCACATTTTTTTATTGTGACTTGTTGAAAGCTACAAGAGAATTGGGTTTTTTTCCCTCTCCAAGGTTCCGGTAGCCAACTTATGGTAGTTGTAAATCCGATCAGAAAAACAATATTTCAACTATCAATGCAGTTTCAATAGCAACTGCTCATTAAGTGATGCCGCCATTGCGATTTAACAATGTATTTACAATACAATTTTCCTTTTTGGGCAGCAGATCATAGAAAACAGGAGTAAAAACTTAATACCTGAAAGCTGATATTCTAATATTTCCAAAAGAAAATTTGAAAGGAACATCTAGAGCATAATATTGTGATTAATGATCATATATGATATCAAATACACCACCCAACAGTCTGGGTAGAATGAAGGAGAGGCAATGGGCATTGGGCAAAAATGTTGAACTCATAGAAATGACCACCTTTGCATAGGAGATCATAAGTAGGAAAATGAGACCACCTTTCACAGCAAGATATAAAATCATGATGCAATGATGTAATCACTTCTTGAACTTGATGTATATTTTTTGGACAAAATCTTAAGTAGAGAAAAGCACCTCATCTTTCTCTATGGTGGCGTCAGCAATGGTGCGAACATCCTCGTGCACATCAAAATGGAAAAGCTGTACAAAATTTAAAAAATAAAATATTTATGAATGGATCAAGAAGATTTCTTCATATACTGGTTATAACTAAAAAGAAGGCTTGTGTTCTTCATTAAACATCATGAACAGAAAAGATGGCAATCGTAATGATAAGACATGTTAATATAACTAAATGATCCCAATGACCGGAGAATTATCTATACATTTTGAAGGAAAGAACTTGGAATGGATTTATATCGTCAAAACCCAATCCGGCCTCCATTCTCCATATTCATATACTGTAACGAGTCTAAATGAAGGAAATTAAATTTTGCCCTTCAACTTATGCACTTTTATAGCTTAATTAACAAACCAGAGAAACAGAACATTACCGGTCCACTTTTTCCTCTAGCCTTATTTATGATCAGCTCATGGAAACTGTGTTGCTGCATCATCACAGAAAGAAACAAAATTGTATTTGTTAGCCAGCAAACAAGATAATTCTTGCATTTACTTGTGCTATTTGCTTCTTTGTATGCATCTGTGTACATTTGGAATGCATGCATCATTAAATAAAGCACATTCACATATCTTACATGCGGAATGATAAGATCTTCTTTCACATAGAGCAGATTCTCCACAGAAGTAGTCCGGACCTCTCGGAACTCTGGTGACAGCTGTTGCTGAACAGCCCGGAGAAATTCACCAATGGTATCGCCCTTTCGTACCTAAGAGTAGGGTTGTGATTAATTCCAGAAAAGTCAGCGAAACAATATGCAGGCTTAAACAGGTGCACTGAAAAGGTGATGAACTGTTGAAATAGGAAAAATTATAGCAATTAACCTGAATCGCTCGCCTATGGCCAGTACCGTCCCAATAGCTGTAAGTGATTTGAAGAGGCTCATCTAAATGAAGAATGAGAAAGTAGACACAAGAATTAGAAAATTGCCTTATTTCACTTGTAATTATTATAATATATGTTAAAACACTCACTTTTAATCTGTTCTTGCTCACGAAGCCATTGCTTCCGCAGCCTTTCACGCTCAGCTTGTTCCTCTGCCTCTCTCTCACTGTAAGAGTTTGCTTCAAACTCCAAAGGCCCAATATTAAGTAAAGAGTCCCAAAGGTGTGACACAGAAAATTAATAAAGCAAACATGAAAATGCATAAAAATACACAAGCATGTATAGGAATGCAGCACACAAGCATCAACACTATAACACATACGCATCAGGTAAAAGAGGAAGAGATATCCCACCTGTCTGGCAGAAAGCTAGTCTCTACTGTAGGATCTTTGCCAAATTTCCTCTGCCCAAGTCTTCCAGATTCTTTACTTTCTTCAAAGACACAAGACAAAAGAGCATGTTAAATGGGAGTACATTACCAAAAATTAACATTATTTACAAGATGGGCTCATTAAATCTTTCTTCTAATGGAATGAATACTTTAAAATCTCATAAACATGTCCCAAATGTCAAGATATTCACGAATTAAGTAAATTTGCATGTCATTTAGGATCAAATTCCATTTGTTTTAACTGAGCCATGTTTCACCTTGGATGCCATGATTTGATTGATGTGCCTCTTACAGTGGAAACTTTCACAAACTTTTCTCAATAGTTGCAAACAACTCCAGGGGTGGAAATCCCAAATGTGAAAATAAATAAATAAAAATAATTTTGCACCCATATACATACATGCCACCTATTCTACCAAGATGAAGCCTCCGTTTGGTAAACTTGTTTATAAACAACACATTTTCCCAACCACTTTTTAACCCCACACATTTTCCAAAATCACATATTTTACCTCGAAAACATCACATTCTTTGTTTATAAACAGAAAACTTTTAACAAATAGAGGAGAAATAAATTGATAATTAATCCTACCAAAGATAAAAGTGGACGATGGAAAGACATCGGTCATATAGAAGGAAAGTGCCAGGTGAAAGGAGCACACACCTTGGTGAGCAGGGGCAAGAAAGGGAGGAGAAGATGGAGGCAGTAACGAATTTAGAAATAAAGGCTCGAGAATCAAATATGACACCGTTTCATTGAAAGTGCATTCTACTTATTAAAATCGTAAAGTTGAAACACGTTTCTTTCTTTCTTTTATATAGGCCAGTCATAAGAGAGAGAGAATGTAATGTGATAGAAGATCAATTCTGTTAGCAGTCCGTTTCTCATCTCCATTTCTCTGATTCTCTTTGCATTTCTTGTTTCTTTATTCCTTGTAATTCCCTAAATTGAGTGCAAAGTATTGAATATAAGTTTTGATTATCCGTGTTCTTTTTTATTTGACTGATTCATTGAGAGTTGTGGTTGTGGTTGTGCTGGAATAGTTCGTGACAAATCTAGTATCAAAGCAGTTCGTGAGCTAGGAAATGACAGAAACCAAGGGTAAGGTGATTGATAAATGATTGGGTAAGTTGGAGAAAGACTTGGGTGAGGGATTAGTGGTGAAGTCACTGGTAGCTAAGCAGGATAAGGCTGATTTGAATGCCAAGGTTTAAACCAAAAAATGGAAGCAATGATGTCTATGTTAACTCAATTAACTAGACAGCAAGTAGGTAACTCGGAGAAGAGACCAGAAGGATCCTTCACACCTGCATTCAGTGGGCCTGAGATCCTATCAAGAAACATGTTATAAGCCTCATCTAAGAGGTGGGATGGTGATGAAAGGCACCCCATTAAATTACCCAGGACTGAGATGTCTTACCTTGATGGAGATGGCCCTAGAGAGTGGTTGAGGAAGGCACGGAAATACATTCAGATTCACTAGGTGCTTGATGATATGAAGGAAGATTGCTGAGATGTATTTGAGGGGAAGGACAGAAATATGGTATCATGAATTTCTTTCTAATCATCCCAATGCCAGTTGGGCCCCTTTTTCTTAGGAATTGTGTAAAAGAGTTGCCGAACTTGCTGGTGAGGAGGTGATTGAGTTGTTCAGGGAAATCAAACAACTCAAAATTTCTCATCGGCATTTCTTATTTCTTTATTCATTGTAATTTCCTAAATTGAGTGCAATGTATTGAATATAAGTTTCGATTATCCTCGTGTTCTTTATTATTTGACTGATTCATTGCGAATTGTGGTTGAGCTGGAATATTTCGTAGACAAACTACATATCAACACTGCTAAGTCTGATATAAGCCATGTAATTAGCATCAATACTCGTATATCTACAACTGAGGTCACAGCATGTAATGACAGACCAAATCGCGGATATAGTTGAACTTGAGAGCATTAGTTAAGAAGAAAAGCACGGAGCCAGCATCCCTTGTGCAAATGAGCCTCAACCAGTTCAAAGTTTAAAAACTTGTACAATAGCTAAAACAAATATTCTAAATGATAAAATTGAAATTATGCTTACTATTTTCCTCCTCTTCCTCATCAACTTCATTGTCATTCTCAAAGTCATCTGAAAAAGATAGTCTAGGGTCCACCTTTATTTTCCGCTTCTTGAGCTTCTGCAACTGAAGCTCCTCCTCTCTATAATCCAATAAAATAAAATAAGATAAAACTTATACAACTTAAAAATACATAATATTATGATATAAAGAGAACTGGAACTCAAGAATCCTAAAAATCAACAGTAAAATTTGAAGAAATAACTCACTCTTGTTGCAGCTTCTGAAGCTTTTCCTTTTCTTCCTCTTCAATTTTGGTCTTAATATTCACTCTCTGCACCACACAACCTCATCTTTAACTATCCACATCACCAGAACAAAAGGAACATGACAAATTGTTCTTACAGTAACCTTATAGTACCTTTTCAACGTATTCTTCCCTTGATACCAGACCAACAGTTTCTTTCTTGAACGCAGTCTCAAGAATCTGAACAACACCATTCCAGCAACCAAATTTAATATCACTAACAAATAGATATTTAATTAAACTTCCAATTGTGTTCTCATATATACAAATAAACCTAGAATTGGTGAAATATTAAATTGAATCTAAGAATCTGAACAACAAAAGGAACAATCAGACTTAACAAATATGAATAAAACATAGCACTCCATTATAAACAATAAATCCCTGAAATGAATTTGATAGGAACCTCGGAGGTGCTTGACCCGAACTGGAGGAGACCAGGTTGACCATTATTGGATGCAGTTTTGCTCTTGAGCTCTTGGATTTTGCGCCGCTCAGCTTCTCGCTGTTTCTCGAGCCGTCGGATCCTCACGGCGTCCTGGGCCGTGCCCACGTACCCGTCACCCATACCGGCCATAGTTCCTTTGCTTCGAATTGCTCCGAAAGAAGGGTTTCGCCTTGATATTCCAATCAAGTTGATGACGCAGCGACTTTAATAATGATATAATAAGAAATCGCTGAACCGAAATCCTTTGTTGGTTTGTAACAAGAACAGCGACTTTATTAGAGCACGTGATTGAAAAAAAAAATTAACATATCCAGTACTCCATTACATGTTGTCGCTCCAGTCCACATTAAATTATTTTATAATTATTTTAATTATATTAAAAAGGGATGTGGGCGTCATGACATAAATATTCGTTGAAAATTATCTCTAATCAAACTCTTTTTAATTACTTTCATTCAAAGATGATTATATTAAATTTAAGATTAATAATTTAAAATATATATATGCATTTTAATAAATTTAATTTATCAACAAAAAATTATCGCCAAATAAAGTTATATAAAAATATTAGTCATTGAAATATCTTTACAAAATAACAATAAAATAATAATAATTTAATATTAATAAATAATTTTTTTTCTATAATAATTTTTTTAAAAAAAATCTCATAATAAGTTTAACTACTAAAATAAAATCTAAAATGAAAAATGTTCCCAAAAAATAACATTTAGAGTTTATAATAACGAAAAGTTTAATATTATATTAATCATTTTGTAAATAAATTATTATTTTTAAATTTAAAAAAATTGTCACGTAATCAACAATATTTAAATGTAGATGGAACCATTGGAGGTGAAATTTAAGACTTCTTCGTTAATTTATCCACTTTATCTAGAAATTCGTCAATCCTATTGCCATGTCAGTCCCAATTAATATAGTGCATTAAAAATGCTCTTAGTAAGCTTTTCGGAGGCTATTCTGTTTGATAACTCCTTTTTCAACTATACTCAAATTTATGTACACATTTTAACAAAAAAAATATTTTACAAATAAACTTCAAATTCTTGTCTCATTTTCAACCACATAATATCTCATCAATCATTATTCAAAACTTTTTTTTTTTCAAATAATGAGAATCAAAAAATGCTTAAGCAACTCATGACCTTAAATCATAATTAATAATTAATTTTAATTATATATTTTATGAATTTTTATCATCAAGATTTATTAAAAATATCTAAGCCTATGTTTGGTAAAATTTATTTATAAATTTTGTTTATAAATAACCACACGATGTTTTGAACTAGAGAGAAAGAGAAAAGAAAATAAAGAGGCAAATAAACTTATGATTTATTAAAAATTGAAGTCCTATATATTAGGGGAAGAAATAGATATACAAAGTAATTATAAATAGGGTTACAGGGGTATAACTGTCATTCACTATATATTCTAATATTTTATAAAACTCCCCGACATATTAGAAAATATATGCCTCGTTATAACCTTATTTGATAAAAATCAAACGAAGGAAAAAGAGTACAGTTATTTTGGAGTATTACAATAAATGTTACCTTATTAAAATATTGCCATGAAAACCCAGCAAGACAAAACCTTGGCGAAGGAAAAGAGTATAGCTACTCCCCCTGATGCTGATCATTGTAAATCTTTGAGTTGACTCATTCCAATCTCATAAATCAATTTCTTACATGTGGATGTTGGCAATGCTTTTGTGAATAAATCAGCTACATTGTCACTCGAGCGAATTTGTTGAACATCGATATCACCAATTTTCTAAAGCTCATGCATGTAGAAGAATTTTGGAGATATATGCTTTGTTCTATTTCCTTTGATGAATCCTCCTTTGAGTTGTGCAATACAAGATGCATCTTCTTCATACAAAATTGTTGGACTGTCTTTAATTGAAGTTAATTTGCATGATACTTGGATATGATGAGTCATGTTCATCAACCATGCACATTCTCGACTTGCCTTGTGGATTGCAATAATTCTTAATGATTTGAGGACGTTGCTGTCAAGGTTTGCTTCATGGGTATCCATGATATAACTGTTCCTCCACGTGTAAACATATATCCGGTTTGCGATTTAGCTTCATGTTGATCAGAGAGATAACCTGCATCTGCATATCCCACTAAAGGAGATCCCAATTTTTTAGAATAAAATAATCTCATATCAATAGTACCCTTTAGGTATCGAAAAATGTGTTTAACACCATTCTAATATCTTTGAATTAGTGTAGAGCTATATCTTACAAGGAGATTTATAGAAAAAACTATGTCGGATCGAGTACAATTTGCAAAATATGTTTGTGCTCCAATTGCACTAAGATATGGTACTTCAGGACCAAGAATTTTTTCTCCATCTTCTGGTGGACGAAATGGATCTGTTTTCACATCAAGTAACCGAACAACCATAGGGGATGTTAATGGATGTGCTTTATCCATATAAAAATAATTTAAGACTTTTTCTATATAAGAAGATTGATGAACAAATAATCCTTCTGGGAAATGTTAAATTTGCAAGCCAAGACAAAATTTAGTTTTTCCCATATCTTTCATCTCAAATTCATTCTTTAAATAATCTACAGTTTTATTGAGCTCTTCAGGAATTCCAATCAGATTTAAATCATCGACATATACTGCAATAATCGCAAATCCACGATTTATTTTCTTTATGAAAACACACGGGCAAATGTCATCATTTTTATAACATTCCTTCAACAAATATTAGCTAAGACGATTATACCTCGGTCCGGGCATCGGGCGGGTTAGTCCGGATATTTCAATATCCAGAAGCACCCATTATACTTCGGGTATTTCAAAATTGGAACCATTCATGTCCTTATAATTATTGAAATCAAACTCAAACCCGAACCTTTGGTTCCGATTCGGGTTTGGTTCTACCCATAATATTTTCTTGAAATACACATTAAATAAATATTTTCATAGAAGTCATTTCGATACGTATACCGAACACGTTACTACTAGACAATATTTGTGCAATGAAGAAAATTAAGGTAAGAAACTTGATTACTTGACTCAATAGTGGAGACTAATTATATTTTAAATAGAGAACAATGAATTCAAGATAACAAAAAATGTACAATACAATCCAAACAATGAATATATCAAATTCAAGTGTAACACATTATAAAAGAAATTAAAAAATACTTAAGTTTGTAAACAATGCAAAAAAATAAATGTCTAAATTATAAAAAATGAAAACTATAATTCATCAACTTAAATTACAAACCGATCTTGAACTTTTGATTCATAGAAACCTCAAATTCCAAATATTATTAAACTAACCCATGAAATGCAACATTCTAATGTGAGACGAGAGGTAAAAGAGTGAGAGCAAGTCTTGATTTTTTAGTTTTAGTCTAAAGTTTTAGAACAATTACTAACTAAATTAGATTTTTAAGTTATGTATTTTTTATTTTATTTTTTTGCTCGGTGTATAAATTGTAAAAAAATAAAAAAACTATATAGAAATCGATTCCATTCGGGTACCCATGGTTCTATTTCAAGAACCAAGAACCTATCCGGATCCAATTGATTTTTGGTTTTCGATTTCGATTCTTAATATATATTTTTTGGAACCAGACCAAAACCTCAGGTTTTGGATCGATTTTGGTTCGGGAGGTTCGGTTCCGATTAAAATGGCCAGGCCTAACCATATGCGTTTGGATTGATTCAATCCATATAATGACCTTTGCAATTTAATAAAGAACATATTTCTAGGATATGTATCATTTGCTTGTGGCATTTTTAGTCCTTCAGTGACTTTCAAGTATATGTCACTATCAAATGAACCATATAGATAGGTAGTTACTACATCCATAAGGAGCATATAAAGCCTTTGTGACACAGTCAAACTAATTAAGAATCTAAAAGTGATAGTATCCATTAAGGTAGAATACATTTCCTCATAATCAGTTTCTGGTCTTTGAGAGAAACTTTGAGCTACAAGTCGAGCTTTGTATCTTGTAACCTCATTATTTTCATTCATCTTCCTTATAAAAACTCATTTGTATCGTACATGGATTACATTTTCAGGTGTTCGAACTACATGTCCGAATACTTTTTCGTTTCTCTAAGGAATTTAACTCCGCCTATATGGCTTCTTTCTATTTTAGCCAATCATTTCTATTCTGACAGTCTTTCACAGACAGTGGTTCAGGATCCTCATCTTTCATTATTTCAAGAAGCACAATAAAGATGAAAATGTCATCTATGACAATAGTATTTCTCTCCCATAATTTATGAGATACTAAATAATTTGTTGAAATCTCATTATTTTCGGATACTTGAGGTTCTACAAGAACCATATTATCACTATCTGATCGATCAATCTTTTCCAATATTGATTCTTCTGAAGTTTTTGGTTGATTTTTCTCTTGTACTTTTCTTTTCAAGGTACAAAGTCTTTAGCACCAACTGGTCGACTACGCTTCTAGCGTATTTGAGATCCATTTGCTACAGCAGATTGTCCTTCAGGGACATCAATTTGTGCAGGAATATTTTTCTGTTGGATTATGCGACTTTGTCATTTTTCTTGTGACAAAAAATGCATCAGATAATTGATTCGCAACTATTTGCAAGTGAATGATTTTTCCAACCTCTTGCTCACATTGATTGCTTAGGGGATCAAAGTGAGACATGGTTGTTTCATTCCACAAAATTTTAATTTTTTTTTTCAGGATGTAGTTTTGTTCCTCTCAAGGTCGGGACAAAATGACAATCTGCAAAATGTGCAGTAAATGATTCACCTGTTAAAGGTTCAAGATACCTTATTATTGATACCAACATAAATTTCAAGTTTTCATTGGGAACCCATTTTTGTATGTTGTAGGGTGAAATTGGGACTTGGACGGCACAACCAAAAACTCGTAAGTGAGAAATATTAGGTTCATGACCAATTGCAAGTTTCAAAGGAGAATATTGATAATACGCAGTAGATCTTAAATGAACCAATGATGTAGCATGTAATATGACATGACCCCAAATAGAAGTTGAAAGTTTTATTTTCATGAGTAATAGTCTAGTAATTAATTGTAGACATTTGATAAACAACTCAAATAAATCGATTTCGATTCTTAATATATATTTTTTGGAACCAGACCAAAACCTCAGGTTTTGGATCGATTTTGGTTCGGGAGGTTCGGTTCCGATTAAAATGGCCAGGCCTAACCATATGCGTTTGGATTGATTCAATCCATATAATGACCTTTGCAATTTAATAAAGAACATATTTCTAGGATATGTATCATTTGCTTGTGGCATTTTTAGTCCTTCAGTGACTTTCAAGTATATGTCACTATCAAATGAACCATATAGATAGGTAGTTACTACATCCATAAGGAGCATATAAAGCCTTTGTGACACAGTCAAACTAATTAAGAATCTAAAAGTGATAGTATCCATTAAGGTAGAATACATTTCCTCATAATCAGTTTCTGGTCTTTGAGAGAAACTTTGAGCTACAAGTCGAGCTTTGTATCTTGTAACCTCATTATTTTCATTCATCTTCCTTATAAAAACTCATTTGTATCGTACATGGATTACATTTTCAGGTGTTCGAACTACATGTCCGAATACTTTTTCGTTTCTCTAAGGAATTTAACTCCGCCTATATGGCTTCTTTCTATTTTAGCCAATCATTTTTATTCTGACAGTCTTTCACAGATAGTGGTTCAGGATCCTCATCTTTCATTATTTCAAGAAGCACAATAAAGACGAAAATGCCATCTATGACAATAGTATTTCTCTCCCATAATTTATGAGATACTAAATAATTTGTTGAAATCTCATTATTTTCGGATACTTGAGGTTCTACAAGAACCATATTATCACTATCTGATCGATCAATCTTTTCCAATATTGATTCTTCTGAAGTTTTTGGTTGATTTTTCTCTTGTACTTTTCTTTTCAAGGTACAAAGTCTTTAGCACCAACTGGTCGACTACGCTTCTAGCGTATTTGAGATCCATTTGCTACAGAAGATTGTCCTTCAGGGACATCAATTTGTGCAGGAATATTTTTCTGTTGGATTATGCGACTTTGTCATTTTTCTTGTGACAACAAATACATCAGATAATTGATTCGCAACTATTTGCAAGTGAATGATTTTTCCAACCTCTTGCTCACATTGATTGCTTAGGGGATCAAAGTGAGACATGGTTGTTTCATTCCACAAAATTTTAATTATTTTTTTCAGGATGTAGTTTTGTTCCTCTCAAGGTCGGGACAAAATGACAATCTGCAAAACGTGCAGTAAATGATTCACCTGTTAAAGGTTCAAGATACCTTATTATTGATACCAACATAAATTTCAAGTTTTCATTGGGAACCCATTTTTGTATGTTGTAGGGTGAAATTGGGACTTGGACGGCACAACCAAAAACTCGTAAGTGAGAAATATTAGGTTCATGACCAATTGCAAGTTTCAAAGGAGAATATTGATAATACGCAGTAGATCTTAAATGAACCAATGGTGTAGCATGTAATATGACATGACCCCAAATAGAAGTTGAAAGTTTTATTTTCATGAGTAATAGTCTAGTAATTAATTGTAGACATTTGATAAACAACTCAGCTAATCCATTTTGTGTGTGGACATGAGCAATCGAACGTTCAACCTCAATTCCAATTGATATAAAATAATCATTGAATGTCTGTGATCTAAACTTACCAATATTATCAAGACGAATTGTCTTGATTGAGTAATCAGGGAATTGAACTCGTAATTTTATAATTTGAGCAAGTAGTCTAGCAAATGCTACATTCCTAGTGGAAAGTAGGCAAACATGGGATCATCTGGTAGATGAATCAATCAAAACCAATAAAATATCGAAGTGGTCCACATGGTGGGTATATTGGCCCATATATATCTTCATGAATTCTTTCTAAGAAAGTTGGAGATTCAATATTGACTTTTATAGTCGAGGGTTGTTCGCAAATGTCTCGCGATGCAAGATACACCCGCAAGTGTATGGATCGTGAAAAGTAATAAGTGGACCTACGAGTTCGGATTATCATCTCACGAGGACTGCTATTAAGTATCGAAATATTTTAGTTCTTATCCATATTTGAACAGACGAATTGTCATGCACGCAAAATTTCAAGATTTTTTTCAAGTGTTTTAAACGATTATGCTCCGATACCACCTTGTGACGCACGACCGGATTTTTCTTTTATTTTTAGAATTCGAGGCCAACACGTGGTGCATAAAACAAATTGCGGAAATGTTTTTATTTTCATTTCATAAGCTGGTAACGTAAACGACGTCACTTGACTGAGATTTCAAAACCACTTTACTTTAAAATAAAATCCACTCATTTAAAAAGTAAAGAATAAAATATAAGATCTCGACTTTAATCTTTTAGATAAATAGTAACAATAATAAAATAGCGAGTTTGGTAATTCAAATACAAGACCTCATTCGATGAGTCCAGAACTCCAAGGTCGTCACCCAACGCAGCACTATCTGTCTCGTCGTCTGAAGATCAGTGCCAATTCCTTTTTCATTTCTATTACTACATGAAATATTAGATGTGACGTGGAATGAGCATACACTTGCCCAATAGTGAAGTATGGTGCACATGTGCTATTGCACTTAGACATGCCAACTTTACATATTCATGATTCGTCCAAGCTTTACTTATTAAATCAATCAAGTCTATATTCATATTTCCTTGTCATGTCATGTATTCAAGACAAGACTTATAATCAAGATCAGACCCAAGTCAAGTTCAAGTTAAGTTAATTTAGATTATATATATTTCAAGTAATCAAGTCCGGTCAAGTTAATTTCATATATTCAAATCAAGTCAAATTCACATGTTCTAGTCAAGTCATACTTCATATATTTAAGATCAATGTAAAAACACGTCTTACATATTTAAAACAATTAATTTCTATACTCAAGTCATATAATCAAGACAAGTCTAGGAAAGACATATATTCAAGTCAGGGCAAGATAATGTAATCCTGACTGGTGCAAATGCATGTCTTTTCAAGAAAGCATGTCTTTTAATGGGGCCCATATTGCAAATCAACTACTATTTCACGAGTTCTTTTACAAGCGTGGCTCCTATACCACGGATTTCAAATAGGAAGTCGAGATCCCTAGAATTCATTAATAATCGTAACCACATCGTGATCCAGTTACTGAAATCCGTAACACTATATCAAGACAAGCGGGATAGAGTGACTGTAATACCAAAAAATTCCTTTATATGCAATGCATAATAAAGACATGAAAATCCTTTTAATGCCATGTGAAAACGTATCACGAAGTAGCATTTAAAATTACATAATCAAGTACAAGTCCAACCAAGGTAAGCCAAGTTAAGTCAAGCAAGTTCATGTGTTCAGGAGTTACACATAAACAAGTAATATTCAAGTTACTTTAAGTTCATCTTCTTAAGTCAAGTCAAATGGATATAATCATGTATTGTGTCAAGTAGGTGACATATCAAATTATTATCTGTCAATACCAGATTATCATCTTCATTATGTTAACAAGTCTAAAATCACATAAACAAGAGCATAGGTTCTTATAAATATCCAAATAATACTGATTTAATATCTCATGTATAGATACATGTATCAATACACAAGAGAACATGTATTTCTTAAAATCTCTATGTTGATATATGATGTTAATATTTTACAAATATGATATTGATATCAAGATGGTGATAATAACCTAGTTAACCATTTTTTTTATGTTAAACATATAAATGTCAAGATAATATTAATAATGATAACCACTGTAGCGCCCCGAGTTCCGTATACCCGATTCACTACGTCATTTTCTGTCTAAATTTTTCGAATAATATTTTTGCGGAAGAAATAATTGAAATTCATTTTTGGCAACATTAAATAAACTGTAATGGCCGCTAAAATTGAAAACATTTATGAAACCATTTGAAATAGTAAATCGAACCATTAATATTGTAAAGAAATTGCCAATATCATAATTTCTCAAATAAATGAACTTCTCTAAATTATTCGATTGTTTGGAAAATACGGAAATCATTAACGTCAAACTTTCAACCGTTCAACGATTATTGCCACCATCATTCATTGCTCGCCACCGTCTCCGAAATCTGCAAAACTGTTAAAAGTAGGGTGAGTATTTCATGGGGGAAATACTCAGTAGACTCATCGCAAATTAATTTAATTTATAAGATGATTAAACACATAAATCCCGGCTCTTTATAAAACGGGCATTGATAGAGCTTCTTTATAAAACTGTTCTTGATAAAACTCATATTGTGCATTACAGCACGGGACATATTTTGCAAATCATATGCTCTTTGAAAACATCTCTTTGAAAACAGTTCTTTGAAAACCATATACTTATAAAACATTTTAATTATGCCAAGCATAATTTCTTTTGAAAGCATAACATAAGATAGGATTGAAATCCTCATAAACATAAGAATTTTACCGAACTTAGGTGGTAAGAATTCTTATGTAGTAAAATCATAATAACAGTAAGTTTTCATCATAACATAGGATAAAATCGAAATCCTCATAAACATAAGAATTTTACCGAACTTAGGTGGTAAGAATTCTTATGTAGTAAGTATACCAAGCATAATTTTCTGAAATTCATAGGGATCAATTGCATCATAACATAAGATAGGATCGAAATCCTCATAAACATACGCGACAGGAATTTTACCGAACTTAGGTGGTAAATCCTCATAAACATATGGAAAGACAGGAATTTTACCGAACTTCGTGGCAAATCCTCATAAACATAGGAGACACAAGAATGTTACCGAACTTAGGTGGCAAGAATTCTTATGTGTAGCGCTACTAAAACTCCGGTCCCCTTAACATATCATAACTTATCATATGGGACCCAAAACAATCTTGGTAGATTGATTTCATAGCAATGATCCAAAAAAACATTTTCGTGAAGCATAGGGTATACTTACTTTTCGTAAAAACATAAAGTATATTTTCTTTTCATAAAAACATACTTACTTTTCATAACAACATAAGGTATATTTACCTTTCATAAAAACATACTTGTTTTTCTTAAAAATTGACTTTCACAAGTCACATGACATTCATATGAAATCATAATTTAAATCAATTAATAAGTGCGAGTCTACCTCAAATCCGACGAGTGCAAAGTTGAGCGGGAATGACTTCAATTTCTTTAAATTCTCCGTACGCTTCGTCTTAGCCAATAAGTCACTTTAGTCTATCGAATATATAGTTCAAAATGATAAATTATAATTTGAGGACTAAAATTGATATTTTGAAAGTTGAGGGACTAAAATGAATACTTTGAAAGTTGAGGGACTAAAATGAATACTTTTAAAACTTGGGCTTAAAAGTAAATCAACAGGGACTGAAATGATAAGTTTGAAGCTAAAAGGACTGAATAAAACCTTTTTAAAACTTGAGGGGCTGATTTGAAATAACATTAAAACTTTAAAAAGGGCTGAAATAAACTTTTCAAAGCTATAGGGACTGATTTAAATCATTCAGAAGACGTAGGGACCAAAGTGCAAATTCTCGAAATATAATTCAGATTCTTTACTTTACTCTCTCATTTCAGATCGAGAAGAGACAGGGGGAGAGCAAAGCGAGAGATAGAGAGATGGCGTGCGAAATCGTGAGGGAAAAGGAGTGAAATCCGATCTTCCAGTCGGCGATGTGCCGGCGGTTCACCGGCGAAACGCCAGTGCAAGGTGCGGCAAGGGATGGGGTTGAAGATTATGGTTTCAGTGCGAGTTGGGTGTGAGAAACTGTGACGAACCGTGGTTTAGATCGCGATTTGGGAGTTGGGTTTTAACTGCGAAATCCGGTGGTCGTGCCGGTAAATCAGTCGGCGATCGAAGGTAAGTCTTGGGCTTGGTTTATTTCTTGTTTTGGTTTTGATTTGAGGTTGGTTTTTGATTTGTTTGGGGTTAATGGTGGATTCTTAGAGTTTTCAGGCGACGGTTGTGGCTCTGGATGCAGGGAACGAAGGTGGTGTTTGATCCTGATGATGGTGATTGTGATTTGGTTGAACCGGTGAGGTGGTGGATTGAATTTGAAATGGCAGAGACAGTGATGGTTGAGGTGATGATGTTGATGATACATAGGTTTCGTGATTATGGTTTGGGGCTGCAACTGATAATTGTGGTAGCTGGATTGAGGATTGTTGGTTGACAGTGATGGCTGCAGAGTTGTGATTTGTGGTATTGCAGTGAACTTGGTTTGCTGTAAATGGATTGGGTTGGTGAAACGTTGTGAGTAATCAGGGTGATGATCATGATGTAGCCGGTTGGTTGGGTGATTGATTTGTGGCTGCCGGTTATGGAGTTGAGGCAAAGCTTGTGGATTGATGATGATTATAGTGATTGTCGTGATGGTAGGACTGTGCTTGCAGGCGATTGGCAATGGTTCTGTGAAGGGCTGCAACCGGTGGTTTGGGTTGCTGCAAGCTGTCGAGGTTGCAGTAAAATTGATCATGGTGTTGATAAGGGATTTTGGCTATGGTGGAGGTGCTGATGTTCAGACTTGTGGTGTTGGAATTGTGGCATGGTGGCAGTATGGTCTGCGTGATGGCAGAGTGATGGACGGTGAGGCAGTGTGGGTGGACTGTGGTTGCACTCGACTGAGATGGAGATGGAGCTTGGTGCAGGTGATGAAGATGTATGCTTATATATATTGTATTGTGGAATCTAAGTACATGGAAGTGTGAGTTGTGCCATGAGTATTGAAATGAAGATGGGGTAGATGATGATAATGATGAAGATGCTTTGCTTTGGTGTTTGTATAATGAGATGGAATATGAAATAGATGTAAAATTTATATATATAATGATGATGTTTTTGTATAAGGAATTGTATTAAAACTGATATATTTTGGACTGAAAATAAATTTGAATAAGGAAAATTGAAATATTTTAATAAATTTGGAATTCAAAATAATTTTGAAAATAATACTTTGAATAAACAATTAAAATAACATAATTTTAGAAATTCGGACATTTAATTTAAAATCGAACAAATTCGATATTTCTTGACTTGGCTAGACGAATCCGTCGCGGCGTTAACTTCAAAATAATAGGTGAAATAGTAGCGATACAATTTTCTAAATATTAAAATAATTATTTATTGCATAAAAATTCTGGGTCGCTATAATCTTACCCCCTTAAAATAATTTCGTCCTCGAAATTAAACTTACTTAATCTTATAATTTCTGAATACTTAATCAGAATCTCTTCTTCTTATCATCGAATATTCTCAAAATAATCAAAACAATTACCTGAATATTATCTCTACGCAATATACCCAAACATATCAACATAATATCATCAACTTATCTTTCCAATATTTGTAACCCAAAATTCAGTAAACAAATATCTCCCAAAACTAAGATTCTATACTTAAATGTCACCATATTTCCTGCAAAGTATTTCTTTCACTTGTATATACATATGAATTCTGATTCAATACGGTACTCATTTTACTTTCCACGTATCATCACATTATACCAAGATTATCATTATTAAAACAAAATATCAGTACCCATAATCCAAGAAAATATTCCAAATCTCCAATCAAATCTCCTTTATCGATAAAATTTAACAGCGCATTACTTCTTGTCTCCTCTTTTCATTAAAATAATCCTGCGCTTTCTTGCTGGACACAACATCACGCGGATTCACTCAGATCCTTGCGCTTTTAAATAGTTCATGCTGGGAAGAGGTTGAATCATCAAACAATGGATATCATCCTTTCTAACATTCGCAAGTATTATTCCAGTCTTCCTATGAATGATCTGAGAAAGATCTATAGAATAAGGCTCGAAAGATTGAGGTTGCTAATGGCTCATGATATTCCAGAAGATGTTCGCTGGTTGATAGAAGCAAAGGTTCGACTATCTGGTGAATTACCATCAACATTTCCAAAACATATGCCTGGTTTAGGCAAAAGCACGTTCGCAAAGAAACGAAGAGCAAAAAGACTGGGTGGTTGCTACAAATGTGCTCGTTGGAACTGTAATACACGTTGCAAATCAGTAGGATATTCTTCTACTAATCGGGATGATAAAATCGAATTCATAAAGGGTGGACTGAGTAAGGAGTCTTTGGATGATATTCGACTGACTCTTGAGACGCACCCAAGTGGTTATGTACAACGTGAACTTCTCTCCTTATACGCTCAGTTTAACGAGGACAAAAATCGTTATAGTCTCCAAAATATAATATCGAAAGATCCTGTTTGCCAGTCTGTTTTACAAAATGAGGCTTCTGGCAGTTCAGCAATGATATAAGGTAAATCTTTTTAAAATATTTTGCTGCTTTCTTTCACGCGTTTTGGAAATAAAATATATTTTCCTTTCTCGAGGTTTGATAAAGCTGGAAATAAATCACCGAAAGGTGATATCTTTGATAAAATAGTCAAAAGTTGGCCGATTTTGTCAAAAAGTGAATCTTTACTTTTTCAGAATCAATCAAAAACAGTAAATTTTTCCGGCTTTAAATAGCCAAACATATTTCATAGTTCAGGCATCCCAAAATCACATCTTCTTCGTAAGTTTTCCCTTCTTTACTATCAAAGATGGAAGCACCAAAACTTCGACAGATCAAAACTATTTGTGTATTTTGTGGATCAAAAGTGGGGAAAGGCTTCGGTTATCTAGAAGCGGCTGTAGATCTTGGAAAGAAACTGGGGGAAAAAGGTATCACTCTTGTGTATGGGGGTGGTAGCAGTGGTCTAATGGGTTGTGTTTCCCAATCTGCTCTTGCAGAGAAATCAAAAGTAATCGGTGTCATACCTGTCCCTTTGGTAGATGTTGCAGGCAAAACACGAGGGCATGAAGTTCAAACCTTATCCATCCATGAACGCATAACTTGTATGCTATATGGTTCTGATGCCTTTATAGCCCTGCCCGGAGGTTTTGGTACCTTAGAAGAAATATTTAACATTACCTCGTGGGCTCAACTAGATCTCCATACTAAGCCTATTGGGCTTCTGAATGTTAACAATTTCTTTGATGGTTTGTTAACCTTTCTTGATTATGCTGTGGAACAGGGATTCATCTCTCCATTTTCCAGAAGGCTTCTTATTTCTGCTCCTACTATTGATGAACTACTGGATAAGCTGCAGTCATATATCTCAATACAAGATCCAGCAGGAGTTAAAATAGATTGGTCGCAAGGAAGGGGAATCAAGCGAAAATGGAGTCCGGTTAATGTAAATTTAACTCTTTGAATCTTAGAATAGGTGGGGGTAGAGTACGGAGTATTCTCACTCTCGAGACACCCCTCCATTTACTAGGATTTCCTTAATGTTTAAATCTTGTGTGTACTTCAAAGATTCCAGGTGGTAGATTACGGAGTATTCTTACTCTCGAAACACACCTCTTTGAAGGTTTTCTCTATTTCCTCAAAAGATCAGAGGTGGTAGGATACGGCTACTCCGGAAACACATCTCTCATTCTGAGGATCTTTCCATGTTTTTTTCTCTTATGCTTTCGTGTGTTCTCCTTATGAGAAAATAATAAAATCTCTGCTATCATCTACTAAATCTCGTTTGTGATGTAAATGATCTTGCATGTCTAACCTTAATTCCTTTAGTGGATGCTTATCATATTATGCTCTTAATTCCAAATGATAAAATTCTGGATAGAGTCTCCCTTGTAATTTGGACTTATCCAAACCATAAGCATACTTCATAACTCACAATAATAAATAACTCCACATTTGATCACAACGATCTAAAAATATTGAAAACGATTCCAACACTTCAATATCATCAAAATATCCCATAATTCAATTCATAATTCCTCAACATAGAAATTTCAAATCATATTTTTTCAATATCACAATATTACTTCCTTCCATACCTTAATTGGCTCAAAAGTTACTCATACTTATAAATATATGCCATAAATCATATTCCCAAAATTTATTCACAAAGCCAAACTTCATAATAAATTTCTCTTCAACATAGAGGCATAATAAATTAACTCAACATAATATCCATTACTTAATTCTCAATAAAATCATATTATTCCCATTATGCTCAACACTCGTTTTCTTTAAAAAAAATTTCTCATAATCATACATTAGAGCATATAAGTTATGACAAAGCATAACAACATCATTATTTTCGAAGAAATACATTCTTATTTCTCATAAATCATAAGTATCCGAAATACTCTTCATTCTTTCTCATAAATTAGTAAAATGAGTATTCGAAATACTGAAATAACTTTAAACATCATAAACTTCTTTACCTCGGAGTTGGTGGAACGAATGATGGCAGTGGCAATCTTCATCAATAAAATTTTATAATGGAAAATATTTCTTGAAAATTCTTTTTGAAAATTTTTCCAGTCTACAGAAACGCAGACTAGCTCTGATACCAACTTGTAGCGCCCCGAGTTCCGTATACCCGATTCACTACGTCATTTTCTGTCTAAATTTTTCGAATAATATTTTTGCGGAAGAAATAATTGAAATTCATTTTTGGCAACATTAAATAAACTGTAATGGCCGCTAAAATTGAAAACATTTATGAAACCATTTGAAATAGTAAATCGAACCATTAATATTGTAAAGAAATTGCCAATATCATAATTTCTCAAATAAATGAACTTCTCTAAATTATTCGATTGTTTGGAAAATACGGAAATCATTAACGTCAAACTTTCAACCGTTCAACGATTATTGCCACCATCATTCATTGCTCGCCACCGTCTCCGAAATCTGCAAAACTGTTAAAAGTAGGGTGAGTATTTCATGGGGGAAATACTCAGTAGACTCATCGCAAATTAATTTAATTTATAAGATGATTAAACACATAAATCCCGGCTCTTTATAAAACGGGCATTGATAGAGCTTCTTTATAAAACTGTTCTTGATAAAACTCATATTGTGCATTACAGCACGGGACATATTTTGCAAATCATATGCTCTTTGAAAACATCTCTTTGAAAACAGTTCTTTGAAAACCATATACTTATAAAACATTTTAATTATGCCAAGCATAATTTCTTTTGAAAGCATAACATAAGATAGGATTGAAATCCTCATAAACATAAGAATTTTACCGAACTTAGGTGGTAAGAATTCTTATGTAGTAAAATCATAATAACAGTAAGTTTTCATCATAACATAGGATAAAATCGAAATCCTCATAAACATAAGAATTTTACCGAACTTAGGTGGTAAGAATTCTTATGTAGTAAGTATACCAAGCATAATTTTCTGAAATTCATAGGGATCAATTGCATCATAACATAAGATAGGATCGAAATCCTCATAAACATACGCGACAGGAATTTTACCGAACTTAGGTGGTAAATCCTCATAAACATATGGAAAGACAGGAATTTTACCGAACTTCGTGGCAAATCCTCATAAACATAGGAGACACAAGAATGTTACCGAACTTAGGTGGCAAGAATTCTTATGTGTAGCGCTACTAAAACTCCGGTCCCCTTAACATATCATAACTTATCATATGGGACCCAAAACAATCTTGGTAGATTGATTTCATAGCAATGATCCAAAAAAACATTTTCGTGAAGCATAGGGTATACTTACTTTTCGTAAAAACATAAAGTATATTTTCTTTTCATAAAAACATACTTACTTTTCATAACAACATAAGGTATATTTACCTTTCATAAAAACATACTTGTTTTTCTTAAAAATTGACTTTCACAAGTCACATGACATTCATATGAAATCATAATTTAAATCAATTAATAAGTGCGAGTCTACCTCAAATCCGACGAGTGCAAAGTTGAGCGGGAATGACTTCAATTTCTTTAAATTCTCCGTACGCTTCGTCTTAGCCAATAAGTCACTTTAGTCTATCGAATATATAGTTCAAAATGATAAATTATAATTTGAGGACTAAAATTGATATTTTGAAAGTTGAGGGACTAAAATGAATACTTTGAAAGTTGAGGGACTAAAATGAATACTTTTAAAACTTGGGCTTAAAAGTAAATCAACAGGGACTGAAATGATAAGTTTGAAGCTAAAAGGACTGAATAAAACCTTTTTAAAACTTGAGGGGCTGATTTGAAATAACATTAAAACTTTAAAAAGGGCTGAAATAAACTTTTCAAAGCTATAGGGACTGATTTAAATCATTCAGAAGACGTAGGGACCAAAGTGCAAATTCTCGAAATATAATTCAGATTCTTTACTTTACTCTCTCATTTCAGATCGAGAAGAGACAGGGGGAGAGCAAAGCGAGAGATAGAGAGATGGCGTGCGAAATCGTGAGGGAAAAGGAGTGAAATCCGATCTTCCAGTCGGCGATGTGCCGGCGGTTCACCGGCGAAACGCCAGTGCAAGGTGCGGCAAGGGATGGGGTTGAAGATTATGGTTTCAGTGCGAGTTGGGTGTGAGAAACTGTGACGAACCGTGGTTTAGATCGCGATTTGGGAGTTGGGTTTTAACTGCGAAATCCGGTGGTCGTGCCGGTAAATCAGTCGGCGATCGAAGGTAAGTCTTGGGCTTGGTTTATTTCTTGTTTTGGTTTTGATTTGAGGTTGGTTTTTGATTTGTTTGGGGTTAATGGTGGATTCTTAGAGTTTTCAGGCGACGGTTGTGGCTCTGGATGCAGGGAACGAAGGTGGTGTTTGATCCTGATGATGGTGATTGTGATTTGGTTGAACCGGTGAGGTGGTGGATTGAATTTGAAATGGCAGAGACAGTGATGGTTGAGGTGATGATGTTGATGATACATAGGTTTCGTGATTATGGTTTGGGGCTGCAACTGATAATTGTGGTAGCTGGATTGAGGATTGTTGGTTGACAGTGATGGCTGCAGAGTTGTGATTTGTGGTATTGCAGTGAACTTGGTTTGCTGTAAATGGATTGGGTTGGTGAAACGTTGTGAGTAATCAGGGTGATGATCATGATGTAGCCGGTTGGTTGGGTGATTGATTTGTGGCTGCCGGTTATGGAGTTGAGGCAAAGCTTGTGGATTGATGATGATTATAGTGATTGTCGTGATGGTAGGACTGTGCTTGCAGGCGATTGGCAATGGTTCTGTGAAGGGCTGCAACCGGTGGTTTGGGTTGCTGCAAGCTGTCGAGGTTGCAGTAAAATTGATCATGGTGTTGATAAGGGATTTTGGCTATGGTGGAGGTGCTGATGTTCAGACTTGTGGTGTTGGAATTGTGGCATGGTGGCAGTATGGTCTGCGTGATGGCAGAGTGATGGACGGTGAGGCAGTGTGGGTGGACTGTGGTTGCACTCGACTGAGATGGAGATGGAGCTTGGTGCAGGTGATGAAGATGTATGCTTATATATATTGTATTGTGGAATCTAAGTACATGGAAGTGTGAGTTGTGCCATGAGTATTGAAATGAAGATGGGGTAGATGATGATAATGATGAAGATGCTTTGCTTTGGTGTTTGTATAATGAGATGGAATATGAAATAGATGTAAAATTTATATATATAATGATGATGTTTTTGTATAAGGAATTGTATTAAAACTGATATATTTTGGACTGAAAATAAATTTGAATAAGGAAAATTGAAATATTTTAATAAATTTGGAATTCAAAATAATTTTGAAAATAATACTTTGAATAAACAATTAAAATAACATAATTTTAGAAATTCGGACATTTAATTTAAAATCGAACAAATTCGATATTTCTTGACTTGGCTAGACGAATCCGTCGCGGCGTTAACTTCAAAATAATAGGTGAAATAGTAGCGATACAATTTTCTAAATATTAAAATAATTATTTATTGCATAAAAATTCTGGGTCGCTATAACCACATATTAAATGGGGGATACTTACAACAAGATTACATAAATATTTATAACAAGATCACGAAACGTCACAATCATAATAATATTGGATTTATAACGAGATCACGATAATATTAACAATATCATTTTAAATATGGAATTATAACGAGATTACGTAATCAAGTAAACAATTAAATATATTCCACTCACCTTACTCAAGAAGTGTCAAAAACGAGGTTCTGTATATTCTGCTTACAGGATGTATCGATATTTCATGAATCATGTATCGATACATACAGTCGGTTCAGTACTGCCGACTGAGTTTATGGGATTTTCTTCAGGGTTTTAACTATATTGGATCTAGCAGAATTTTCTTTAGAACATAAAGAGCATGTTATTAAATGAATGTGTCTTTAAGCCTAACATTCAACTCGAGGATTTTTGAAGGAAAGAAAACTATTATTTCTATATCTTTGTTTTGGCGAGCATGAAAGAATAGTTATAGAGATAAGTGGTTGTTCATAGGACCGAATTCTTGTGTGAACAATAGTTTTAAAACCAAGGTTAGGTATAAAGAAAAATGGGGTGCGGGGAAAGAAAATCACTCTTTTCTCACGACTCATGGCTCAACATTTTTCTGTGAAGAAATTCATCTCCAAAAGGAATTGAAGTCCAGCCCACAGAGGGTATCTTCCATTTTTTGTAATTTAATATTAAGCCCGAGCAGGAAGTGTAACGATCTTAAACAGGAGCTATCTTATATAGGTTTGCTAACTAATGATGTAAAGAAGGTGCTGGAGGTTTTAATATGCAGCCACGTCCTAACGTTGACACCTCATGCCCAAGTTTCTTCAAAACATTCAGTTTCGAAGGCCAGTATTTGAGCTAAAACTCGGGGTATCAAACTAAGTCAAAATCTTAGCCCCTGTTCTCTTTGCTGTTTTAAGGTCGTTTTCTGTTTTTATTTTCGAAAACGCTAAAAACGTGTTCTCTTTACCATTTTCGAAAACGCATTTTGGAAAACAAAAAAAAAAATTTGTACACAAAACGGAAAACGCCCGAAACATCGTTTTGGGCGTTTTGTGTGTATTTCGACAAAAAATGTCCAAAACGCGGAAAACGCGTTTTGGGAATTTTTTTTATAGAATTATCTTAACTTAGAACTAAACTTAATATAAAGTTTTTATTTTTTTTTTATTTTTTTTAGAATTATCCTAGTTTGGAACTAAGCCTAAATAAAGAATTTTTTTTTTTTTTTTTTTTTTTTGAGAATTATCCTAACTTGGAACTTAGTTTAAATAAAGTTTTATTGAATTCAATATCAACATTACAAAAAAAAAATTAAATGAGAATTCTTGTTGTTATATTTCAAAAAATGCAATGATAAATGGACTCTGGTGGTTTTGAAAGAACTTGCATTTTCTGGATTTTAATAGAAGTAGAGCTTTCTCAAGTCCCGAACCTGACCAAGTTGTGTTAATATAGACTCTTAATGCTCACATTAGTGTGTTGCATGTAACCATATTTTTAGTGTATTGTAAAAGGAAATTTGAGTTGGAGTTAGTAGTATTCTGCAAGCAAATTAATTAAAAATAGTTTAAATAGTGTTCTGCAAAATTTCAAACAGAACGTGTTTTTCAGCTTTTCATTTTCAAAAACAGTTTTCAGAAATGACAAACCAAACGCGTTTTCAGCAAATTTGAAAACAAAAATGAAAACACAAAATACAAAACATTTTCGAAAATGAAAATACAAAATAAAATACAAACAAAACGCCATTGGTACCGTTTTGAAGTACTCATGGAGTACTTTCATAGCCAATTTATGGTGCAAGAAACGGATAACCGAGAAAAAAGTTATAGCCTTCCGAAGTTAGTTACTCAAAGGTATTTTCGATTTAACCGTTTTATCGTCCTAACTTTAAAAATTCACCAAGGGCTAACCGTTGGTCGGAATAATAAACCGTTTTCATATTCTCGAAGTTCACTTCGAGAACTTTCCCATTCATATATCACATGTAATCAAATGAGGTCGGGAGTGATCAAACGAATCTATGGAAGATAGGCATAAAAATACGTTTTTGTCGTAACTTTTATTATTTAATATTTTCCTTTTTCTTCTATTAAATCTCGTTTATCTTTCTTTTCATTCCAAAATAATTACATAAATTATAAAACACTTTTATTACATTATAATGGATAATAAAGGATGTCAAAATTTTCAGATCGTTACGCGAATGAGTTTGGTATTTTAAGTTAAAACTAAGAAAATAAACTAAAGAATTAAAATTGTGAATTTGTTTTTTTTTTTTTTTAAGATGATTGTAAAGCATTTGGGAATCCCGATTTCACCTAACCAATTGAATTAACTCCAATTCCATATTTTATTTCATAAATATGTACTAATATATATTGAAATTCTTCTTTCAAGTTAAGTCAATTTTACCTAAACAAGTCAACCGTGTATCTCTACACCAGAGGGTACGAATATTCCTTATGTAGATGCAAACACACAAGAATTCACACATGACCTCAATAATAACAAGAGTATATCTCTATCTCTTGTCCAATTACCGTATTTATAACCTTGATCTAAGTTATTAACTCACCTCTCGAATTATGGAAATAACTCAATAAATCATGAATAAAATTCATACAGACATTAAGAACAATAATAAATCAATACATGTAACAAAATCATTAAAACAACGAAATTTGGAATTAAAATAATAAAGATAGACTACATCATTCATCCCAACATTGAAATTTGTTACACATCATGAATAAAGAACAAAAACAATAAAATAAAATGTTCATGAAAAATAACAAAGAATAATGGAAAGTTTGCACCAAGAATCAATTCTTCATGTGTTCTTCTAATCTCGCATCTTGCTTTGCTCCAATCTTCCAAGAATTTGACGTTGAAATTCTAAAATTATGATGTTCTTAGGTGTGATAAAGGTCCTCGTTTCGTACCTCATAAGTTGTATAAATAGGTATTGGAGAAACCTAGGAGAAAAGATGAGAAAACCGGACAAAAATCGCACAAAAGCCCAAATTTATGACCCAGCCAGAAGTTTGTACGGGCTCTCGGGCAAAATTCTCGAGGGCTCACAAGCAAAATATTTAGGTTATGATCATTCAACGAGAAGTCGCGTGAGCTCGCAGGAAAAGCTCGCGTGGGCTCGCAGTACAAACTTTCAATACAATTTTTAACTTTAAATATGTATAAGTTGGTCCTTCTCTTTTATTTGCACATCATGTCATCAACTTCCAATTTGAACATTATGGTCCCCAAACTTCTAAATCTTCTCAATTAGCTCATTCAAACTCTCAACTTCTTCAATTAGGTTCTCCAACTCTTGATTTATTCACTTGGCATCATGCAAGTGTCCCGGTTGACGTTATCAACTCCTCAATTCAACTGCAATTATCATTCAATTGTGTATTTTTCCCATCAATTGCTTTATTTTTTTATCTTTTAAGATATTTTCTGAAAAGTAAACCAATAATGTCAATTAAATAGTAATTATTTTAAAACGAAAACATAATATTCTAATTTAGACATACAAATAAGTGTATAAAATATACTTATCAAAGGTCTAATAACCAACTTGCCTTGCGAACAAGCAGAACATGGGTAATCATTAGGTAAAAGAATCTTCTGATTCTTTAGAGGAAGTACATGTGAGTTTTTAATTATTCGGATCATCATTATTGCTCCTGAGTGTCCAAGTCTATCATGCCAAAGTATAAAACTTTTTGGATCAACGAACTTTGGGTTCGTGATAATATTTGATTCAATCATCTTTATAGATATATAATACATGCCACGAGGGAGTGTCGGAAGTTTTTCTTTTATCTGCTTCTGGCCAGATATAAAAGAAGTTATGCAAAGATATTCTGCATTATTTTTCTGCATCGTCTCAATGTGATATCCATTGCAGCGAATATCTTTAAAACTAACCAAATTTCTTCTTGATTTGCTAGAATAAAGTGTATCGTCAGTATATAATTTTGTATTATTTGATAAAATAATACAAGCTCTTTCGGAGCCTTCAACGATTTTTTATGCACCTGATATTGTATTTACATTATTCTCTGATAATGTTAAGTTCAAGAAATACTTTTTGTTTTGAAGAATAGTATGTGTAGTTGCACTATTGACTAAACAAATATTCTGGAAATTCATCCTGAATTTATAAACATAACAAAATAAATATTCAGGAATGTTGATTTCATAAAAAGAAATTAACCAACACTTTTAATCAACTAAAAAATGCTTAATAATTTAAATGTCACTAACTTTAAATAATAAGTAAAAACATAATTCATACTAACTTTTAAACAAACAAAAAAAAAGAAATTACTCAGATACTGAAAATTAAAGTAATCAATATTCTCAAATACACTGCTTCCAATTAAATGATCAATATTGCCATTTGGGTCAGCAAAGAAGTCAGAGACGTTCAAATGAGTCACATCAATTGGACTATCATAATCAAAAAAAATTGTCTCTACTTTTTCTTTTCCCTTGATTGATTTTTTATAGAGATCCACAAGATGTTTTGTCGTACGAAAGGTATGTGCTCAATGCCCTTTCATTCCACATCTAAAGCAAATTTCTTCATGCTCCTTTCTTGATATGTTATTTTCGTTTGCTTTATGCTTTTTAAAATTGTTCCATTTTTGCTGATTTTTTTGCTGAAAATTTTGTCCATGATTTCTTCCACGTTCATGTTTTGATATTGTATTTATTTCAGGAAATGCAGCACCATTTGCTTCAGGTAATGGTATAGAACCAGATGGACGTAACCCATGATTTTTCATCAGCAATTCATTATTTTGTTTAGTTACAAGCAGACATGATATAAGTTCTGAGTATTTTTTAAAACCACGCTCACCACATTGCTGCTGTAGGAGTACATTCGAGGCATGAAAAGTATAAATTTTTTTCCCAGCGTATCTTGATCAATGATTTTTTCTCCACACAAGTTTAATTTTGAACATATTCTAAACATTTCAGAATTGTACTCACTGACCATTTTGAAATCCTGCAAATGGAGATGCATCCATTCATAGCGGGCTTTGGGGAGAACTACAGTTCTCTGATGGTCTAATCTTTCAGTCAAATTTTTCTAAAGAATTTGTAGATCTTTCACAATGAGATATTCAACTTTCAATCCGTCATAAAGATCGAGTGAATCCCCAAGAGAAGTCAAGATAGGGAGAATCTTTTCCTCCGGCTACGTGACGAAGGAATATAAGTGTTTTTGCACGATCCTGGAGGGATTTTTTGTTTTCTTCTTTTATTGTCTCTCCCAGACCTTTCAAGACAAGGTGAATATCATCATTTATGACTCATAATAAGTAATTTTTGCTAGATATGTCAGTGCAACAAACTCGAGTTTAGTGATGTTGGCCATTTGGATAACTACACAATAAATCTAAAATACAATTAATTTCAAAGATTGTGATTAAACAACATAATAATAAATCAAGCCATCAACATCACATAAGTTGTTTGTTTTCTTTCAGGAATAAACATTATGACATATTATTCGATATATATGCTACTTCAGAAGCATGTTGTATTTTTCTATTATTTCTTCAATAATAGGTATATTGACAATTATAATTTATACTCTTCTAGAGCAAATAATATTATTTCTGGAATATTATAATGTTATGCTACTTCGGGAGCAACAACAAGTTATTTATGATAGTCATATTAATATTCTTCAAAAATATTAATTATATAATTTCTCTACTTTAGGAGTAACAACGTAATGAACTATTGATTTAAATGATAAAAAACTTGAACAATAACAATAATATATAAATTGTTTATATAAACAGGAACTTGAAATTTGAATTGAATTTAAATATTTGCTCAGAAAAAAATAATATTTCCGAACTGAAAAACCAACTTTTTGAATTTTTGAATATTGTATTCAAATTTGAAGTCAAATTTGGAATCTGGACAAACTTCAATCTAACGGCATCAGAATTGACATGTGCTTACATGCATAATAATTATATTGAATTAAACTTGGACAACAACTAGAGAATCTGTTCGGATTTGGATTTGGAAAAAATGACTGACATCATTATGATGCACAGATACATAATAAAATTCATGTGTCACCAAATTAATTTTGGTTCACATGACAGATGATTATACTTAAAAAAATATTACCTTCTAACTCAATTTGGTAGAGATTCATGCTGATAATATGTTATGAACTAGAGAGAAAGAGAAAAAAAATAAAGAGGCAACTGAACTTGTGATTTATTAAGAACCAGAGCCTCATATATATAGTCGAAGAAAGGGATATACAAAGTAATTATAACTAGGATTATAAGAGTATGAATGTCGTTCACTATATATTATAATATTTTATAACAGGCGACAATATTTCACCGAACAATTCTTTTTTTAGATTAAATAATTTTGATTGATTAGAAAAATTGATTAATGAAATATCGTCACGCTATTTGTAAATAATATTTATATACAATTGTTTATAAATTTATAAATGATTACCAAACGAAGGCTAAATCAAACACGGACCAAGTCTACTATTGAGAAGTTTGTAGAACAACTGCAAATATTATGTTATGAAAGGGGAAAAAATTCCTCTCGACTGCTAATGCAAAGAATCGATGAATTGATTCCTACAATCAAATAAGAATTTTAGAGCCTATTTGTAATTTGATCACCGTTAGATGAAATTACAAGTTGAAAATAATTTGTACTTGTAAGGGTAATTTTTTATGATTTTTTCTGTAATGTAATTTTGATAGTATTTCTCAATTATTAAGATCGATGAATTTTCATCGTTTCCTAAATTTTCTTTTAACTTTATCATCGATAAATAATTATTACTAAATCTACCGAACTCACATCGTCGTTGGTCTCCTACGATATTTTTGTTCACAACTTATGAAATTTTTTATTTGTTGGTAAACATTATTCTTTCTCTTTTTTTTTTTCTAGTGTGATTGACAAGTAAATAATTTATAACAGCTAATTGCTTACAAATAGAATTTTTTTTCATTGTTAGATTTAATTATTATCACTTTTTCTACATCTATCTATAATTTACATCTACATATTCTACAATAAATAAAAATGGTGAATAGTGAAAAAACTTTTGATTCCCTAATATACCCTAATATATTTAATAATATACATAATTTGTCAATATTTAACGTTTATACAATAAATTATATAATATAATAATTTACATTTACATATATATATATATATATATATATATATATATATATATATATATATATATATATATATATATATATATTCAAATGATCTGGTAGTTCTAGAAATATAACTGATAATTTGTCAAACAACTTTCAAAATAACGAAGAATCATTTCAAAATGAAAATGAAACTTTTCAAAATACAAATGAACTTCAAATTTCTCAAATTGAACAATTACTTCATAATTGGACAATTCCTAAGGTAGACAAAGGATCTATCTATGAAATTGGTCGATTTGATTTTACTCAAAATTACATCATCAAAACACATGAGCAAACCATGCATGTTTTAGGTCAAAATACTGAGCTTTCATTATTCACAAAAATTTCCATACAAGAACATCGTAAGAAATTTCAGTTCTTACATATTGGCCTTGTTCAAATTGCACTCAAGCCATTGTTCAGACTTGGCATGGATATTCCTGTCTTGATTACTCTTCGTGATCAAAGACATTCAAACTTCGAGCATTCGCTCCTCACCGTTCTAGAATCAAATCTAGAAGGTGGTCCTATCTTTTCAAACTGCAATCCAAACTTCACAGTCAGTGTTTTTGATAGGCATATCCTTAAGACTCTCAAACTTCACGTTGAAACTAAGAATCTTAGTTTGGATTAATCAAATTCCTTTGCTGTGATATACATAGTATATTACAAGCTCCTGGGTACGAATCTCAACATTCGTGCTCTTCGTTCTTCTCAAGGAAATGAATCGTTTCTATTGGAGGTGAATGATCTTCATACTAATACCATGATTCCCAAGAGAATTCATTGGAATCTTCAAACTAGGAGCTTAGAATGGGATATTCTAAGAGCCAATAAGCCTGAGCCTCCTCCTACTTCTGATACCCCTAATCAAATTTTATCATTTCCTGGTGGAAGTGTTAAGATGATTTTTGGAGAATCATCATCTTCAAACTCTTCAAAATTTTCTAGATCTGACTTAGCTAGATCTTTTCAAAATTCTTTTGTTCAACTTTCAAGATTTTCAACTTCGTCTAGTAGACTCAAAGATGTCAAATTTGAATCTATTATTCCAAAACCTCAATATTCTGAATCTGAACAAGATTCACCTACTGCATCTGATATGCAGCCTCCTTCTGAAAAAATTCCTCTTCTAAGAAAGAAACTTCATAGAAGAAGTTTATCTTCTTCTCAACTTAACGTCATTTCTTCTAGCATTGATAGAAGATTTGAATTCAAAAATGATGAATCTCCCAAAGTCAAAAATCTTCGAAAAAATTTTCAAAAAAAGAAATTGAATCTTACTAGGAAGAGTTATTTGCTCAACCAGAAGATTAAGTTTTACAAATGAATTAATTTCAAAGTTTTTGGTAAAAGACAATCTTCTTCAAAATCAAAATCTTCTTCGAAATCCAAATCCATTCAAGCTACCAATTCAAAAGAAAAAATTTGGAAAACATCTTCAAGTCAAACTTTCAAATCTGAATACCCTCCTCTTGAAGAAATCATTTTTCCTCATGGAAATGCAGAAGTTACTGCGTCTCCTTTCAAACAAATTCCTGAAGATAGAGTTGACAATGCAGCAGCCAAAACTGTTGATGTGAAGAATCTTCAAATCCAAAACAATTACACAAATATTGTTCTTCATTCTATGTGTTCTCAGTTAAACAGAATTGAAACCAATTCTGAAACTGATAACAAATACAAAATTCCCTCTGATGTCTTCACTGCCATTAGAGAATCTCCCTCCTCTTCATCTTCTTCTTCTTCAAACAAACAAATGTTACTTTTTCAACCTACCAATCTTACTCCTAATCTTGGTAAAAAAAATCTTTAACTACTGATTCTGAAGTAATTAAAGAACTTGCCAATCAATTTTCAAAATTAAGTGCATCTAAGAATATCAACACCATTGATATTTCAGATGTTGAAAACCAATTTATTGAAGAAGAACCCCTACAAATCAATAAATTGAGATTTAATTCTTCAAAATTACCCACATTCTATCCTCGTCCTTCTCAACCTGATTTACTTTTGGAAGAACCCTCTTTTAAAAGGAAAGTCACTGAAACATATTCAGGTGATGAAATCGTTGAATGGAATATTGATGGAATGACTGAATTCCAAATTATTCAAACTATAGAGAAAATGTTTGTATGCTTCAATGCGTATAAATGCAACAAAATTGAAGATTTGAATGCCTGTAATAATCTTATTATAGGATTTACTGGTCAATTAAAGGGATGGTGGTCTAATTATCTCACTGGCGAAAGCCGGGATGAGGTTCTTAATGCCAACAAAATTGTCGATGGTCAGATTGTTTCTGATTCATTAATGACCCTTGTGTTTGCAATTGTCAAGCATTTTATCGGATCTCCAAACTTCCTTCGAGATAGATCATCAAAAACTTTGATGAATCTAACTTGCCCAAAATTACATGACTTTAGATGGTATAAGGATATCTTCTAACCAGGGTCATGATTTTCGCGACGACTGCAATCAAGAGTTCTGGAAAGAAAGATTCTATCAGGACTTCCTAAGCTTTTTCCAGAAAAGGTTCGCAACTCAATCAAAGCTCAAAATTCCAATTCAATTCCTTATAGCGACTTAACTTATGGTGAACTGATTAGTTACATCAATAAGGAAGGTCTTGCTCTCTGTAATGATATCAAACTCAAAGTCAAACTCAAATCTGAAAGATATGGGTCTAGGCACGAGTTAGGTTCATTATGTGAACAATACGGTTTTGAAAAAATTCTTCTTCCTTCTTCAAAAGTCAAAAAGAAATTTCCTTCTTTTTTAAGAAAACGAAATTTTCAAAATTCCAAAATATTTTCTTCAAAATTTCAGCCTCAATCTCAAAAATCTAATCTAAAATATTTTCATCAAAAATCTCAATTAAAACCAAAGAAATTTCAAAACTCGACCAAAGTCACTTGTTACAAGTGCCATCAAACTGGTCATTTTTCAAACAATTGTCCCATAAAAGATAAGATTAACAATCTTCAAATTGATGAAGATGTCAAACTTCAGCTTCTCAATATTCTCAATTCCTCATTAGAAGAAATATCTGATTCTGAATTAGAAAGAATTTATCAATATCAAGAAGATTCTGAAGTTTATCAATATCAAGAAAATTTTGGTTTTGATTGAAATTTTTGATGAAAATATTTTTCATTAGATTTTTGAAATTGAGGCTGAAATTTTGAAGAAAATCTTTTGGAATTTTGAAAATTTCGTTTTCTTAAAAAAGAAGGAAATTTCTTTTTGACTTTTGAAGAAGGAAGAATAATTTTTTCAAAACCGTATTGTTCACAGAATTAACCTAACTCATGCCTAGACCCATATCTTTCAGATTTGAGTTTGACTTTGAGTTTGATATCATTACAGAGAGCAAGACCTTCCTTATTGATGTAACTAATCAGTTCACCATAAGTTAAGTCGTTATAAGAAATTGAATTGGAATTTTGAGCTTTGATTGAGTTGCGAACCTTTTCTAGAAAAAGCTTAGGAAGTCCAGATAGAAATCTTTCTTTCAGAACTCTTGATTGCAGTCGTCGCGAAAATCATGACCCTGGTTAGAAGATATCCTTATACCATCTAAAGTCATGTAATTTTGGGCAAGTTAGATTCATCAGAGTTTTTGATGATCTATCTCGAAGGAAGTTTGGAGATCCGATAAAATGCTTGACAATTGAAAACACAAGGGTCATTAATGAATCAGAAACAATTTGACCATCGACAATTTTGTTGGCATTAAGAATCTCATCCCGACTTTCGCCAGTAAGATAATTAGACCACCATCCCTTTAATTGACCAGTAAATCCTATAATAAGATTATTACATGAATTCACATCTTCAATTTTGTTGCATTTATACACATTGAAACATACAAACATTTTCTCGATAGTTTGAATAATTTGGAATTCAGTCATTCCATCAATATTCCATTCAACGATTTCGTCACCTGAATATGTTTCATTGACTTTCCTTTTAAAAGAGAAAGTAAATCAGGTTGATAAGGACGAGGATAGAATGTGGGTAATTTTGAAGAATTAAATCTCAATTTATTGATTTGAAGAGGCTCTTCTTCAATAAATTGATTTTCAACATCTGAAATATCAATGGTGTTGATATTCTTAGATGCACTTAATTTTGAAATTTGATTGGAAAATTCTTTAATTACTTCAGAATCAGTAGTTAAAGATTTTTTACCAAGATTAAGAGTAAGATTGGTAGGTTGAAAAAGTAACATTTGTTTGTTTGAAGAAGAAGAAGAAGATGAAGAGGAGGGAGATTCTCTAATGGCAGTGAAGACATCAGAGGGAATTTTGTATTTGTTATCAGTTTCAGAATTGGTTTCAATTCTGTTTAACTGAGAACACATAGAATGAAGAACAATATTTGTGTAATTGTTCTAGATTTGAAGATTCTTGACATCAACAGTTTTGGCTACTGCATTGTCAACTCTATCTTCAGGAATTTGTTTGAAAGGAGACGCAGTCACTTCTGCATTTCCATGAGGAAAAATGATTTCTTCAAGAGGAGGGTATTCATATTTGAAAGTTTGACTTGAAGAAGTTTTCCAAAATTTTTCATTTGAATTGGTGGCTTGAATGGATTTGGATTTCGAAGAAGATTTTGATTTTGAAGAAGATTTTCTTTTACCAAAAACTTTGAAATTAATCCATTTGTAAAACTTAAATCTTCTGGTTGAGCAAATAACTCTTCCCAGTAAGATTCAATTTCTTCTTTTGAAAAAGTTTTCGAAGATTTTTGACTTTGGGAGATTGATCATTTTTGAATTAAGATCTTCTATCAATGCTAGAAGAAATGACGTTAAGTTGAGAAGAAGATAAACTTCTTCTATGAAGTTTCTTTCTTAGAAGACGAATTTCTTCAGAAGGAGGCTGCATATCAGATGCAATAGGTGAATCTTGTTCAAATTCAGAATATTGAGGTTTTGGAATAATAGATTCAAAGTTGACATCTTTGAGTCTACTAGACGAAGTTGAAAATCTTGAAGGTTGAACAAAAGAATTTTGAAAAGATCTAGCTGAATCAGATTTAGAAAATTTTGAAGAGTTTGAAGATGATGATTCTCCAAAATCATCTTAACACTTCCACCAGGAAATGATAAAATTTGATTAGGGGTATCAGAAGTAGGAGGAGGCTCAGGCTTATTGGCTCTTAGAATATCCCATTCTAAGCTCCTAGTTTGAAGATTCCAAGGAATTTTCTTGGGAATCATGGTGTTAGTATGAAGATCATTCACCTCCAATAGAAGCGATTCGTTTCTTTGAGAAGAACAAAGAGCACGGATGTTGAGATTCGTACCCAGAAGCTTGTAATATACTCTGTATATCACAGGAAAGGAATTTGATTAATCCAAACTAAGATTCTTAGTTTCAACGTGAAGTTTGAGTCTTAAGGATATGCCTATCAAAAAGACTGACTGTGAAGTTTGGATAGCAGTTTGAAAAGACATGACCACCTTCTAGATTTGATTCTAGAACAGTGAGGAGCGAATGCTCGAAGTTTGAATGTCTTTGATCACGAAGAATAATCAAGACAGGAATATCCAGGCCAAGTCTGAACAATGGCTTGAGTGCAATTTGAACAAGACCAATATGTAAGAACTGAAATTTCTTACGATGTTCTTGTATGGAAATTTTTGTGAATAATGAAAGCTCAGTATTTTGACCCAAAACATGCATGGTTTGCTCATGTGTTTTGATGATGTAATTTTGAGTAAAATCAAATCGAACAATTTCATAGATAGATCCTTTGTCTACCTTAGGAATTGTCCAATTATGAAGTAATTTTTCAATTTGAGAAATTTGAAGTTTATTTGTATTTTGAAAAGTTTCATTTTCATTTTGAAATGATTCTTCGTTATTTTTAAAGTTGTTTGACAAATTATCAGTTCTATTTCTAGAACTACCAGATTCTTTGAACCAACTGGAAAAGAAGTCATTTTTGAACAAGATGAGATTAAAGAGATATACCCCCTGCAGAATGAATGAATTACGGGAGGAGTTTTGATTGGGCTGATTACCTACTACCCATCCATGGTCTTACTGGGTCTTACAGTCTTCATGCCTTGCCAAAGGGGTTCGAACCGCTCGCCACTAGACCTATAAACCAAACACAAAACTAGCAATAACACTCTCCAAGGATAGCTTGAACAAGAAATGGCTCTGATACCATTTAGAACTCAGGTCAGATAGGCTGGAAATATTGCGGAAAACTTGAAGAACAACAGCAAAATGATGAGAAAAATCTTTCAATTAAAGAAATTGAAACAATAATTTGAAGAAATAAATTTTGATTACATTGAAAATATTGAAAATTGAACGATTACAAATTTTGAAAGAGTAAAGAAAATGGATAACGTATTCTCTAAGAGAATGTTTATTGCTCTCACTCTTGGTATTTTGATGGAGAATTTAATCTTTATAACTCAGATTAATTCTGCCTTACAATGAAATGAAACATTGCATTTATAGAAACTAGAAATGAAAGATTACATTGAAAGGAATCTTGAAAAGTAAACTATAGCTGGAAAGTCTTGATTGAACAGTGCTCTGTCGACTACTTTCCAAAAAGTAGGAATTTTGAATAGTTGATTGAATATTGAAAGGCTTTGATTGAACAGTGACTTGTCTGAAGCTTTCCAAAAAGCTTGCCAACCACTCCACCAACTCCACCGAAAGTTTGAAAACAAATCAACTTTAATAAAGAGAGAATCATCTTTATTAAAATAAGATTTGAAAAATCTTGATTTTGAATTTTGAAAAAGAAGAGAAACTCTTCGTCTGAACTTTTGACAAGTCCATAGCCATCAATGGATTTGAGAATTCTTTACCAGTTACCGTTTGAGCTGGAATAGCCACTGACTTCTTAGGCTCAGTATTACCAAATTTTTGAAAATTAAAAGTTTGATTTTTCACCATAACTATGGTGACAAGTTGCAAAATGAATTATGAAGCTATTAATTTTTTCGTTGAAATCATAAATAATTTCATAATATTTTTGTTTGAAGTTGATTGAGCAAAATGGCGATCCACAGTATTGAAAAGAAAAGATACAGGTTTCATACCATTTTAATGCTTCATATTGAACGGTAAAAAGTCTCTGTAACACATGACAAGCATTACAATTGTAATGATCATCTGAATTTTGAGGAGAAGAAAAGAGAAGAGCTTCTTCGTTGATTCTTGAAAGCTCATCAGAGGAATTTTGAAAAGATTTTTTGATCTTTGAAGGTTTTGGGACCTCAAAGGAGAAATCTTGAGGGAGATCGTGAAGACACGAAAACTTGTTTGAAAGAGATATTGAAAAAGAATTTTGATCTTCCAGGATGGCAGTTTTCTTGTTTTTCTTGAAGTATCTTGATGAGGTAGCCATGAATCTTTTGAAGCACTAAACAATGTTAGTACCTTTTGTTTGAATTTTTGTTTGAACACTCTTTTGGGGTGGCCTCTCTTTCACTCGAAATTTCTCTCTTTTTGATTAGGAACTCTCTTGTGAGGAAGTCTGCCAGAATATTATCTTTTCCTTGAATATATTGAATTTTGAAATCAAAACACGACAAAATGGCTTGCCATCTTGCAAAAATATGTTTTGAAACAAGATTTTTGATGTCCTTTTGCAAAACGTCTTTGGATGCTTTGCATTCGGTTTTTAAAATGAATGATTTATTGATTAAATCATCTTGAAATTTTGAAATACAAAGAACAATTGAAAGAATTTCTTTTTTGATTGTTGAATAGTTATTTTGAGGACTAGTCCAAACACCAGAATAGTATCGGACCAGCTGTTCTTGACTTGACCATTTTGGAATCTGTTTAAGGACTCCATCGAACCCTATGTCTGACGCATTATGATCCGGACAAGGAAGAATAATGAATGTGAGACTTTTAATAATACTTTTGACTCTTTGGTAAGCAAATGTATTTTCTGGACCCCATGTATTTGGATTATTTTGACAACTTTTGAGGGGTGGGGAACAAGGAATTTTGACATTTTGGATAAAGTGAGAGGTAAATCCAAATGGAATATTTTGATCTGAAAATTTGTTTGAAATTAATATTGTTAATTTGAGAAATTGATGCATGTTTGAAAATTTTGATGTCATTGCATGAAGGAAGATTTGAAAATTTGACTTGAAGAAGTTTTCCAAATTTTATATATAAATGTTAAATGTTGGCAAATTATGTATATTATTAAGTATATGATGGTATATTAGAGAATCTTTGGAAAAAAAATGAATATAAAAATAAATTTAATTTTTTTTAATTATATCCTAATTATGAATATAAAAATAACTAATTTAAAAACACCCTTGGATTTTTTGTTTAAACTTATTTAACCCATTTTTGATATAGATTAAAATCAGTTTTTTGGTAGATTTTTGATAAAAGTTGATGAGGCATGTGGTTGAAAAAATGTGGACATCATAAAATTTTTGGTTAAAATTAATTGTTAACTTTGATTTGATGTTAAAATTAGATTTTAATCAGAACTAAAGCAAAGAAATAATATTAAAATTTTCTTTTTCATTGTAAAAATATGTTTCTAAATTAATTTAAATTTCCTATGCACAATTTTTCATATTTATTCTACGATTTATCATAAAAAAATATCTTTATAAATTAGTTTTCAGTATGTCTAATATTTATGATGCAGATTACTTCTTGATATATGACACATGATTTATTTATTAAATTGATATTTTAAATAATTATCGAACATATATTTCAAGAAATTTTGAGAAATTTTAATTTTCTAAAACCTATAGTCAGTGTACAATTTTAATTTTAACTTTTTTCCTTTAACAATGTTTATAACTCCAAAACATTCAAAATCAATTTTAATCCTTAAAAAACATTATGAGGATCAATCATGTAATACAAAAGACGTGCAAAACACGCGCTTACTACTAGAAAATAAAATAAAACACAAATGTAAAACTATAGAGGGGCTAAATTGTTACAAACAGGAAGTCCAGTTCCTTCTTACAAATTTCTTGGTAATGGAAATTGGAAACTCAAACAATACGATACCATAACCACCTATCAAAAAATCAGAGAACTATCAAAAATGGATAACCAGTCAGCATTTCACCAATAACAAGGCCAAGAAATTGAAAAGATCCATAAATATTAGACTCATAAGTCGAATTTCGATCAACGATTAATCTCATTCTCAGGTATGGATCAATTGGACTCCGACCCGCTGTTTCAATCCATTCAAGCCCCGAATAATCTTCAACCCCAGCCTGATTTGCGTGTTCCCTCCAGTGGAACGCAACCCGATTGCAGGTAACTTGATTTTTGGTTTCCGTATAAGTCGATTTTTACCGAGTTTTTGTGTATATAGTAGATATTGATTGTTCAGCGGCAGTACAAGTATGTATTATAACTTGATTTGTTTATTGTGGAATTTTAACAAAAAATAGATGAATATATTATTGAAAATTGTCTAGTTCAGCGGCAGTCCAGTTCCTTATAAATTTTTGCAAACTGAATATGTTGGTTTAAAATTATGTAGAGTGAAAATATAAAATAGGTAGAAGTTATTTGCGGCTTGTTTAAGGAAAAAATGTTTGTGTTTAGTCTCTTTGAGATTCCAATTTTCATGAAACTAAAATGGACCGGTTTCAATCCATTATAGTGACTAAAAAGGTGTATACTGTCCAAAGATGACTGAAAGAATTTTTACAATTGAAAGTTCTTTTTGCAACAATTTCATAAATTTAAGATATGGATCCGGTTGTTAACTCAATTATGTTTATAGTTTCTTGAATTAGATTTTTTAATTTTTTTGCATTACTCTGACTGTAATGTCAGCCTCGTTTGTCATTATCTGGAAGCTTTGCAATGTGGGAGTGTAATAGAATAAAATATTTAGCTGAGATATAGGCATTTGTTACTTCATTTGTATAGAAGGTATTTAACGAAGTGAAACATATATTATTGCTCAATAATGGAAACAGATCTTCCTAATCGAGTTCAAATAGTTACCAGGTCTTTACCTTTCATGTAGTTTATGGGGAACGTTTCCGTATATAGTTCATCCCACAGAACTGTAGTATGAGCATTATGCCACTACATCCAGATTCATATATAGATGACTGCAACAAGCGTAAAGTTTATTCAATTCATGTTATGGAGCAATTTCAATGAGAGTTGCACGTCGAGATAAAGTTTTCATTTTTATTTTCTGACAGGGAATTTACCATAATATGCAAGATCCTCAATACTCAGAGTAGATGTTTGCAAATGTGTATCAATTGAATGTATAACTCCAATTTTCTATACATGTTTCCCTTCCCAACTGATATTATGGTTTGACTCCCCTTTTTTTTTTTTTTTCAAATTGTTCGGTGTTAATCTATGATCAAAGGTTTGAGGCAGAAGTCAAGGACTCCATTGTTGCAAGAAAAGTCCAAAAAGCAGACCGTGAAAAATTGAGGAGAGATCGTCTAAATGAACAATTCACAGACTTAGGGAATGCCCTTGGTATACCAACATCTCAGTTACATGCAACTCTAAAGTGACCACAGTAACTTCTTTTTTTTTTATTTTTTATACGAGAATATCATGCCAATTTGTATTTAGATTATCATGGACTTAAAACACAGTTATATTTGTTGTAGTATGCTGTCAGCAGTTCTGTATGTTTGTATTTTTAAGTAATAGGCAACAGGATGGTCTCCACGTCACCACGTGCAGGTCCAGATAAGTCCAAATGTTGCTATAGTAGAAGAAACGAAATAAAGAGAGAATTGGAATTTCTATAAATCTTTACAATCTTGCTAATAGGAAAGCTTTTCAGTTAATGCTATTACTTCGCCATGATTTGGTATATTTCCTTTAAGTGTCTATTCAGAGTCGTTTTTCCAATCATAGAGACAACTTGAACTCATTATCAGTACCTTTATGCAGTATTATGATTGAACATTCACATAATAGATTTTTAAGAATTATGTTGTACCTTCCAATGACATTACTTTGGGAATTAATAAATGCTTACTCAGTTCTGGAACTTCTTTTTATTTTTATTTTTTGGTCGGGGAAAAATAAGGAAACTCTAATTCCATGAAATGATTTTATGCAGATCCAGATAGGCCTAAAAACGACAAAGTATCCATTCTTACTGATACAATTCAAGTGCTGAAGGATTTGACTGGTCAGGTCAACAGACTAAAAGCTGAGTATTCAACGCTTACTGAAGAATCTCGCGAGGTATTTGAGAAGGAATTATATATCATTTTGAGACCCATTTGGTACAAAATTTCATTAGTTGCTTTGTTTTCAAGCAGTTGACTCAGGAGAAGAATGATCTTAGAGAAGAGAAGGCATCTCTTAAGTCTGATATTGAAAGTCTTAATGCGCAATATCAACAGAGATTGCGGTCGATGTACCCATGGCTAGGGATGGATCATTCTGTTGTTATGCACCCACCTCCTTATCCTTTTCCAATGCCAATGCCCATGCCTGCTGGACCAATTCCCATGCATCCATCTATGCAGCCATACCCCTACTATGGGAATCAAAATCCAGCGACTTTTGTTCCTTATGTGGCCCATAATAGCATGATGGAGCAGCAATCAACACATATATCTCAAGTCATGCAACCGGGTACTAGGTCCCATGCTTCAAGCAAACAAGATTCCAGGCATAAGTCATCAGATGGGGATAGTATAGAAAAAAGTGACGATTCCAATGACGTTGCAACAGATCTAGAACTTAAGACACCTGGATCTACGTCAGAACTGGTGAGTAAATGCCATTTAGGTTTGATAAGTTTGTGTTATTCTGTTCTGGAACCTTTTGAGGTTAATTCTAATGACGATAACACAATTGGATTTGGATGCAGGATTCCTTTTCGAAACAAAGAAAATCCAGAAAATTACCGAGGAAGGAAAACAGCCTTACCGATGGAAGTTCCTCTAGTGGTTGTTTATCTACCTACAGTGTGCAGGCTACATCATCTAATAGTATTGCTGGTCGTGCGAAGACCGATGACTGAAGAAAGAAAGAAAGAGAATAACTAGGTTATTACTGTTTTCTGCATTTTTCCGTTAGCTTCTTCTTACACTGGCCACCATCCTCTTATCTTTACTATGACTATTATATTGATGCCTTGAATTTGAATATCTGGCTGTACAGTGGTCAACGTCTAACATAAGCATTTCTGACATGCAGAAAGCTGAAAAATTTGTTCTGGCTATTTCCGGGCATTCAGATGGGTGGGTGAATGGAGAAGGTTAGGACACTTGGGTTTGTATTTATGCTGAATTTTGTTACCAGATTATACAAGGTGTTACACATCAATTTATTGATAATAATAACTTTCTTAGCATGTTTGACCCATTGTATCATGTTCTTGGAGTCTGTACGTATTTTTGTAGATTCTGCTTACCAGATCTATTAAGATTTACTCTATCTACTCATGCAACAAAGTATAAATTACTCCTTATCAGTAATAACAATGAAAATAAATTTAATTTGCGCCCGATATGGCTCATGCAGTGGAGCATTAACAAGGTTATGTTTTTGGCACGTTTATAAGATAAATTGCTGTTATTCCGAATGAAGATACCTCTTTGGATTATCCCTTCACACGTCCTCATAAATTTTAATGACTTGCAAGGTTTAGCCAAAGCTATATATTTTTGGTGAGTAAGCAGATATTCCTCTCGACTTTACATGTATGTTTGTGCAATGAATATTCTTGTCAAACCGTAGTAGGAAGGATCATTGTTTGGTTGGAGTTGTTGGACTGTCCCTGTTATGTTGTGAATGTTCATTTTTAGGAACTGCATATAATACAGGATCAGCAACTTGAGCCAATTCTTTCTTCTGCTAAGAATTTATCTGTGGCAAAAGGATCTCACAACTGACATTGTGAGTTGTGTTGCTTGCCTTCTATGATATTTCGATCCCTTCTTTTTTGTCCATAAGCGTGGAGTGTCATCTTATGTTACTTTATCTATTGGAGTAACACATGGTAGGTAATGTAATAATATAGTTTATTTGCTTTACTTTTTAACTTTTCAGTGCTAGGATCATCCTAAGTGCTGAAATTATGTCATGTTTATAATTTATTGCAAAGTTGTCTGATTATATGTGACATGCTGCATAATCGCTAATGGCATGGATGATTTGTTTTTTGTTTTGTTTTGTTTTGTTTTAAACATGCTGTATAATGCTTTTATTTAACATGTATTAGATTTCTCAATAGTGGATACAAATAGGTATCAACTCCTTGAGTAGGATGTAATCCAACAATAAAGGTAGCTAGGGAAATTCCACACTCAAAGCACATATGCTTCATGCTACAGTCACCTTAGTAATGAAGTTACCTCTGTCCTCTTCCATATAAACCATACGTGGAAAAACAAGAAAAGTCGATAAGAAATGGATCAGGTGTATACCAGGAGGAGAGGTCCTGAATGGAAACAAGGCTGGACAGACCAGACTCTAGGCTCGGTTTCCACCCCGCCCCTCCCCTTGCTTGCCATATTTGCAATTGTTATGTTCTTGTTGTCCCTTTCTCATTATAAAAGCTACAAGGATCAAATGTATCATGCTGCTATCAGTTTTAAGTTATTCATTTTCTTGGTGCCTGTTATTCTGATCTTCATCATGAGTTCGAGCCTCACCAGTTTGATGTCCAACTTCTGGTCTTCACAACCTAGAAGTGTAACGCACGGCTGGGCTCGTGGAATGGCGGGATTTCCCTGGGGCATGGCTATTTTGGTGGTGGCACTGCTAGTGCTGGTGTCGTACCAGTCCTCCTTTCACTCCCAGTGGTTTCCTCTATTGAGATCAGATTAGTTAAAACAGTACAGTAACTTCTGCAATTACCCGCCTTATAAACATTAATCATATCCAGTGTAAACGAGTCTAATACAGTATAACAAAATTGTAATTAACTCTTATCGTTTTTGAGTATCAACGTTTAATTTAGACTTTTTCTGCATGGACATAGTTTTTTGGACATTGACACTGTGGAATGAAGATGTGGGTCATATGTTTCATCACATTTCAATCAATAGAATTACTGAATTTATCCCATGATGATCACATTAAAGAAATCATTGCTTGCGATTTCTTCCTTTTCACAAAGAAGTCCCTGTTTGGTCCAAACTATTTTTTTCAACTATTTGCTCATATTCATTTTCAATTACACATTTTTTTGGGATGCACCACTTTTCAAACTTGTGTTTTCCCCAAAACTCAAAATTTTCAAAAAGATTTCCCGAAAAATACCTACACCAAGCAGTCACACCACAATTTTTTATATCTACACCACATTTTAATTACATGAAAGCTTTTTAATATTTGCTCATTTGCTTTTACGTCCATAATTTTTTTCAAAGCATTATTATTCTTAACTTTCAATTAATTAACATTTTTTGTTTTTAATCACAATTTATATTCAAATATTCTGCTAATGTGCATTGAAAAAATGAGAAAATATTTATTTTTGACTTTTGTATTAGTTATTTACTTTGATTATTTAAATATAAAAAAATAAATAAGTTTTTTTCGTCATTATAAGAAATATTTTAGACAAATTATTTTAATGGACAAGATATAAAAATTAATAGATGATATAAAAATTAATAGATAGTTAATGAAAAAAATTAACATAAAAATCATGGGAGAATTAAGTGTAAAAGTAAGAAAATCTCGGGGATATTCATGATGCGATCCCGTTTGGAAAACGCGACGAAGAACGCGGAATAAACGACACAACGATTGGAAATATTTAAATTCAGCCAAACACAAGAAAATAAGAAATAAAATAACAGAAATAAAAGATAGAATTGACGATAGGACCTTGACCTGACAATCACGGTGCGATGACTCGACGATGCGAATTGAAGATCTAAAGTTTTCGAAGCGCCACAATGGATGTCAAATTCCTTGATAAGTTTCTGGTTGAAACACCACAAATATTTCACAAATATTTGATAAGTTCAAAATTATTCTTAAAGAACAAGAAAATGAATTCTCATTTCTCTAAAAGAGTAAAAAACTCAATTTCAATTCTTAATAATATCAAAGTTGTGTTCAACAAAGAAAATAAAATATAATATAATGAAAAACATGCATCTAACCTAGCCATGCCGCTAATGGGCCCTAAAATATGAAAATAATAACTTAAAGTGGAAAAAGAATTAGAATTTCTGAAATTCTGAAAAGGGAAAGTTACGGTCGTAAGTGACTTCTTGTCTTTGATTTACGGCCATGATAACCAAACTTACGGCCGTAAATAGTAAATATGGTTTCGCTGGAATTCTTCAATTTCGCTCAAGAGAACATTACGGCCGTGACAAAGATGACTTACGGCCGTAATAGAAGGTCCTCAAACTTCGCCTATTTGAATCAGTTTGATCCATTATTCTTCTAGGCTCGACTCCATCATACAACTTGCTTCGTTTTCCACGTAGATCACTGTTGTATTACCGATAGCTCAACTTCTCCTTTGATCTCCTACCTTGAATTACATTATTCCCCCTCTCTTGAAAATGATTCGACCTCGAATTCGCATCTTGTTTAGTCTTCAAGTGTCTTTTGATTTTGTTTGTTTGAGGAACATTCACATGTATGGTGCTACTTTTCCACTTTTTGGATTGCCACGTATTTTCCTCCAACTTTATCGGACCTTTGGGCTACTCATTTGTGCCAATGAATTTCTTCTCTGCTTTAAGATCATGGTTTGACTTAGGTACCTACAAAACAAATTTAATAGAACTGGGGAGGGGTATGTTAGCAGGAGTAAGTGCAAATAAACTCAATTTTGGAACTCTCTTTTCTTTTGCTTTCTACACTTAATCTCTCATTTTTCTGAGGTTTGAATCCCAACCTTCTTTTCTTTAATTTTCATTCCCTCTCTTTTTTCGGAGGTCATAGCCCCAACTCTTTTTTTTTTTTTTAATTTTCACTCCCTCTCATTTTTTTGGGGTCGGGGTCTCAACTCTCTTATTTTTCCCCTCAAACTCACTTTTCACTTTCAATTGGTCTTCCAGGGCCTGCGTTGGAGATAGTGGAACTAGAGAAAACTTCTTTCCACTTTTCACAAGACTGTATCTATTCATATACCCATCATGTAATACTGCCCTTTCTTGTTGTCATGGTCTCCCTAACAATATGTGACCAACATGCATAGGCACCACGTCACAAACCACCTCATCAGAATATCTACCAAGAGAAAAAAGTCACAAAAACCTATTTATTCACCTTAATTTCACTGACTCAGTCAACCACTGCAATTTATATAACTTTGGGTGTTTCATTAAAGGTAATCCCAATTTTCTCACCAACATTGTACTCATTACATCAGTACAATTTCCACTCATCAATCATCATACTACAAACCTTATCATACACGAAGCATCTAGTGCGAAAAATATTGTCCCTCCGCTCCTCCACATTATTCACAACATCCATCTTACGTCTAATGCTAAGAGCACACCTATTAGCAAGTGACTCATCTACTGCAATATTTTTCAACTTCTCACTATTACAAGCATTCTTAAATTTAGGCATTTTCTCGACTTTATCTCCAGAAATAACTTTTACAATCTAACCTTTTTATGGAAATTGAAGTGCAATATGACCCCATTCTAAACATTTAAAACACTTAATATTTCAATTTTTAAGAGGCTTGGACTAAAAAATACAGTTATATTTAGTTGTTGGTTCCTCCTTCCTCTTTGAAATATGATCACTAATCTCCCGCTCTGATGTCTCCTTTTGCTTCAATGGCTTTTCATCAACCCCATCTCCACCCCTAGTATTGGATTTACGCCTCTTATCCTTCCCAACTCTAGAATCCCCTTGAGATTGCTCCTTTCTCCATTGTGCTTCCTTTTCATCCATCCTAGCTAAAAACTTATCCTATTGTGCCTCCATGGATTTAATCAATTTAATTTGCTGTTCGACACTCATTGATGAAGATGATGAGAATTTTCCCCTATGAGACATGTTTAATAACAAGAAAAATAAATAAAATTCCTCACTCGTGTATCACTCAAAACCTCATGTCCAATATCATCCAAGAACCTATCAAGGATCACAAATAAGGAATTTATGAAAGACACGAAGAAAATAGGAATTGAGAAATTCTTGGAATATTCGATTTTTTTGGTAATTTTCGGATATATATTTTTTTAATCCGAAATCGACTACAAACACATTAAAACAAACGAAATGAAATTTGGATAAGAATTGAATAAAATAAACAAGTTTGAATTTTTTTTTTTTGAATTTTTAATGGATCAAAATAAGAAGAACACGAAAATTCAAGAAAACTCAAGAATAACAAGAAAAAGTCAAGAAATACCAAGACTGAATTTAGATCCAAGCTCTGATACCACCTGATGCGATCTCGTTCTGGAAACGCGACAAAGAACGCGGAATAAATGACACAACGATAGGAAAGATCTAAATTCAGCCAAATACAAGAAAACAAGAAATAAAATAACAGAATTAAAAGATAGAATCGACGATAGGACTTTGACTCGACAATCACTACACGATGAGTCGACGATCGGATTGAAGATCCAAAGTTTTCGAAGCACCAAAAGGGGTGTTCAATTCCTTGATAAGTTTCTGGTTGGAACGTTACAAATATATGATAAGTTCAGAATTGTTTTTGAAGAACAAGAAAATGAATTATCCTTTCTCTTAAAGAGTAAAAACTCAATTTAAATTCTCAATAATATCAAAGTTGTGTTCAACAAAGAAAATAAAACATAATATAATGAAAAACATGCATCTAACTTAGCCATAGCAGCTAATGGGACCTAAAATATGGAAATAATAACTTAAAACGGAAAAAATAATTAAAATTCACGAAATTCTGAAAAAGGGAAAGTTACGGCCGTAAGTGACTTCCTGTTCTTGATTTATGGCCGTGATAACTGAACTTACGGCCGTAAATATGGTTTCGCTAGAATTCTTCAATTCCGCCCGAGAGAACATTACGGCCGTAATATTAGTTCTGGTCCTCAAACTTTGCCCCTTTGATTCAACTTGATTCATTCGTCTTTTAGGCTCGACTCCAACATACAACTTGCTTCGTTTTCCACGTAGATCGCTATTGTATTGTCGATAGCTCGACTTCTCCTTTGATCTTCTACCTTGAATCACATCAATTCATTAAAAATAAAGTGTAGTGCAATTAAAAAATGTTGTGGTGTCAGTATAATTACCCATCATAAAATCCTAATCATAGATTAAAAAAAAGACTTTACAATATTTTGAAAACTTGATTAAAAGCTATTTTAAACATAGTTTAACATATATACAACTTTTTATGTCATGTCACCAATTTCGTCGTGAAAGTTAAATAATGAATAATGTCCAACATTTTGATAAGTTTGGTAACCCAAACTTGACACTTTAAACTTTAGTGATCAATCGAATAAATAAACATATGTTCAGCAATTTTTAGGATAATTAACTCATAAATTTAGTGATCAAAACTCGACACTTTAAATTTCAGTGATTAGTCGAAGACATAGACATAAGTTTAATGATCAAAACTCGACACTTTCAAATACATAAATATAAATTTAATGATTATTTGGACAATTAACTCAACATCTTTCGACAATAAAATATACAGAAATCTAGCTTTTCTCCCCTCCCCGTGAAGGTCTACTTCTCGTCATGGGGAGGGGAGCAAAATTATACAAACATTTTTTACTTCTTTTTAAGTTTAAATGTAGATCTTAATTCATAACAAACAACAAGTAATAAATGAGGAATTGAATAAAAAAGAGAGTAATACATATGTGAGGTGATTTAACGATACAATTTCAAAATTAAGAAACTTGGACTTTTATTCCAAAAACCAGGTGATATATATTAAAATAAATAAATCTGGTTAATGTTATAATAATATACAATTTATGATCATGGTCATAAATCATAAGATTTATTGGTCACATATTATGAAATTAATTAGTAACAATTTTTTAATCGATCAAAAATCACAAATTCATAGCTCACGACTTATTTCTTGATCACAAACAATCAAATTAGTTGGTCACGACTCATTTTTTGGTTACAAATTATCAATTTATTAGGCCACAACCTATTTTTAGGCCACAAATTACAAATTTTTTGGTCAAAAATTATGAAATTAATTTGATTATAGCTTATTTCTATATCACAAGCTATTATATTAATTGTCACAACTTACTTCTCGAGTCACACCTTAGTTCTCGGATCATTACTTACCAAAGAAATGATCACAATTACGCTAAATGGTTACAATCTAATTTTCATCTCCCCACCTCACCCGCCACCATTAGTCCCACCCAAGACCTCAACCGTCGTCGTCGTCGTCATCATCATCACAACCACTGTAACCACATACACCATAACCATCAACTCACCAAAACCACCACAAACGGAGGAATTATAGATGACAGTGAGCGTCATCACTCCACAGACATAGTGTGCCTGCGCAGTAGGGCTACACGCTGTTTTTGTCGCACATGCTTCGGCCTACATGTAACAGTGTCCCTACAGACGTGAGTGGTTGCACTGCACGGTTCTACCTCTAAAGTATTTTGCCAGTTACGACGTATTGTCGGTGCCATTTTCTTAGGTGATTAAGAAAGGATGAGAGGTAGAGAGAATGTACCACTCTTTGAGTCCCAATACAAACATTAATTTTCTCAAACTCATTTTCAACAACATTTTATTAATAAAATAATTTACATGTAAATCTAAAAAATTTCTCCACTTTTTAACTACATTCTCCAAAAAAACAGTACAAAACTCATTTTTTGGGCAATAATGAAGTTCTCCTCTAAGCAGTGGCAGCAATTGGAGAGTCGTTAATGCAATTGGGAATGTAGGGGAACTATGCTTCGGATTATCACTCTCTCTTTCCATCGGTGAACATGGGCTAATTAGGGTTTTTATTAAACTGGGGTGAGGTTGGGTAGGGTTGGTGTGTAAATTAATTTAATATTAAAAATCTTATTTAAAAAAAAAACACTTTTAATTCTTATTTTTGAAATTGAAAGTTAAAAATGTGTAATTTCCTCAAAATTAAAAGGAGAAAGAAGCTCAAAAAGTATTCTAATGACCAATTTGACCCTTTTTCTTCAAATAGCCAAAATAGATCTCCCATTATTCTACGTTTTGCCTTATACGCCCTTCTCCCAATTGCCGTTAAAATTTCCCCCAAACTTTCAATCGAATAAATTTCAGGGAAAACACATACATAAAATCTGTACATCTCTGTACATACAAGAGAGGAGCAAAAGATGAGGCCACCGAAGAGGCCGATCCACGCGGTTTCGACATGGGTCCGGCGGCAGCCGCCGAAGGTGAAGGCGTTTCTGGCAGTGGTAAGCGGCATGGCGGCGCTGGTGCTTCTCCGTGTTATTGTTCACGATCATGACAATCTTTTTGTTGCTGCCGAGGCCGTTCACTCCATTGGAATTTCGGTTCTTATTTACAAGCTCATGAAGGAAAAAACCTGCGCTGGTACTATAACTTTTCCCCCCCGTTTATAGTGGGTTTTTGTGTTTCTATATGGGTTATTTCTTTCTGTTATTTTGGGATTGGTTGATTGAAATTAGAGGGATGAGAAAATTTGGAGGTTTTTTTAGAAATTCGAGGTAAAGATCTTCTCTTGGTAGTAAGAACTCTACAATGGAGAAAAAATTCGTTAAATTATTTATGTTCTTTGATCTAAGGGGTTTTTTTTTTTTCCTCAGATGGGATTTTGATGTTTTTGGTTAAATCTCTTTGATATAAAAAAAGATCGACTTTTTAGCTGTCTCTTTTTCGTGGTTTTTATGTTTCTCAAGGGCTTTTAGCTATAATTTTGTGTTAGTCATTCCGTTTGGGGATGAGGAAAAGATCTTCTTGGTTGTGAGCAGTTTTGCAATGAAGGCAATGTATAATGAAGTGTTTTATTTTATTTATTTTATCTTATAGGTTTTATGATTCCTCACATGGGGTTTTGATTTTGTTTTTCAATTTTGGTTATGTTAGAAAAGATTAGATTTTTATCATCTTCTTGCTTTGGTTTTGAAAGATGGTTTATTGTTTTTTGTGCACTAACCAATTGCCCGTTTCTTGGGTTCTTGGAGTAATCAAAGACATGTTTTTTACCCAAAGTTGAGGGGTTTCTCTCATTTCTCGGCTATATGGTTTCAAAGAGAGTTCTTATCCTTTGCTCGAAGTTACATTTTACGGCTCTATATCCTATCCTGCAGTTCGGAATCTTATAGGGAATAATCTTTGGAATTATAATTGAAGTCATTCTTTTGGTTATCTGCTTTTGGTTATCCGCGATTGTGTTGGGGGAGTAGTCATAGAACAAATTAAGGAACCTCTTGTGTTCAGTTACTTTGTCCGTAATTTATAGATTGCAGTCCCTCGTAAATTCACGAGCTTGTGTAATACTAGTTATTTGTTATTTTTAATGTGTATATTTGTTAGGGGCTGTCGGGGCTTTATTTGGATATTGCATCTGTATCCACGTGGAATTAGTTTTCTCACATGCTTGACTAAAATGGTTGTAGACACAACTCTACTGATGTGGGCATACCTAGTTTGCAATTAACATTGTACTAAGTTGGCTGTTTAATTGACAATTAATCGTCACCTTTGAAAGTGACGAGCTGAATGAGAAATGTGGTCATCATTTTTAGAGGAAAAGGTATAATTGAAGGTAAGCTTATGGTTAATAATTAGAAAATAGTTCTGTTGATATTTGTGAACATTAGAATATAGCATGTTATTTGAATTTTTCTTTGGTATATATGTATCAGATACCATTCAATTACTAATGTACTTATTCTAACCCCCCTTTGTATAACTGATTCATTCATTTAGTTACCTATTGATCACCGTCTTTTGATCTCCTCACGTGAACTTGAACTTAATTAGTGAGATTTTTATTTTTTTTCATGGCATCCTTCTCATTAATAATGACCAATTGTAGCCCAAGAATCTATACACAAACACTTGCTGATTCCTACTTTCTCAGTTTACCTTAATTTCTCTATGCGAATAATACATGATGATTCTTCCATTTGTTTATTCCTTTGCAGGCCTTTCACTCAAGTCCCAGGAGTTAACAGCATTGTTTTTGGCCGTTAGATTGTATTGCAGTTTTGTCATGGAATATGATATACACACTTTGCTTGACTTGGCTACTTTTGCTACAACCTTGTGGGTGATGTATATGATTCGTTTTAAACTGAGATCCAGTTACATGGAGGATAAAGACAATTTTGCTTGGTATTATGTGGTGAGCTTCCATGGTATTTCTGCCATTTCTCTCTTCTTCCTTTCCTGGTTGGGTACACTGAGATGCAGACATGCATTTGGATGAATATTTTAGATTGTTGATTGATATATGCTGTATGGAATCTTCCCTGAAATTTTTGATATCTGTGCAGGTGGTACCTTGTGCTGGTTTAGCTTTGTTAATTCATCCATCTACGTCACACCACATTGTCAACAGAATAGCCTGGGCTTTCTGTGTTTACCTGGAAGCTGTTTCCGTGCTACCTCAATTGCGCGTCATGCAAAACACAAAGGTAGAATTTTGTTGGCAACATGTGGAGATGTCTATATACGATACACAGTTTCATTGTAAAGCTTGGTTGATTATGTTGCAGGTCTTGATGATATTTCCAATTTCTTATTGACAGATTGTTGAACCGTTTACAGCTCATTATGTATTCGCATTGGGTGTTGCAAGGTTCTTGAGCTGTGCTCATTGGGTTCTCCAGGTTTGACTCGCACTAACTTGTTTAAGCCTTTAATTTGACTGGTGCAGGGAAGTAGATTCTTTACAATTACATGATTGTATATTGCTAATATTCTTGTGGTTTCATAGTGCTATATGATACAATTATTTATTATTATTTTTACGCAAGGGTATTATCGGTCTTATCTCCAATCCTAGCTGGGATGTTGTTTAAACGACGGAGTCTTTTTGTAAACATGTTCAGCAATTGGTATTATGATTGGCTTACTTTGATTATGCCTAAAATCACGTGTTCCACAGGATTTCTTGTTGCTGTATTACACCACCTATGAAACTCAGCAACAAATTACTTAGTATTAGGGCTGTGCTCACCAACCTTTCTCGTGGTGTGAGTATGAGTTTCCGACCTTCAAAAGTTAGGTTTTGGGTCCTAATCGTATTTAAATCCTTAACTATGGATACTCAAGTGATCGAAACCATCAATCTAGATGTTAAAATCGCACTAGACTTTCACTTGATTTAAAGCTGGAGGGATAAAAAAAAACATCAAACCAGTTATGACTATTATGTTATTGTTCGAAGTCGTGAAATTGTGTAATTTTAACGTCAACTTGACAGTTACCATCATGTTAAGATCCAAATGCACATATCTAAATAGGTTAGGGATCCAAAACCTCATTTTTGAAGGTTGGGATCCATAACCACACCATATGATCAGTTGGAAGCCCAGCCCATGATTTTCCAGTATTTTATTCTCTGAGCTCAGGGTTCACTCCAATAAAAAGTATTAAATCATAGTTAATAATGTGGTCAAGTTTGCATAAATAGGAAGGATTATGAGCATGTTTGGCTAAGCTTAAAAAGCACATACTTATTAGTAAATACTTTAAGTATTAATATGTACACTTTTTACAAGTCAAAGTTTAAGCCTGTAGTTAGGTAAGACATTTGCAAAAAGTAGCACTTTTTACTTAAAAAAATAAGTATTAGGTTCTCTCAACATAAAAATGAATCTTGTTATTAATCTTGGCCTAATGTGCTGGTATGTCTCTTGCACATGGTCGTAGGTAATTGAAACTGATGAATTTTCATCATCATTGTTAATTTGAATTCGACAGGTTTTGGACAGTCGTGGTCATCTGCTCGTGGCACTGGGTTACGGTCTGTGGCCCTCGATGGTTCTTATATCAGAAATCGTTCAAACCTTCATCCTTGCCGACTTTTGTTACTACTATGTAAAAAGGTTAGTATAAATTCTTGTGCCCTATTTCAGGTGTATATATATATATATCATCTCTGAATTCATCGTTCTGTTTATTTTCTTAACTGCGGTTTCTACTTGGCAGTGTTTTCGGAGGACAGCTTGTATTACGCCTTCCTTCTGGTGTAGTGTAATTAATGGTCGTTCGAGTTATCCTTTTTAAGTTATTTTTTTGCCAACCACACTGTTTATCCTGGTCACTGGTTCTCGACAGTAAAATTCTGGTAGATGGACTGCGAAAAGATGGCAAATAAAGAAACTTTGCGCTTTTTTTAAGTCATCCAGTTGATTTGCTAGAAATTATATTGGCTGGGTTGTATGAGTACGAAATTTGTTCAATTTAGTGGATTTGAGTCGTGATTCTAACGACTCATGTAAGCACATAAACTTCTAATGATGTTCATCGTACTTTGTTTCTACTTACATTTTTGGTTAATATAACATTTACCCTTTTTATCTGGTTCTTTGACCTTTTATGCATGCTTATTAAATCCGGACTGGATTGGTCCGTCTGACCGGAAACCGGTTAACTAGACCCTGATCTTGTGCCGTCAGCATAATTGGACCAATGCAGAATTGAACCGTGATTGTGAACTCGTAGGGGGCGTGGCTTATGGTTTAAACAAAAGTTCTGCCTCATCTCCTTGAAACTTGCTTTAAGTTAAGGCATTAGAAATATTGCTCGGTACCCAATTTTTTTTAAGGATTGAGTGAGATACACCTAGATTGATTGAGGCATACGCATAATTGATTAAGAAGCTTGTACCTAACAAAAGCTTGGTTCTCCGCTTTTTAAAATTCAAAAATTCACATAATTTGCATGACAAATTTAATTAGATATTTAAGATATTAAAAATTAAATTTGTTATTTGATTTGTTATGAATAAGAGTAAACAGTTCAAACTAATTATAAAATAAAAGGGAATTTTTTTTTTTTTTTTTGTTAGTAAATACGGTTTAATTTGAGTTGTTACTTCTTTTTTATTGATATTTTAAGTAATTCGTTGTTTTGAAGACTTTTTCTTTTACATTTTGTTTATGAATAGCATGTTTAATTTTATTAATTTTTTTGGTTAACGATGAAACTTATGCCTCAAAGCGTCTCGAGATTTACGCTTCAACTACGCCCCGCCTTTTCAAACCATGGTTTGGCTCAAACCCGGTGAATTGTGGAGTAGCCAAGTGGGGGGCATTGTTAAATGGTTTAATATGTTTGCTTCATGTTTATAGAACATCAGTTTGTCTCACCTAACTTGCGCTTTTGTTTCGGTTTGACAAAATTCTATACTATCCTTAGTGATTAAAATTAAGGAGCCGTACGAGGTGTTTCAACAGAATGTGTGTCCAAGAAACAGATTCTAGAACTGTAAGGAACATACAAAGAAAAAATAAAGTCCTGGAAATAACAACTCTGTAACAATTCAATTCCAAAGCAACAAACAACATAAGTTTTGTAGATTATTGTCCTTTTCAAAAAGATACTGTTACCAGACATTATTTTCAGAGAGTAAGATTCCTTGCAAGAATGCCCTCAAGTGTAATTCCAGGTCCAAAAGCCAGTATCAATCCCCACTCATTTTCACTCAAATCTTCCCTTTTTGCCTCTTCCAGTTCCAGCATGTACTCCAGCACATAAACAATTGTATTACTACTTGCATTTCCAAAATCAGACAGTGCCCTTCTGCTTGCATTCAGTTTTTCAGGCAACAGTTCCAACTTCTTTTCCAACCTGTTAAGGATTGCAGGTCCACCAGGATGAACTGCCCAAAACATTTTGTTGTAGTCTATTTCAGTGTAATTTGCAAATCCCATTAACTTAACACAGAATCCTTCAATATTATCCTCAATTATTTGAGGAAGTTCCCTTTCGAGTTTAAAACTTATACCCTCCTCCGTAAGTCTCCCGTCGATTATCTTTTCGGTATCTGGCACGAAATGTTGTATAGCCGTATGCAATTCGAAAAGAGGCCTTTCGAGGTTCGGAAGTGGGGTCGAGCCGATTATCATGGCTCCGGCACCATCTCCAAAAAGTGCCACCCCGACTAAGTCATACGGTCTTTGGGTACTAGGTGGTCTGAATCCTATAATGGTGGTTTCTGAAGTAGCTAGCAGAACCCGACTCCCGGGATTGTTCTCAGCAATGTCTTTAGCAACTCGTAGGCCTGCCACCCCGCCCGAGCAGCCCGCGAAGTAGATCATGGTTCTGTTAGTCTCCGGCCTTAACCCGAGCCCTTTCGCCAGGTAAAGATCGCCCCCAGGTAACCGAACTTCACTCGAGGAAATGTATACTAAGTGAGTAATGTCTGAAACTGGCCTACCCCATTTCTTGATGCAGGATTGTGAGGCTTCAATTGCCATTTCTGTGACAGCTGAATTGCAGATGTCTAATCGTTGTTTCACCGTTGGGAGACCTTCAACAGCAAGTTCAGGGTACTTCTTTAGGATCTCCTCAGACATGACCACATACCGTGTTTTTACTGTCGTTGTCTTGCCTGTAAATCATGAAAAAAATATAATTAAATATCAGAGAATAATCTAGGAAACTGATCCAACACGAGCGCGAGGGGTCACTACAAGGATAAGAGGGGAAAAAATTGAAATCTAAATTACAAGGTAATTAAAAATAAAAAATAAAAAAAATTGACGGATCCAGCACGAGTGGCCGAACGCCCTAGCCGAAAGATGGATCCGTCCCTGTTAAAGATAGTTTGTTAATACTATTAGCGATCTAAATATGCAGTATAAGAAATCTTGATGATAGAAATGAATGTCGATTAATCGGATTACAAAGTCGAGTGAGCTTGAGCTTAAGCTCTGGATCATCACAGTTGGTGTTCTTGAAATAGCCATCAACCAAAAAATCTTGCATGATCAGCTGGTGAGGAAAGGCCTTTCCAAGAGCAAGAATTGTAGCTTTTCCGGGGATGGCATTCCTCGAGGTCTCTTCACTACCCATGATTTCTTCTCGAAAATGAGTTTAGACTTTAGACTCCTTTTCCTTGGCAAAGTACTTTGCACAGGAACGCTCTTATATATACCAGCGCCAAAGAGGTATCTTTAAATTAACTTAATGCCGCTTATATTTTTATCGTCACACACGACAGGATGGATTTTTGTGTTAAATTTATTATCTTCTAAATGGATTAGTTGTGGAGTGAGAAACTCATGAGCATTGTTTAGAATGTTTTGGGTGAAGATTTGGTTTAAGCATTTCAACTAAGTTCTCACTTTTCTGGTTTCATGCAGCAGATGATCTTTATTCCTATATCCATGCAATACATTTATCGAAAGGGGCACCTTAACATTCATCCCCCTCGCCCCGCCATGTGGCCGGAGGGATGGGAAAATGGCTTGTCGGTTCGAATCGCGCGGGCTCGGATTAGAAAAAGCTTGGACTTAGCTTAGTTCGTGACTCGATATTTCAAGTCGAGATTTTTTTTTTTTTAAAAGACGGGCTTTGACTAGGCTCAACTCGAGTAAAAAAAAAAAATTATGAATTTTTGTTATAAAAATAAAAAAATTAAAAGTTCGAACTTGGCTCGACTCGGAAAAGTTCGACTAGAGCCTTATTTTTGGGACGAGCAACAGGGTCCACCGACCGCATGGTAGGCGGTTAAATGTTAAGTGAGCACCTTAAGTTTTCTTATACATTAGGTTAGAAGAACAAGTGTATCAAAATCTGGGGAGCCGAGCCCAGCCGACCAGCCGTCAACTGTGACAGTAGCTCGCCACCCCTACTATAATTTTGTAAAAACCCACGAGCCCGGCTTGAGATTTTAATGAGCTCGCCACCCCTACTATAATTTTGTAAAAACCCACGAGCCCGGCTTGAGATTTTAATGAGGTTCTTGTTTATCCGGTTTCTTAGCCACAGCCACAGGGCATACAAATCCTTTTCCTTTTAAAAAAAAAGTGTAATGCCCTTCAATTGTCCACATTTTATACAGCAAATGGGAAGAATGTAGAAAAAAAATGACTGGCAAGTAGTAAAGATCTGCCTTCTAAAATAAAATAAAATGTTGAACTCCAACCTTAGGAACCCTTAGAGTCAATACCTTAGGAAACCCCTACAATCAGTTCCTGTCCTGAAAATTTGTAAATGATGTAAATCGCGAGATGTATCTCAGTGAAACGGATTGAAAACTTACTGTTTAACTGCGCTTGCAAGAAGTCTTATCCATAGTAGGATTTGAACTTCTGATTGCAGTTTTAGTGGACATAACCAATGGTGAACACAATCATTTCAAAAAATATCCTTCAATGATCAAACTAATGTTGAAGTACAAAGTCTATTAAACATATTTCGGCAAGGCAACATGTATATACTAATACCCAGACAAATAACGTGATCAATAACCTCGTTACAGCTTTGGTACATATTACCAAGCGAGATAAGAAGGTTGAAAATAATTATCATTATTCGACGTTACAGTCAATCATATTCATCATTCTCCTGTGATGCTAATTAAAAAGGAAAACAATGATTGGTGTCAAATTTCTGATTGATTCTTCCCATTGATGAAATCAACAACTCGAGTGGCTGCTTGATCAAGTGCAGCAGTCACTGCCGCCAAAATTTCCAAAAATTCCTCAGATGTTGGCTTGCCATCATCGACTATATCAGTAACAGTTTTTAAAAATATTGCAGGCGTTTTCAAAAGATCTGCCACGTAAGCTACAGCAGCCCCCTGATGCAACAATTTCAAAAAGAAAAAGTTCAAAGGTTGAAAAGTGTGAAAGTGATGAGTCCTATAAAAAAATGTGGATGAAAATGAGTTTTTGGAGAAGTTGTCAAAAAAAAAAATCCGGGACCAAACAGGGACTAAATAGACAGCTGGATTGAGCATTTGTTTTTTAACGCAGTCATTACAATTTATAAACTAATTTATGAATAACACAATTTTTCAAATCACTTTTTAACTATACACATTTTCTCTTTCTAATTTTTAACTACACATTGTAGTATTTTACCTCAAAAATATGAGTCCCAGTTTGACCCCCATTATAAACAAAACACAATTTTCTGTCTTTTTTCAACTACACATTTATCTATAAATAATGTTAAACATAAACCCATAAAGATTCTCTACTTTTTAACCACACATTCTCCTAAAAATTATCATTCAAAAACTATTTCTTCAAATAAACTTTTTAAATTCAACATCAAATAGGGACTAAATAGATCAATTTATAATTACTACAGTGTAGTATACGACTCTAGTGTACCAAACAGATTGCTAAGATAGTACAAGTAATTTAACTACTGTGCATGTGAAGGACTGGAGCAGAGAAACGTTTCTTTATTGGGACATCACAATAAGCTCAAATATAGAAAATTACCTCCATGTCCTTCACTATTGCATCATTTGCAATGATTGCTGTTTCATCACGTGGGAAAATATCTAAAGAATCGCCAGTGGACAGTTTGCCAATCTGAAACATACACAGATTATTAAAATAGTTGAAGCTCTATGAAGTTCCAAAAGACCTGCCATAGAGTGCCAATATCATACAGAGGTCACGAAAATCTGGATCCAGCGTCCGAGAAATACAATTCATGATATGAGATGTTCATGGACTTGTTTTGGAGTATAATAATAAGAAGCATCTTGTTTTGTCAATTTGATATGGAAAAAACGTACGATATCTAGCATGGTAATGAAGAAAGTGTAATAAATAGAATGCAATAATGCTTGTTGAGAATGATTTCAAATCAAGTCTCTCCATTGTAGGCCAAGCCCTCAAGCTAATCCATGACACGGTAAAATATGTGACTTCACTGACTGGATAAAACGATTGATTTCAGCATCCGGCATGTATGTTATAACATGTAACATTTCCACATATGATTAAAGTACCAGTAGAGAATTCAATAAATTCGAGAAATGAGATTCGCTAAACTTTGCAACTAATATTAAAGTACGAACATGTCAATATAGAAAAGGAAAAGTAAGAACCAGATTAGGTGATGATGGTGATATTTTGAATAGATAGATGTAATGACCTTTAAATTTAGCTCCTTTGCAAGATTGGGTGTTGAGCAAGCATGTCGTGTGCCTACACCATACAGGTCAGATACCTGCAGATTGAAAGAAGTTAAGTTAACGTTCAGGTGTTATCCAAAAATAACAGCACGATTCACATTAATCTTAAAGGAAATGAGCTCATTATATTGTCTTAGACATAGCTTAATATTTTTGGGTGCAGAAGACTACTGCTTCAAATAGATCGCAAGTGACCTATAACGGTTAAGTGGAGGCAACTGGATAACAAAGAAGTTAGCAGATTAAGATTCACAAGTTCTAGTACATGACGAGCATAAGGAAACTGGATAAACTCAAGCAAACTGATCTAATTCTAGCAAAGGTCTGTTGGACAACAGCAGTACGAGGTACCCAATGTCAAGGATTAGCTCTGATATTCAATGACTTCCCAAATCTGAGATGATAGAATTCTCACTATTAATAAAGCAACAGAATTGAATGCACGGCACAATTGCCACAAAAATTCTACATGCATTTTTTAACTATAAACAATATTTTTATATGAAAGCTTCAATTGTTTCTAATAAAAAGATGAAAAAAAGGAAAGTAACATACAAGATAAATTGAAAGACATGCTAGATAAAACATAGAACAACTTTCTCACAGTAATGGAAGAAACTTTACCAAATATTAGAATTCACAAGCAGTCTAATATGTATATCACTTCATAAGCCAACCTAGTAAAGTGATCTAGAAATCAATTCTCTACCAGCAAGTTAGTGCATGCCGCAACCTTAAAAGTAAGGAACCCTTCAGTTTTGTTACTACTATGCTCCTATAAATGACAAATTGAGAACAAATAAAGTATGTTTTTCCCTATGATGTGTATATATAACAACAAATTAAGCCTTGTTGTTTGTTCCCAATAAATTTGGTGTTGGCTTCATATGTTGATGTCTAATCGTATCTGTCCCAGGCTCCAGCCATGCACCAGGAACAAACAAGCAAGGAAAAATAAAGACAGAAAAACTTACAGGGATAGGAATTCTTCGGTCATGGAAAGCAATATCTGATGCAAGGTATACATCACCTATGCAACCACCTTTTGCCTGGAAAAATCTACATGTCAATAGCATCAAAAGAGTGATTAAACACTCTGTGTGGTATGCACGTGTGACTTCAGTATCCTAATTTAATATATGTTACCAGCAATGTAACACATAGATTCCATATAGTACAAGTCAAAGGAAGCCAGAACCACACACTGTGTGGTATGCACGTGTGACTTCAGTATCCTAATTTAATATATGTCTATGAAACTTCTATACCAGCAATGTAACACATAGATTCCATATAGTACAAGTCAAAGGAAGCCAAAACCTAAAAATGTGTGTAAAGTGTCATCACAAAGAAAGAAATGAGGGCCTGCTTGATTGCAATGGTGGAATTTGGTTGGAAAAAAAAAAAAAAAAACGAATTCTAAAGAATTGAATTCAATGGAAATGATTTTCATGAAAAATATCAATTGAATGTGTTTGATTGGATTTATTTTCTAGGTAGCAAAGGAGGTGGAATTTTTTTATTTTTGTTATTTGATTGACATAATTTTCCATTGTAAAGTTGAGTTATTTTAGTCATTTTTTTTAAAAAAATATTTATCTGTACAAACCGTGTACCATTTAACCCCCACCAAAAAAATATCCAGTTTCCACCAAAGTGGTGGGAAAGCAAATTCATTAAAAACCAAGAAAAGGGCATCACGTGCCCTTCAAGTGGAAAATGAATTGCCTGGAAAAAATGTGCTATCAAACGAGCAAAAAGGTGGAAAATGGCAACAAAATTTCCATTTTCCCTGGAAAACATGGGGTATAAAATGGAGCCTAAATCAAACTCTTTACTGAAAACATGACATTGATTTTTGAGGAAGTTATGCTGCGTTTGATAGCGATGGTGGAATTTGGGTGGAAAGAAAATAAATTCCAGGGAATTAAATTTCTGGGAATTGAAAGTTTAATGTGTTTGACTGGTTTAATTTTCTAGGTAGAAAAAGTGGAGAATTTTCCAACTTTTGTTGTTTGATTGACATTATTTTCCATGGAAAATATTATAATAGCTAAATTTTACTTTATTTTCCATGGAAAATAAAGTAAAATTTAGCTATTATAATATTTTTTATTTTCATTTTTTAACAAGTTTGTACTTAGTAATAATAATGTTAATTTTTGGGAAAAAAATAAATCAATTAACAACAACAAAAATGATCAAATGTAACAAAAATGGTATAAGATTTTTCATGGAAAATAAAACCTCCTCCCCCCTTGAAAAACGAATTCATCCAAAACAAGGAAAATACCGGATTTCGAGGCAAGTGGAAAAATGAATTCCATGGAAAACTTAGGCAACCGCGCAAAGTTGGAAAATCACTTGGAAAATCATATTTTCCATGCGAATCAAACGCAGCCTTAGTTTAAAATTTTGTTTCCTGATAAATACAGAATTAGTGAGACAAATAAAAGACAGGGAAATAGAAATTACAAGAAAAAGAAAATATACAAATAAAAATGGTTAACAGAATTAGAAAGGAAGGAACCAGGGAAAATTTTACATATATAAAAGGAACATAAAACAATCAGCAGCAGAATCAACAAATGCCACATGCAAATTGAAGGATGGAAGTATAAGCAATTATGATAGGGTCCAGAAGATCAATACATCAAAAACAAAATAAAATGAAAACCATCATAGCTGAATTCATAATACCTTGAAACCTCCAGCAGTGCCTGCATTTATGATAAGGTCCGGATGTAAAGCTTGAATTGAAGCATAAGTTAATAGTGATGCAGAAACTGTGCCTACGCTGTCAACACCTGATAAAGAAACAATTAAGAACACAGTAGTCGGAAATTCATTGTGGTGACTAACCAACAAACAACAATAAAGCTCCTTAAACTGCTGAATTCATTACACTATTCATAGTCCAGTTACAGAACTTAATGTGACTGCATTCCTTCTTCCTCTACTAAAAATAACATATACTCAAGAATGATCAACCAATTTCATAGAGTGATTCCTCCAATACCAATACCAATACCAATACCAATACCCCCACCCACCCCACCCCACCCCTGGATGAAAAAATATTGAATGGCACAAGGATAAGATTTATTGACCCCTCTTAAGTCTTAACTACATGGTGATGGTACTTAAATTTTATCTCGTTTCAGAGAAAATATGTTCAAACGTTTTCAAAGAATCTTATCATTACAATAGGACCACAGTGGCAACATATATCTAGAAATAAGCAGATTAGGCTTAACAGTGAGCATATATACTAGAGATTGAAAACAATTAACATAACAAAATCAAAATCCATAACAAGCCATCAAGATTGAGGAAATAGAGAGGGAGAGAGAGACCCAAAACTGTGTCTTTCCCAGGGCAAACAATGTCGATATTCAGATCTTTATATTTTCCACTGTACCTCACCCACGGGACCCCCTTTGGGAACCTGAATCATTTCCACAAGATGATAAGAGATAAAACAAAACATGAAAGGAAAAAGACCATTTGTAGAGTGGCAATAAGATAATAAAACATATTCAACTCACTGGACTTTAACCCATAGCATTTATGGACTTTAACCCATAGCATTTATAAATTGATTTATTTATATTATTGAAGTAAGAGATGTGTGGTCAAGAATCCGTGTGCAGATAAAAAGTGATTTTAAAAATTGTATGATTTATAAATTGTAACGATTGTGTTAAAAAAACAGAGGTAATTTCTAATTCCAACAATTATTGAGCGCAAATAAGTCGAGACTTTATTGATATATAAAATTCCACTTGTCACCGTTTTAGGCTTTAACCTTCCAAAAACTAACCAGTACAAATTCTATGAAATAGTCAGTACTTTAGTAATTGAGTAAATAGACAAATAAGGACCTATCGTTTTAGGTTGCTTCCTATTAAGGACCTCTTTTTTTTTTTTTTTGACAAGATTAAATCTCGAATCATCTTTCTTTGCCTGATAAGGACCTCCGCCCATTGTCGCTAACTTTTTTTTCCAAGTAAATAGCCAAATAAGAACCTATCATTTTAAGTAGCTGCCTATTAAGGACCTATCGTTTTAGATCGCTGCTTATTAAGAACCTATCATTTAATTAAGGACCTATTGTTTTAAGTAAATAGCCAAATAAAGACCTATCGTTTTAGGTCATTTCCTATTAAGGACCTATCGTTTTTTTTTTTGCAGGATCTTACCCCGAATCATCTATCATTTCAAAGTTTTGCGTTTTAATTTACTTTTAAAATATTGTCCCATCAAATTTCATTTCCCGTTATAACTTCATTGAATAATTCAAAAATACGTTTATGCATTTAATAATTTTTTTCCTATTTTTAATTCAAATAATTATCTTTTAATCCTCTGTTGGACAATACTATTTCGTTTATAAACACATCTTCTGAACAATTCAAAGAACATGTTTATGCTTTCAATGAATTTTTTCTATTTTTAACTCGAAAAAGTATGTAATAGTTACCGATAAAAATCAATGTTTAGAAAATATGACCGGATTGGCCGGTTTAATCGGGAAAACCGGGAACCGGCCGAAAAATCGGTCTGGTTAACCTCAAAATCAAGCCGGTTCAACTGGGAACCGGCCGAAAAATCGGTCTGGTTAACCTCAAAAACCGGTCGATTCAACCGGAAAAATCGGGAACCGGCCGAGTTTTAAAGCCCGATTTTTCAAAAAAATTTTTGCCTTTTTTTTTTTTGTTGTTTTGCTTTTCTCTAGTTGTTTTAAGTTACTTTTGTGTATAATTTTATCTTCTAAATAAGTAAAAATTAGTTTATTTGTAAAATAGCATGTTTTTTTAGAAAATTTTGTAATTTTTGGAATAATTTTTTATGTCTTAATTGAAACCAGTTTGACCTTGTCGGATCTTTTGACCCTTGACCCGTTGCCTTTTCCGGTTCGAACCGATTTTCAATTTTCTGAACACTGATAAATATAGATTTTTTTTTTTTTTTTATAGTAGGGTGAATGTAAAATGTTTTATTTTAAACTAACTTAAATTCTTATCGAAACTATCAATTAATTTATATAATAAAAAGAAAAAATAATTATTTTCTAATTAACGCGTATAAAATAAATAATAATTTAAATAATTAAGAATATATAATATTCCAAGTCTTATGTGTCAAATTAATATTAAGGACCTATTTATTTTATATGTATTAATTGGAAAACAATTAATTGATAGTTTCGATAAGAATTTAAAAATGTTTTACATTCACCTTACTTTAAAAAATATATATATATATATATATATATATATATATATATATATATATATATATTTTTATCGATAACTATAATATACTTTTTTGAGTTAAAAATTAAAAAATTCATTAAAAACATAAACATTTTTTTGAATTGTTCAAAAGATGTGTTTATAAACGAAATAGTATTGCCCAATAGAGGATTAAAAGATAATTATTTGAATTAAGAATAGAAATAAAGTATTAAACGCATAAACTTATTTTTTGAATTGTTCAATGGAGTTATAACGGGAAATGAAATTTGATAGGACAATATTTTAAACGTAAATTAAAACGCAAAATCTTGAAATGATAGGTGATTCGAGGTAAGATCGTGCCCAAAAAAAAAAAAATGTATGTCCTAAATAGGCCGCTACCTAAAGGAATAGGTCCTTATTTGACTATTTACTCAAAAAAATAGGTCTTTAATTAAATGATAGATTTTTAATAGGCAGTGACCTAAAACGATAGGTCCTTATTTGACTATTTACTCGAAAAAAAGTTAACGGCGGTGGATAGAGGTTCTTATCAAGCAAAGAAAAATGATTCGGGATCTAATCTTGCAAAAAAAAAAAAAAAAAAAAAAAATGATAGATCCTTAATGGAGGTTCTTAATAGGCAGCTATCTAGAACGATAGGTCCTCATTTGTCTCTTTACTCTTAATAATTCCCAATCCTCCTTTTTCTCTGTGTCTTTGATCGGATCTCAATTGAATTACTACCCAATCCTAATTTAGAACGCTACAGCAATTAATTATAAAACTGAAATCCAAAAAGAAGGCCTACACAGAATTGGGTTCTTCCGTGAGATGGAACTTTTCCACTAGAGGTGAAGCCTCCTTCTGCACAGCTATTCACCATTTTCACACACACAGAAAGAAGTTAGCATATAATTCATTCATAAAAAAAAAAAAAAAAAAAAAAAAAAAAAAAAAATAGAAAACTTGAGTACCGATAATAAAAACGATAGTGGAGATTGGGCGTTGAGGAACGGATTCCTCTTTGACTTCAGCTGCTTTGTCATCTTGAGGAGGCGCCATTAATGGTGGAATTACGTTTACTTCTCCGTCAATTTTCGCTAACAGCAGGACAAAATGATTTCTCTGTATTCCTGTGGGTTTCAATTTGAACTCTCTGTGTGAAAATTATTTCGTATGTGTTCTCGTAATCTATCTATATATAATAGTAATCTCCCCTTACATAAAAAGAGTCAATAAAAGTTAGTATTCATCCTGAAACCTTCCATTTCATACCTAAATTCCTAAAACTTCTTCAATCTGGTTCGACAATAGTGATGAAAAAATATCTCACGAAACCACCTTATCTCCAGCTCTTTCTTTCTCCAAAACATATCTTCATCTATCTTCTCTCTCCAAAATCGTCTTCCTTTTCTCTCTCTCTCTCTCTACAATCGTCCTCTGATGTTTAGCAATAGTGAAGAAAAAATCATCTTCATCCACCAGGTCATACCCTAGAACTCTCATCTCTGAAATCTTAAATCAAAGGACTGCAGTGCACTTTGTCTGGTCGTCTCCTCGTCTTCTCCAAAGTCAGTGAAGTAACCTATCTCGTCTCTCGATCTCGACGGCCGCTGGCAAGACGGGAGGAAAAATGAGATGTAAGGTTGAAGGTTCCATCTTCCATTCTCGAATTTCTAATTTTTATATTTTATTTTTCATTCTCGTTTGTTCAAATTTGTTTATTAAAATACTTGAATCCCGCATCTGAGATTCTGAGTTTTGATTGCCAGACTGCACTACTACTGGGCACTGGCTACTGCGTGCGTCGCCAATTGCCGTCTGCCTGGCTTCTATTCTTGACTTCTTGTAGGGGGCTGTCCTTGACTTCCTGTAGTAAGTCCTCAAAATAAATGAATTTATGTTAAACTTCAAATTGGAAATTCTTTGGGGGTTTTGAGTTAAATAGATGTGTCAAACATAAGTTTAGTAAAATAGATATCTTTCCACAATATTTTGTCAAATAGATTTATTCAATAAATAAAATACAAAAGATATTAAACAATGTTCAAAATGCTCATACTTGTCCAATGATCTTGATACCCAAAATTACAATCAAACATGCCCTAATTTTTTCCACCCAATCGATTCATACCCGTTCTTTCTTCTCTACAACAACAATCAGTCATTCTCTCATCTCTCTCTCTTCCATTGCACTTGTTCTACATAGAAATCCAACAATATTTATTTGTCATCCTCTTTTGCCCATTGAAATTAGAGTGGTTTGTGAAATTGTTAAATAATCCACATTTTAGATTTGTAATTGGAAAAGAAAAAAGGTACACATTAAAATCATTTTCTGTACTTTTTTTGCGGAATTTTTGTTCTGGTGTACTCTACAGTTGCTGATTTATGTATTTGTTATCTGTGATATATAACGGCATTCATGCCGTTATCTTTTTTTTCTCAGTATCAGCATGTATATAACATTGATAGTCTACAAAATTGTTGCTGATGTATACATTTGCTTATGAATTTGTCATAACGTCATATGTGCCGTTATCTTAATCTATAACGGCACCCATGCCGTTATCTAATTTCTGATTGAAACTATCTACCTAGCATTGAGTATGATAATTGGCTTCGAAAATATGGCTAGTTTAGTGCTATTAGACGTAGGTTAATAGTTAGTACTCATCATGTATTGATTGAAAATTTTATTTTTAAGCACTTTGTGATATGATCAATTGAAATCCATTTGTTTTATGTTGAATTGCAGTCATGGATCTATTGGACAATGTGTGGATATCAATTTCTTATTTTGTTGAGTTTGTGGAGAAATAATGCGGTGGGTGGACATGGAAGCATATAGGCAATGGTCGAACAAATGTGATATTATACAAATCAAAGTGTTTGAAGAGTGGCAACAACCGGACTACTTATACAAATCATTTACTTGCTACAGAGAACTGAACACACTTATGTAGTCATTGAACATCTTTTTGAATTAGTATGTAATTTGTATTTCAAATTTTTAATTTATTTTGATATTCTTGAAAATGTAAAGTGGTGTTATTTTTACGTATTTTTTCTTGTTAATGTTTTATTAACTTGATGAAGGTAGTGGATTTTATTGTTATCTATGTTGTAGCAAGTTCAATATTTGACATGGAGTTAAGAGAATTTTTGCTTTATTTTGTTGTAAGATTCTGCAACATAAAGGCATCAATGCCGTTATGAGTACACTAAAGCGGCACACGTGCCATTATGGTCCCAAACGGACTTGTCTATCATTTGTATCAACATTGAACATCTTATTTTTTATAAAATCATTCTAATAAGTCAATGTATCATTTTCAAAGTCATTTCAAACTGTTTAGACACATAACAGCACAAAATGTCGTTATGGGTATACTAAAGCGGCATACGTGATGTTACGATCCTAAAAGTCCTTGTATGTCGTTTGCATCGGCATTGAACATCTAATTTTTGATAAAATCACTGTAATAAGTCATATTATCAGCTTCCAAGTCATTTCAAATTGTTTAGACCCATAACGGCAAAGATGCCGTTATGGGTACACTAAAGCGGCATACAAGCCGTTATGGTTCTAAAAGTGCTTGTCTATCGTTTGCATTGGTATTGAACATCTTATTTTTTTTTATAAAACCACTCTAATAAGTTATATTATCAGCTTCGAAGTCATTTCAAACCATTTAGAGCCATAACGGCAACGATTCCATTATGGGTACATTAAAGCGGCATATGTGCTTTTATGGTCCTAAAAGTGCTTGTCTATCATTTGCATTGGCATTGAAGATATATTTTTTGCTAGTTTCTAGCTTTATCAGCCCCTAAAGATGTAAATATTTAAAAGTAATCAAAATTAGAGTCTTACTTGTTATATGACTTTAACAACACTTAGTTTTGTTGATTTCGTAACAAATAATCCAAGTATCTTAAATGAATGCATATTGTGTTTAGGGAGGATAGATGTGATAGAGTAGTCCCTAAATTTCAGAATTTCAGAATTTAGAACATGTTCGATTGCATTTAAAGTCATAACGGCATGCATGTTGTTACGATATAACTAGAACGACAAGTATGCCGTAATCCAATCTACTCAAGCATTCATCTATTCCAAAACCTCCAAATAACATTTCAAATTCCAAAAGTACCTAATTTCATAATTTTAGAAGTTAGAATATGTCCAGTTGTATTTAAAGTTATAACAGCATACATGTCATTACGATATAACTAGAACGGCAAGCATGCCATTATCCTTTCTACTCGGGCGTTCTTCCATTCAGAAATCCCAAAACCACACCTCTATGTTCAAAAGTACATAAATATCATAATTACGTAACTTAAAACCTACCCAGTTGCATTTAAAGGCATCACGGCACGCCTGTCGTTAGACATAACTAGAGTGGCAATCATGTCGTTATCATTTCTACTTGGGCATTCTTCAATTAAGACATCCCAAAACCACATCTCTATGTCCAAAAGTACATAAATATCGTAATTACGTAACTTAAAACCTATCTGGTTGCATTTAGAGGCATCACGGCAAGCCTGCCGTTACGACATAACTAGAACGGCAAGCATGCCGTTATCCTTTCTACTTGGGCATTCTTCAATTCTGACATCCCAAAACCACATCTCTATGTCCAAAAGTACATAAATATCGTAATTACGTAACTTAAAACCTGCCCAGTTACATTTAGAGGCATCACGGCACGCCTGCCGTTACGACATGACTAGAACGGAAATTGTGTCGTTATCCTTTCTACTTGGGCATTATTCAATTAAGACATCCCAAAACCACATATCTATGTCCAAAAGTACATAAATATCATAATTACGTAACTTAAAACCTGTCCGTCACGGCAAGCCTGCTGTTACGACATAACTAGAACGGCAAGCATGCCGTTATCCTTTCTACTTGGGCATTCTTCAATTCCGACATCCCAAAACCACAGCTCTATGTCCAAAAGTACATAAATATCGTAATTACGTAACTTAAAACCTGCCAGGTTGCATTTAGAGGCATCACGGCACGCCTGCCGTTACAGCATAACTAGAACGGCAAGCATGTCGTTATCCATTCTACTTGGGAATTCTTCAATTCTTACATCCCAAAACCACATCTCTATGTCCAAAAGTACATAAATATCGTAATTACGTAACTTAAAACCTGTTCGGTTGAATTTAGAGGCATCACGGCATGCATGCCGTTACGACATAACTAGAACGACAAACATGCTGTTATCCTTTATACTTGGGCATTCATCTAATAACCTGTAAATAAACAACCACTTAAAAATTGAAATTCAAATATGGCGTTATCCTTTCTACTTGTCCACTTGCATTTAAAGTCATAACGACATACATGTGGTCACGGTTTAACTAGAACATGTCCACGAGCATGAACATAGAACCTCAAAACAAAAAATATGGTAACAACTACAAGAATCTGGATACAAAAGCATTTTTACAAAATTAGCATTTTTACATTACTAATAAATTAAGAATTACATATGCAACTGTACAAAATTAGCATTTCTACATTACTAATAAAGGTTACGCTAAAATTCCATATGTCATTTTTTCCCTCCACATCATCAAATGCTTCGGCTGAACAAGACTCAAGTCTAATCCTGCAAAAGAAAATTCGACGAACTTCACTGTAACAAATCAACATTCGGATCTACAAAGCAATTGAGAGGTATCAACAATGATAGTAAATTATTTTTATTATATGATAAGAGATGATAATATGCGCCAACCGATGTAGCTTACATTAATTAGTCATTATGACTAGAGTAGCATGATTTATGTGCAATACTAACCATTCTTTAAGAAATCACGATGAATAAAGAAGTAAATGAATATCACTGTGGCCATGAAGTTTTTCTTTGAAAGAACGTATATGGAGCAAAAAAGGAAAAATAGAATTCAGGTTCGAAAGATAAAATGATTGATATACAGTTACCATTCATTCACCTAAGTATCTGTACGTTCACTTGGTTCAAAAAAATTCGAGGGCTCTGCCCCCAAACCCCGGTACCTCCATATTTTCGCTCCCGCAATAAGTTATTCCAGCTCCATCACTGCATGAATGAGTGATTATAGCTAATATAATCTTTGTTGGGCCATCACTTTAAAATATAATGGCATGCATGCCGTTACACAATTTTACATATTTTTTGAATATCACAAGTCTTAAAGTAACTAAAAATTGTGTATCTAACATTCTGAGTGTGTGAAAATAGATCAGGAATGCAATTGAAAGCACTCTAACTCATAACGGTAACAGTGACGTTATGGTATAACTGAAACGACATTGGTGCCGTTATGTGTTCAATAACAAAATTAACTTCAATAAGCTCATTCTTTTAAGTCATTTAATCAAACACCATAAGAGCATTACTCATTTCATCCTACTTCACATATATATGAATTTTCAATAATCTAAAGTTCAATCCAAGTTTCAATATATTCAACTATACGTAGCCCATCTCCATCTACATCAAGAAATGAATAAAATCTTCACCCAACAAGCAATATTGCCAAAATAATAATAATAATAATAATAATAATAATAATAATAATAATAATAATAATAAGAAATTACCATGTTCTCGTTCTTGTGTGTATTTAAAGAAATGAATGGAAAATAAAAAAAATACCTGAAAGAATTTCGATTTCTCATCTTCTAGCAGATTGAAGAATTTATTAATACCATGTTCAATAATTTATCTTGCAAAAGAGAGATAGGTTAAGAGAGATGGAAGAAAGAAGGACAAAAAATCATAGAAGAAAAAGAAAGAAGAAAAACTGTGAAGGATATATATGTAATTTATGTTTTATTTGATTTTTTTATTTTTTTTATTTTCACCTTTTTGATCCAAGTCTATTTGTCAAATTATTATAAACAGTGAGTTCAAATACCGCTATTCCCCTAATTCTTTTGGCTTTAGAATTGCACGTGCTTGCATCCTATTGACCTCAACCCAATTTTCCATTAGACTGCATTTGATATTGATAGCGAGGGTGAAATTTGGGTGGAAAGAAAATAAATTTCAGGAAATTGAATTCTAAGGAATTAAGGGGCCGTTCTCTTTATGTTTCGATTTTGAGTTTTGGATTTTGTTTTGAGTTTTGAATTTTGGTTGTTTGTTTTGGGATTGTTGAAAACATGTTCTCTTTATTATTTTGAAAAACTGTTTTAAAAAATAGAAAAATGGAAAATGCGTTTACTTTGTAATTTTCTGATATACTTATTTTGTAATATTTTATATGTAAAAAAATGGTTGATTTGTTGAATTACATTAATTTTAATATCAACAAATCAGTCAGTTCTCTATTCAACAAACATTTTGTTACTCTAGCAACAAATAAAACTTGAAATCTAAACTAATTAATATACATTAGTTCATTTATTGGAGAGTTGTTCAATTGTAACAACATCTAGCCACTTTCAATTGGCAAAATAAGCACAGTTCCCTGATTATACAAAAAAGTTAATTCAAAAGACAAATCATGGCATCTTGATTGATTCCTTTCTTGCCTTGTTAGGTAAAGAGTGAAGCAAACTCGCTGAGCCGTTTAAGAACTCACGGCCTGGAGTTTTATATAGTTGTTCATACCTTCAAGAATCAAAGGATGGATTTCGAGACCCCAACTTACTTCTCGGTCCCTTCCTCTTCCTTACCTTCGTTGGAGAACCAAGAAGGGAACTCCTGGTCTCACTGGACAAGCAAGACCCCATGATCAGGGACTTGATTATTTCCAGTATGATTTCCAGTCTAGCTGTTCACTAATATCTCGCGATGCAAGATATCCCCGCAAGTACACGGGTCGTGAGAAGTAATAAAGTGGACCTAAGAGTCCGGATTATCGTCCCACGAGGATTGCTATTAATTACCAAAATATTTTAGTTCTACACTTTATTTGAACGAACAAATGAATTTGATGTTTTAAACTAAAACTAAAGAATTAAACTAAAGAATTTAAAATTGGAGAATTTGTTTTTGTTTTTAAAAACGATTGTAAAAATAGTTGGGATTCACGATTTCACCTAACCAATTAAAATAACTCCAATTCCATGTTTTATTTCCTAATTATGTACTCGGTCGAATTCACTAATTTATATTGAAATTCCTCTCTTGAGTTTAAATCAATTCTACCTACATAAGTCAACCGTGTATCTCTACAGCGGGTCTGAATATTCCTTATCTAGATGCAATAAATACAAGAATTCACACACGACCGCAATAATAACAAGAGTATATCTCTATCTCTCGTTCAATTATCGGATTTATTACCATGTTCTAAATTATTAACTCACCTCTCGGATTATGGAAATAATTCAATATATCATGAACTGGTGATCAAGCAATTCAAGCATTAAGAATAATAATAAATCAATACATGCAACTAAACATTAAAATAACGAAATTTGGAATTAAAATAATATAACTAGGCTACATTGTTCATCCCAACATAAAATTTAGTTACACATCATCAATAAATAACAAAAACAATAAAAATTAACGTTCATTAAAGATAATATAAAGAATGGAAATCTTGCACCAAGTTTTGATTCTTCAATTATCTTCAATTCACGCGCCTTTGCAATGCTTGATTCTCCAAGAATTTAATGTTGAATTCTCTATTGTGGCTCATTCTATGGAGAGGCAAAGGTCTGACTTTCGTGCAAAGAGGTTTTATTTATAGTTGGTGAAGAGATCAAGTTGAAGAAGGAAAGAAAATTCATCAAATCCGCGTGAGAGTCTTTTTTGGTATCTGCATAGCATTCAGTATTTCGACCATATCTTTCTCTTACCTTATCCGATTAATGTGATTCAAAGTTATTTAGAAAGATAACGTAAAGGGATATAATTCTTCCTGAAATAGTATTTTCCCAATTCAAACGTTTACTATCCCAAAACTAGGTCTCAAAGTCTGACTAGAATTCTGTCCAGAATTTTCTAGGATTGGAATCAATTTTATAGTAATATTCTTATCATATTCCATTCCTTTTAGACTTCTACTTGCATCCAATTGACTCCTAAAAATCCTCAAAGTATCTTCTTATTATCCAAATCAATCATTGGATATTTGCAAGTTGGTTCCTCATGTTTAATTTGCTCTTCAGTTCTTCAACTTCCAATTGCAACAATATAATCCCCATACTTTGGAGTCTTCTCAATTTGCTCGTTTCAACTCTCAATTCCTTCAACTGGATCCTCCAGCCTCTTATTCATTTACTTCGCCACATTGCATCTTTTCGGTTGACGTCACAAACTTATCAATTGCTCATTTTAGCTCCAATTAGCATCCAATTATGCATTTTTCTCATCAATTATTTCATTCTTCATCTTTTGGAATATTTTCTGAAAAGTAAACGATAAACACAAATTAAATAGCAAATATTCCTAAACGAAAATAATTACACCTAATTTAGACATACAAATAAGTGTATAAAATACACTTATCACTAGCCAAATAGGCACCCCCTATTTTCTGTATTTGGTTAAAAATTAGGATTTTTTTTGCTTACATACAAAATATTTTATTGTGTAAACGCATTATTGAAAATGAGTACCGTAGAAAAAATGAGTGTCAAACAACGACTTGGCATGTAGACAAGACAATTATAATACAAACAAGCATGATCCAATATACCATATTAAACATACCATACTAAAGTTCCCCTAAGAAGATGCGAGGACTAGTCTACTTGGTTATAATTATATTCTTCAAGCCTATAATTACAGAAAGACGAGACTAATCAATATTGAATCCAATCAACTATAACTAAAAACTATTAATGATAGAATACGTACAACATTTGCATGGCATTCTTCAACTTAATGATCTTTGACTCTGCCTTCACAGCCTGTTTCAACCTCTCCTCCCTAAGTTTGCTTGTCTCTTCTTATTTCTTCTCTGTTTCTTCAATTTCGTCACCTTACCTTCAGTTTTTCATTTTCAGCATTAAGCTTATCCATCAATTCATGGTCAATGACAGGGACCTCATGGTTTATAGGAATTTGCTTTACTGGACTTTCTGCAACTTCACGTTCCTTCATGAGAATGTCTTTAGTTTCCTTGAATTGAAGTTGCAGATCTTGCAAGGCTGATTGCAACTTTTTATTTTCTTGGTTTTTTGCTTCTTGTATGTCAGCCTACAAAAAAGGATACCAGTCATGGATCAGTAAAAAAGAAAAGAAAACTAGGAGGTATGAATATAAATTCTAATATAATTTTTGAACAAGCGTATTGAACAAGCGATTCATTGAACAATGAACATCCACAAATCTAACTAGGATTTACAGCCAATATGCTAAAATAACCTGCCTTTTCTTTCACCGTACTGCCATCCAAGAGTTCTCATCTCGAGCCGGAGTAGGAACCTTGTTCCAACCTGAAGCTCCAGCTTCATCTCCAGCTTGACTAACTGGGGTCAAACTTATTCTATCAATAACAATTCCTACTATCCAAATTGGTGAACAGAAGTTTGAGAGTATTCATCAACCTGAGAAATAATTACAAATGAATATAAATCTAAATTTTGTGCATCATACATATTATCCATAGTTAGAAGAACACAGTTCTCACTAGAGAAAATTTCTTTAACTAAGTCCCATTAGTAATGAAAAATATATGGATCATCTAATATATAATACATCAAATAATATTTTACAATTATACAATAAATAAGAAAGGAATATTAGAATTTTCCAAGTTATCAGGCTGAGGTAAACCGGGCCACTATTTACATGAGAAATTCATATTATCTATTGTCTATTAATCAACAATGAAAACTTGAGGTGTTTTATTTATAATATGGTTGACCAACAATCTTGACAGCTACTAGCTTGTTAGATGATTTTTCTTTCAATATAACAAGCATGAGGTATTATGTAGAATAGGCATTTTATTTAAGAGGGGATAGGCATCTAAGGATAGGACTTGAACATGAAGGTCCTCAATACATGTTTTACATTATATTTTTCACATTATCACAAAAGTTACAAGAAATAGAAAATACAAAAAATTCTTGTCCATGACAGAAAAATTTTGCAAATGAAATTCAAGGTGAACTCATGATTACATTCTTAGCCCCTGTTTGGTAGAAATTAAAATCTAGATTTTAATCTAAGTCAAAGTCAACAATCAATCTAAACCACAAATTTCGTGGGACCTACAACTTTTCAACCACACATCTTATCAACTTTTATCAAAATCTACTAAAAATCTAATTTTAATCTCCACCAAACAGGGGCTTAATCTACAAAAATCAATACTTCAATTTGGCATGAGAATAAACTCATCAATCTCACGCAACCTATCAATCTTAGCATATGCATAAATGAGCTCACTGTTCAACTTTGACTCCTTTGCTTTCTGCCTAAAAAACCAAAAGATACTTTACAGTCTTGGAAGAATTCAATCTCACCAAACACGCCCTCAACGGTCTTGGAAGAATTCAAGGCAGATGCTAGGTTTGGAGTTATTACAATTAATAAATTAAACAAACTTATCATTGTTTTATTCTTGTATGATTACGTTTTGATGAATTGTTGATGCCAAATTATGATATACATGTGCTGTGCATCAATTCTCAATATTAAAAATATTTTGAATCATATACAGTCGAACTAATTTGTTTATGCTAATATCATTTCACCTGATTGATAAGCAAAATGGCACAAAAATGAAATCAGTAAGGATACTAAAAAAACTCGATTTTGCATAAGGGGTGACAGTTTCATCCCCAGTGAAAACTCGAGAATTTAGTACAAAATATCAACAGAGAATACTTCCAATGCACATTAACAGCTATTTTAACAATATCTTGATTCAAAATCAGACACATTTAATCCAAAATAGGTTGATCTAAATCGTAAAACCCTAAACCCCCAAATCTCAGTAACAAGCAACTAATGAATATGGTGAATTCTACGAAAATTACCTCCCCAAGAAGAAGGGAATCCAAGAAGACAACTGGAGCCTCTTTATCCCCATGGTCAACCAAACCATTATCACAAGGAATCTTATTCACCCTCTTGAAAGCATACAAAGGCAGCTTTGCTCCTAATTTAACCGACAACACAGTAAATATTACAGACCCAAATTTCATTTATTAAAAGGAGAACCTTTATAGATGGAATTCAAATGATACCTGGAAGACAACAGTTTCTTAGGCAATTTCGACCGCAGCCACCTTCCTCTGCCTCTTCCTTTTGGTAATTCGAAACAACACTTGGAATTCTCTTGATTCTCAGCATAATCTTAAATATCTTAATAGGTAAATAAATGTCTTATCTTCCAAATTACAAGAACACCCCACCAAGCCCACAACCAAAAGCGGATAAAGAGACTTTTTTGTTATAATATTTACTCTACGGAGCCTAACAGTAGATTCCGCCGCCGGCAAGGAAGAGGAGGTCGGAAGGACTTCCGCCTTCGGAAGGCAAAACACCACGTCCACCGTGCGGAACAGAGAAGAAAGAGATGAAGAAGGAGATGGAAGGGGGAGGCGAGGAGAGGAACCGAGAAGAAGAATGAGATGGAGAGGAGTCGAACCTTACGTCTGCCTTGCTAAAGTGCCGCGTTTTGTTATTTCCCGTGTTTTGTGAACTTTCAACTGGAAACAACCAAAACGTCTTTTAGGCGTTTTGAATTTTGTGTTTTTTTTTTCCCGAAAACTCTTTTTCAAAATGTGTAAGTGAACGCGTTTTGAATATTTTGGAAAATTGAAAATTAAAAATGACTCCAAAATAGCAAAGAGAACAGGGCCTAAATTCCTGGGAATTGAAAGTTTAATGTGTTTGATTGGTTTAATTTTCTAGGTAGAAAAAGTGAAGAATTTTTCAACTTTTGTTTTTTAATTGACATTATTTTCTATGAAAAAAAAGTAAAAATTAGCTATTATAATATTTTTTATTTCATTTTTTAACAAGTTTGTACTTAGTAATAATAATGTTAATTTTTGAAAAAAAAAATTAATTAATAACAATAAAAATGATTAAACGTGACGTAAATGATTAAAGATTTTGCCTACAAAATAAATTCTACTACCTAGTTGGGAAAACCAATTCCTTGATTTGGAGGAAAATAGGCGCGTGAAGAGGGAAAATGGAAAACGAATTGCCAAGAAAAATTGTGCAATCAAACATGACAAAAGAGAAAAAATGGATGGAAAATCACATTTTTCTAGGGAAAAAGAAGACTATCAAACATTGCCTAATTTAGTCCACTTTATGAGGTTAAATTGCAAAGCACAAAGCTCTGAAGATATTTTGATGAAAAATCAATCAAGTACATTCTCGTATCAATTGATCGTAGCAAGTTTTAGGCCATCTCCAATGCAGCGGCAAAATGGGGCAAGGACCCTCCAATGTGCAGCGCTAGATTTGGCGCTGCACTGTTCATATATCGCACCAGCGGTATGTTTTTCTTTTTTTATTTTATTTTTTGGGTTCCTTAACTTTAATTTATATATTTTTTGTCCATATTTCATTTTTTTCTCCATTTTGGTCCCTACACTTTTGTTTAGTTTGATTTAAAAAAGTGATGTATATTTGAGATTGTCCATTAATTTTCACAGTTCAATAAATTGTAGTGTTTTATCTTTTTATTCAAAGATATTTAACAATTATATTTTTAATATAGTGACAAATAGAAAATTTTGACAATAAAATGTAACACATTAAAATATGATAAACGGATGCGAATACAAAGATAATGAAAATTTTGAAATAACAGGACGAAACCAAAATTAAATTAGACCACATCACAAACAATAACATAACTTTTGAGGACACGAGATAGTTGTTTTCAATAATCAGGCAAATTTTATCCGGAGCCACCTAGATTATCGAAGAGTGGACTGAACGAGCTTGAGTCAGATTGACTGACATTCATTTGTTCTTGGGTCCTTTTTCGAATGATCCGTTGTTGTTCACTCCTTATGAATTCACGCGTCATCGAATCTGATATTGAATCCAAGTTTGTCAATAAAATCTTGTTATCTTCCTTATACATTTGCAACTGATAAAAGTTTTGCCTGTCAGCCGCTCCCTTCCTTACCAACTCCGTGAGTTCTTTGTTTTCAGCCTTGATCTCATTCAATTATTTTCTAGTCTCATCTTCAATTTTTTTTTTTGTTTTTGACATTTTTAATACCCATTGGCCGTTCAGAAGAAGTACCCCCAACATCAACGTCCTCCATGTTCAGAGAAAATGATGAAATTTCAGGAGATGTGGGAGACCCAGCAAGTGAGTAGTCTTGTTCAAAAGATCCAAATGTATTTTGGGAGGTTTGGAATTCATGGCGTGCCACATTCGGCGTCGGGCTAAATTTTTCAATCTCCTTCAGCAGGGGCCACAAATGATCAAATTTGAAAACACCCTTGTTAGTGGGGTCTTGTGCATACAACATTTTGGCTTTATCCATCTGCAAGATTTTTTGTAAGATTGTTTATTAATAAAGTGTGACAGAAAAATAACGATGTATATTAAATACGAATGCTTACAATGTCTTGTTCCGATGCCCCACTCGGATGCAAATTTTCAACCTGACGCAAACAACCTCGTAATTTTGAGATAGCCTTGGTAATTTCACCCATACGTGTTAAGATCGACCGTTCTGGACGAGGGTTCATCTGGGGTGACTTAGTGTTGTTATAGGCCTCAGAAACTCTTTGCCACAACTTTGACCCTTTTTGTCGAATACCAACGATGGGATCCTGAGATATATCCAAGTAAACATGAGTTAAATGTACATCCTCATCAACTGTATAGTTAGCTGATCTTCTGCTAGAACTCATGTTTAATTGCAGAAATAAATTTTTGAGTCTCCAAATTATGATGTACGAGTTCAAAATTGGTTGCCACCATTTATAGGCCAAAACACCTGACACAAAACACTATTATTGTCAACAAAGTTTTAATAAAATAAAAGAATGCAATGTAAAAGCTTGAATAGTAGACAAGAAATCTCTGCAAAGTAAAGAATTCAAATAAAAGAAGACAAGGAATCTCTGCAAAGTATGAATAATAGAAAAGGAATCTCTGCAAAGTTTGAATAGTAGACAAGGAATCTCTGCAAAGTTAAAATCATGCACAAGTTATCTCTGCAAAGTTTGAATAATACACAAGGAATCTCTGCAAAGTTTGAAAAATAGACAAGGAATCTCTGCAAAGTTTGAATATAGATGATATACTGCAAAGCTTTTCTCTGTAACGTGCAAATAATGTAAAGATTTTTCTCTGCAAAGTTAAAATCTTGCAAATATTATCTCTGCAAAGTGAAAATCTTGCAAAGTAATGACAGCATACATTATCATGCATAACATGATAGTGGAGGACGAACGAGATCTCAGTGCACCAATTGGCGCATATGTGGAAGCGCTGAGTCCAACAGTTGAGGTCACCGTGGACGAGAATGAACGCTTTCGAGAGTTTCTTGCTCGACATCGAAAGATTAAGGATAGGGAAGCACACATCACGCTAAGAAATGCGTTGATTGAGCACTTGTAGGAGGAGTATAGCAACTCCCAAAACTAAATTTCCTATTTTATTTCGAGTTGTGTCATTGCTACATATTTCATATCCCGTGTTTTAAATTTTCAAGTATGTTATTCGAAGTTTCAATTAATAACAAGTTGAATTTCAATTTGTTTAGGACAAAATTAATTTTTAAGTGTTCAAAAAAATTAATTACTAAAAAAATTAATTTTATAAAATATTAATTATTAAAATATAAAAACGTTTTTTCTATTTAATTACCGAAATTATTAAATGTAATGAAATTGTATTTTCTTAAAAATAAAAATTATAGAAAATGATGAATAATGTACATTTGATGTAAGATTTAGTGTTGCTGGGTTAGAGTAGAGAAGCTGGAATAGTGTAACTGTAATTCAAATTTAGTGTAAATGTGAGAATTTAGTGTATGTGAGTTGGAGATGACCTTAGATTTTGAAGAATTCACGAAGGAGTTGTTTCATCAGCTTCGTTGTGATGTAAATTCCCAACAACTTCGAAGAAATCTAATTTGTTTTTGGCATGGATATTTTATTATATTTTTATTAGCATGTGTTATTTATTAAAGCTTTTTTCTGTTGTTTGATTTTGATTTATTTCCTTTTTTTTTTTTTTTTTTTGTTTGAACTTTGTTTCCTGTTTGTTTTAGGAAATTTTTTAGGGAACACATGGGAAGAAAAATAGTGAGATGGTGTTTCCTTGGGGAAGAAGTGAATGATTTCTTGATGAATCCAGTGAGCCCCCAGTGAATTGAACTCATGTTGCATAAAGGAGGCAGGAAAACTTACTTTAAAAACCCATTTATGGTTGAGTATATAAATTGAAGGCACGCAGGAAAATTTACTTTAGCCTGGGTTTGGTAACAGAAAAATTTTGGTTTATAAACAACACAAATTTTTAAATCTCATTTTTATCACAAATATTTTTTCTCTTCAATTTTCAACCACTATTTTTTACTTCAAAATCATAAATAAACCACTTTATAAATCAAACAGTATTACCAACTCATTTATGGTTGAGTATATAAATGCAAGGCACACAAGAGTTTTAATTTCTTAAAGTTTCTTATGATATTCTCTTGTAGATACGCACGTGTTTGGTTTGAGGCCCATGGCAGATCCTTTATATTCAGTAAGGTTTGGGAACAACCTGCATTAGTAATTGTCAGAGCCGTATCTGTGACTTTGTAGACCTAAAATAAATAGTAGTTTTTCGAGATATAAGCCCTGGGTTTGACGGGCTGCCCCCCGAAATTTTTTTTTTAAGGAAAAAACTGAAAATAAAGATTAAATTCATATTCACATAAAACAAACTATACAAATTCACCATAAAATTGCAAAAAAATAAAAAGTTCAAAAGTATTAACTAATATAAAACGACCAACAAAATATTATATTCCATATACCTTAAAGTTTTATATTTAAACAAATCCCAATTTTATGGGCCTGGACTGAAATTAAAAAAAAAAAAAAAAGTCCAAAAATAACCTGAAGCAATGGCCTCACCTGCCTCTAGGCAGGTCCGGGCATGGTAATTGTTTACATCACAATTTTTTCCCTCTATTTTGTTAAATGACGGAAATTATGAAATCTACTCCAATGATTATAATTTAATAGTTTGAACCAATAAAATACTTTAGGAAGAAAAGATGATATTTTTTATAAATCTTTTAACTTGTTTGAGGGAATACAGTGTATGCCTATTTGATATGCATCTGTCTGCTGCAGGTTGTCACCATTGTTTCCTGATAAATATGCATGGTTCTAGATCTTGGACTGGTAATAAGTTCTCATGTATCCAAAGAAAAATATCAATTACCCGGGCTTACCGGTAAGATGCCTTATTGTACAGAAAGAATGGCACCAAGAGAGAGAGAGAGAGAGAGAGAGAGAGAGAGAGAGAGAGAGAGAGAGAGGTTATATCCAAGATAAGTTATTTGCAAAAGGAGAAACCATCTGGAGAGTTATTGGCTTTCGAAAAGATGAAGACATCATCCACATCTCTCAAATATTCACTCAAACTTGAGGCAGAATAGCATATTCTTCCGGGCAAGAAATACGACTCTTTACGGTTAGTCGTGATAAATGAAACACCAATATCTCAGCTCTCGCAAGTAAACACGTCTTGTTGTAAAGGAAAGTGCTGGAATCCATAATGGAAAATTAATTTCTAAATTCAAAGGTCATCTTTCGAGTACCCATCTAAAGCCATTTTATTCTGCCATAAAATTTGTCTTTGCAATCTAGTGTAAGGATTTTAATCAATCGTGTGAGCTTATATGTGAATTATTGTGTATTGAATAAAAGGCTATCAAATTTGGTTAAGCCCATTTAAAGTGATCTAATAAGGATTTAATATATATCGGGCTTTAATGCATCTAATTAAATGTATGAGTTTTTATGTGTAGATACCAGGCCATTACCTAATTCATGATGGGCCGGATTAGGTTAATTGGCAATTCAGTATATAAAGTCGGTTATGGTCCCCGAATCCTACGTATTGTTCATCTTGTCTGACATCCCATCATCAGAGAGAAAATAAGGACTACGTATCGATTTGGAAGATCCAACCAACCGAATCGTTTATCGTGAATCACGTTTGATTAAGGTACGCTTCCGTTTAAGTTATTTAATTCTTGATAATTCAGCATGATGATTTATTTTGGATCATAGATAAATAATTATCTGTGATGAATATTCTAACAAGTGGTATCAGAGCCGACATCGTGTTGAATTATCAGATCTATTTCAAACGCATATATATGTATAAATTTAAGTTGGATTATTGTATATAAAATCTGTACGCATATGCCTTCAAAATCAGTTTTCGAAATCAAGGCAGAAATTTTTCTGGGTTGAACATGTGGATTTTGATTTTGGATTAAGATTCAGATTCATTTTTGGAATTTGGGTCTCAACCAAATTGATATTCTCCGTGTATATGTAATATGAAAACTGCCTCTATATTGAAAAATGGATTCGAGTTGGGTATGAATCGTAAAAATTTTCTGTTGACTCTTATTTTGGTTGTTGAAATTTGAATCTGGTTATGGATTTTTTCTTTGGAATATGATATTTGGTGTTGGTCGAAATCGAGTTGGGTATGGTTTTCTGAACTTGGGTTGAAATCAATCGACCATAGAATTTAGTTTTGAATCTGGTATTGGACTCGAGTTTTAGATGAAGAAGGTGTCTCCGGTATTGGCGAAGGGCACCGCGAGAAGGTCGCCGCGCAAAGGGGCAGTCGGGCGCTGCTTGTGCTTATGGTTCCTCTGCATGAGATCGATATAGGGTCGGATGGCGTTGATAACGAGCGCCGGTGACATGGGTTGCGATTCAATTCGGCTGCCTTTGCGCGGTGTGCAGGAAGCAACGCCATTACAGGACCAAGGCGCTGCGCGCGATGCTGCACGTTGCAGCGTCGGAATTGACCTGCGCTGCTGGAGGTGCTTCTGATTTTGGAGACTGCGGCGACGATTAGGGCTAAGTGAAACCCTAGCGGCTGCGAAAATCGATTTTGGAGCAGGGGACTTGGTTGTGAATTAGAAGTCTCCAAGGACTTCTTTTGCAATTTTTAGGAAGTTATGTAAAATTGCTCCTCCGGTCCTTTCCTTTGTTATGGGTTAAATGCTTAATCCTAAAGTTACAAATTAATTTAAGTTGGTCCTTCAAGTTCTGAATTTTATGAAGTGAGCCCCTAAATTTATAATTAAACCCTTAAGGTTATAAATTTTTTAAGTTGGACTTTTAAAGTTCTGAATTATATAATTCAGTCCCTAAAATTTTAAAATTTTCGGATTCTGCCCCCTAATGTTTGAGAATTTTCAAAATTGGTCCCTAAAGTTTGAAAATTCTCTAATTTGGTCCCTTAAAGTTTGAAAATTTTCATTTTCAGTCCCCTAAAGTTTGGAAATTTTCTAATACAGCATCTAAAGTTCTGAAATTCTTTAATTTGGTCCCTAAAGTTTGAAAATTTTCTAATTCAGTCACTAAAGTTTGGAAATTTTCAAATTGGTCCTTAACGTTTGAATTTTTTTTTAAATTAAGTCCCTCAAGTTTGGGAATTTTCTAAATTGGCTCCTAAAGTTTGAAAATTTTCAAAATCAACCTTTAAAGATTGAAAAATTCACTATTTTGGACCTCTAAAGTTTGATTTTATTTCAAATTGGGACGTAAAGTTCACAATTTCTCAAAATTGGCCAATAAAGTTTTGGAAAAATTATAATTTAAGTCTTTCAAGCTTAAAATTTTACAGAATTGGCCACCTAAAGTTTAAGAATATTGCAATTGACTCTTCTAACTTAAGGATTGCTTTATTCCAAAAATTTTGAATTCTATAATTCAAATCCTAAAGTCAAATATAGATGCAAATCAATGGATTTCAGTTTCAAATCTTGGTACATCGGAATCTTTTGAGAGATATAATATTCGAAAGTAAGTTAGTTGAAGCAACATGTTGCCAAAGCAACCTCTCTTGTGGATATTAATTAACTTTGAATATTAGAAGGTATTTGTGTGTGTCATTCATTGCGGATATTGATCGGCCCAAAGGAAGGTCAATATTTGGCTCGAATTTCACATGCACCTGTTGTGATAAACACGTGGCAATTATTTGGTTTAACGTGTAACCAATAAATCGGTCCAAAGAAAGGTTTATTGGTTAACATGTCTTATTGCCAGTGTTTGATCACTACACTAAGGGAAAATTAGGTGTTTGTGTGTTATCTCATGCGGATATTGATCGGCCCAAAGGAAGGTCAATATTTGGCCCGAATTTCACATGAACTTGTGGAGATAAATACGTGACGGTTATTTGGTTTTACGTGTGATCAATAAATCGGTCCAAAGAAAGGTTTGTTGGTTAACATGTCTTACTGTCAGTGTTTGATCACTACACCAAGAGTACCACTTACAAGTCAATATTTCTGTCCAAAGACTAAATATTGATGTTGTGCTAGGTATCTTGTGATGGGCCCTACCATTATTTGAAAGTATGATTTGCATAATAAGGTATTTATGTGAGCTATTTTGTTTAAGTGTTCTCTATTCGGTTTCAAATTTCGCTAGTAGTATATCTACAAGCTCAAATTTAATCCCTGTATTTATGGAATAAACTTCAAGGATCAAAACAAGAACATTAACTTTTCGTTGGCTGCATCAATCTAGACCGTGTACTAAGGATTGAGCAACCTGCTCCTCTTATGGATAAAAGTTCATCTAATCAAATGAGGAACTTTGAGAAGTGGGATTGCTTAAATTACGTGAGTCTCATGATCATTTAAGTGCGGTATTCCGGAAGCCTTTAGTGGCATAGTATCTGAGGAGGTAAATGATGCCAATGAATTCCTTTCCGAAATTAAGAAACGTTTTGTGAAAAACGATAAGGCTGAAACCACGCTTATGCAAAGCTTGATTTCAATAAAGTATAAAGGTAATGGGAAAATAAGGGAGTACATCATGTAGATGTCTCACACTGCTTCAAAACTTAAGGAACTAAAACTCGACTTGTCTAATGACTTGCTCGAACATTTGGTATTGATATCACTTCCAGCACAATATAGTTAATTTAGGGTTAGTTATAACTGTCAAAGTAGAAATGGACTCTCAATGAGCTCATTTCATAGTGTGCAAGCTTCTTGCACAATTCAGTTAATTTAAGGCCAGTTGTAACTATCAAAGGGAGAAATGAACTCTAAATAAGCTTATTCTATTTTGTGTGCAAGAGGAAGAAAAGTTGAAGCAGGACAGAACTGAAAGTGTTCACTTGGAAAACACCTCTAAAGATAAGGGCAAGAAAACAAATAAAGAAAATAAAGTCGTTAAGGGGCTATTAATTTTATAATCCCGCACTTAAGTCAAATTTTTGAAACGGGAACTGCAACATTTTTGAGGATGTTGAGTTTGGGGGGAGAAATAAGGTTAGAGATATTATTTTTAAGGAATAAGTTGAGGAATGATCAGTTTCAATTCCTACTATTGCTTTTGACAACTTGCAAGTTTTTATGTATGTCATTGATCAAGAAGCATATTCGGAACCTCAATTCGACAATATTGAAGAACCTCCAATCCAAAATAAGGTAAATTTCAGAAGTACAAACTCAACAACCTCAATAACTAGAGTCATTAAGGAGATTCACGAGAGAAAGGGAAAAAATGCTATTCTGGATAATTTAAATAGTATTTTTCCAAGAATATAAGGAAATGATGGAATGGTGGAAGATGGTCTAATCAATTCCATCAGGCCATGCAGGGTTCTAACTCTCAAAAGTGGATTGATGCCATAAATAAGGAGTATAAGTATATGCAAGACAATAAAGTTTGGGATCTTGTCCCATTACCAGAAGGTGCGAAGCCCATTGGTCTTAAATGAATTTTCAGACCAAGAGGGATTCGATAGGTAATGTGGAAAGATATAAAGTTTGTCTTGTATCTAAATACTTTACACAGAATGATGGCATTGATTATAAAGAGATTTTCTCTTTGGTTTCTATAAAAAACTCTTTCAGGAAAGTCAGGTTGTTGCACATTTTGACCTCGAGTTACATCAAATGGATACTAAGGTGGCGTTTCTCAATGGCGACATTGATGGGACGATCTATTTGGTGCAATCAGAAAACTTTGTGTCAGTAGACCCAAAGCTAATGGTTTGCAAATTAAAGAAATCCATTGTGTGCTCAAGCCAGCTTCCCGTTAAGGGTAATACAAATTTCATCAAGTAATTATCTCATTTGGTCTTGAGATTAATGTTGTTGATGGTTATTCGTATTACAAGTTCAGTAGGAGTAAGTATATTTTCCTGATTTTATAAGTTGATTATTGCTTGCCACTAATGATATAGGTATGTCACATAAAATTATGAGATTTTTGTCAAGGAATTTTGAGATTAAAAATCTTGGTGACGTCTCTTTTGTATTAGGAATTCAGATACAACGGGATTATTCTCGGGGTATTCTTGGATTGTCACAAAAGGGCTATATCGATAAAGTACTTAAGAGGTTTGGCATGCAAGACAGTAAATCAGGGGACACCCCTATCGCTAAGGGAGACAAATTTAGTCTCGACTAATGCCCGAAAAGTTATCTTGAAGTTAAAGAAATGCAGAGGATCCCATATAGTTCAGCTATAGGGAGTTTGATGTATGCTCAAATTTGTATGCGTTCGGATATTGCATACATTATTGGGATACTAAGGAAATATTTAAGTAACCCTGGGATGGATCATTTGGAAAGCAGCCAAACATGGGTTATAAGGTATTTAAAGAGAACAAAAGATTACATGCTCACATACAGAAAATCGGATCAGTTGGAAATCATATGGTATTATGATTCCGATTTTTTCTAAATGCCAAAACAGTAAAAGATCCACATCAGGCTACGTTTATCTGCTAGTTGGAGGAGCTATTTCCGGAAGGAGTGCTTAACAAACACTTTAGCTTCTTTCACTTGGCAGCACAGTTGTAGCAATTTTGGGGGCATCTAATTATGGAATATAGCTGCGAAATTTTGTCACTGGGCTGCGTATTTTGTACGGTATAGAAAGACCACTAAAGTTATATTGTGACAATAACTCAGCAGATTTATATTCCAGTAACAACAGGAGCTCAACTAAGTCAAAATACATTGACATAAGTTCCTGGTTGTGAAGGATACAGTTCAGAGTGGACACGTGTCAATAAGAGCACATTGGGACAAACTCCATAATTGCGGATCCACTTACTAAAGTATTAAAACCCAAGGTCTTTCATGAGCACAATACTCATATGGGTGTTGTATTTCTTAAGGATATTCGGTTTCAGTGGGAGTTTGTATTTTGGGTGCATTAGACACATTTATTGTCCTTTTGGATACAGTTTAAAGTTAAAGTTATTTACAGCTGTAAGGTTTCATGTTTATTATCTCTGAACTCGGTTGAGAATGATCTCACTAAAGTTGGACCAGTTGGAAATAGGCATGTTGAAGATCACATTACATGTAATTTCCATGCTACACATCCATATTTGATCCATGTCATTCAGTTATGTCGATATACGTGACCATTGAAGGTTTAGTTACGATTAATGTAGCGAAAGCCGCTTTGATCCTATGTTGATATAATTGATGGACCGGATTGTTTGGGGATGCATTCAGTAATGATAGCAAAATTCTGAGTACTCATAAGGTTATGATTGATACACAATTGTAAGGTTAAACATATAGCCCAAGTGGGAGATTGTAAGGATTTTAATCAATCGTGTGGGCTTATATGTGAATTATTGTGTATTGAATAAAAGGCTATCAAATTTGGTTAAGCCCATTTAAAGTGATCTAATAAGGATTTAATATATATCGGGCTTTAATGCATCTAATTAAATGTATGAGCTTTTATGTGTAGATACCAGGCCATTACCTAATTCATAATGGGCCGGATGAGGTTAATTGGCAATTCAGTATATAAAGTCGGTTATGGTCCCCGAATCCTACGTATTGTTCATCTTGTCTGACATCCCATCATCAGAGAGAAAATAAGGACTACGTATCGATTTGGAAGATCCAACCAACCGAATCGTTTATCGTGAATCACGTTTGATTAAGGTACGCTTCCGCTTAAGTTATTTAATTCTTGATAATTCAGCATGATGATTTATTTTGGATCATAGATAAATAATTATCTGTGATGAATATTCTAACATCTAGATTTATAATCTACATCCATAGTGATTGTTATTATTTATATATATCAAATGTCAATATTTTTGTAATCAGATTCTCTACAATCATGTCCTTGTTCAACTACGATTACTTCAACTACGACTCAAAATTGTAAAATGTTAAAAAAAAAATATTATAATTGACGCTTATATTTAAAAATTATATTCTAATCATACTAAAAAATTCAACTGAAAAACATTTCTCGTACAAAGTACGAGTTGACACTAGTATCTGTATATAATAATAGGATAATCGTCACCGTTTTATGCACACACTTTCTCGTTTAAATTTTTTTTTTTAAATCAGGAAACTTTTGCAACAAAAAAAAATAATATTAAATGTAATTAATAAAAGTTGGTATTATATTTTTGTATTAAATAAAAATTGATATTAAACGAAAGTTGGTAATAAATGTGGGCTATTAATTCGACGGCCAATTAGTGTGTGTAGTTCAAATTAATTGTTTCAATTTTTAAATTATTACCTTATCCTTAAGGTTAAAATATATAATTATGTTATAATTATAAAATCTATCTATAGGATAATCGTTAACATTTTACACACACACTTTCTCGCCTAAAATTCTTTCTAAATCAGGAAACTTTTGTCAAAAGGAAAAAAAAATATTAAATATAATTAATAAAAATTGGTATTAAATAAAAGTTGGTTTTAAATGAAAGTTATTAATAAATGTGCATCATTAATTTTTACGGCCAATTAATGTGTGTGTAATAAATTAGTTCAAACTAATTGTTTCAATTTTAAAATTATTACTTTTCAGTTAAAATGAATAATTATGTTATAATTATAAATTTCTAATAAATAAACTTAAAATCATAACTATAAAAGAATTTAAATATTGATAAAATTATAATTTAAAAAAATTAAACCATATTTGAACTAAATAAATAAATATTGCAAAATATAGTGAATACATATGTATTTTTTTAATGCCCATAATTTTATTCATATTTTTGATAATTATACTATTATATTGAAAATTGAAAAATATGCATTATGTGTGTCAAATCGAAGATTTCAACAAATTTTTTTATACTAACTTACAAGTGAAAGTCAATTGTAACACAAATCGTCTCTAAAATCATATCAAATATTAAATGTAAAGATATGTTTGATTGTCTTAGTTTTATCTAAAATATATCACATCATGAAAAATATTTCCCACATTTTGTGTTTGTTTGATGTGATTGAAAATTTTGACTTAAGAAATATTTTTTATGGTACAATCAATTGAAGCACACTTTAACCATTTACCTTGAAAATATTTTTTACCTTAAAAATTAAATTGATATTTTTAAATAACAAGTTTCGTGCATCGCAACAGATATACTAGTTACGTTTAAGATCGGTTAAGAAAGCTGTTGGGCCAAACCAAGAGAAGTCCAGCTATTAAAATACTCGGTGTGACCAATAGAGTTTACCCAGCTCTTCATTCACTAGTACTAGTAGAGTATCTGCAAACTAGTATAGAAGGTGGTGCAATCAAATGAATTTGACGGTATCTTTTCCTACCATTAGAATTAATTATATATTGTTATAAAACCATTGAAATCATAATAACGAATATATACAGAGATAGGGAACTTAGAGAGAAAGAATTCTTTCATTCAAGAATTGGTGTACCAATGTTATGAAAATGGCTCCTATTTATAGGAGTAGATAGTAGCACAATCGTAATACTGTAAAGTATACAGGGATATAATGGTAATGTCATTCACATATTTATATATTATTTATAACACTCCCCCTTGAATGACATATTCCGCAATTGTCTGCCTCGTCAAAACCTTGCTAAGAAAACCCAGTGGGATAAAACTTGAGCGAAGGAAAAAGAGTACAGCTGCTCCCCCTGATGTTGACCATCATTAATCATTGAGTCTAATATCAAAAATGACATCAATGATAAGTAGTACAAATCATGTACTGAAATCTGAAGTGCTTCACTGCTTTAGTGCTTTAGTGCTTTAGTGCTGCCTCGTTAAAACCTTGTCAGTAAAACCCAATGGGACAAAATCTGAACGAAGGAAAAAGAGTACAGCCGCTGTCTCGTTAAAACCTTGTCAGGAAAACCCTGTGGGACAAAACCTGGACGAAGGAAAAAGAGTACAGCATGACAGCATGATTCTCCCCCTGAAGTGTGCAATCAAGTATTCATGAACTTCTCGAACATTGATATCATCTTTCTTCTGGATTATGTATATAAGAAAATCTTCTTGTGTGTAGTCGATATCATAACATTCTTCATAAGATGTGTATGATTTTCTTCATTTGTTGATATCATTCCAGTATAACAATATGTTGCTGAATTATAGCTTGTTGATAGCTATGATGATGCCTCAAAAATCTTGCTAGGAAAACCCTTTGGGACAAAACCTCAGCGAAGGGAAAAAGAGTATTTTATTCTCATTAATTTTCATCAATACGCCTCAACTGTTGCCTCATTAAAAACCTTGCTAGGAAAATCCCGTGGGACAAAACCTCAGCTAAGGGAAAAAGAGTGCAACGCGTATTTATTCCTTTTCATGGAATATCACAAGTATATTGATGCAATCTCGTATCTTCTCATCAAACATATCATTCATGATGAGCTTTATATAAATCGTTCATAGCTCATTTATGATGTCATAACATGCTATATTAAGCAATGTTGTACTAATTTATCGATTGCATCTTTCACTTCTGGTGAATAATCAAATTTAAAATTCACTTCTGGTGAATAATCAAATCTAGAATTCACTTCTGGTGAATAATAAAATCTAGAATTCACTTCTAGTGAATAATTAAACATATTCATTTTCATATTCACTTCTAGTGAATAATCAATTTCCCAGGATTCACTTCTGGTGAATAATTAAACATATTCATTTTCATTTTCACTTCTAGTGAATAATCAATTTCCCAGATGTCATAAATAGTACACTCCAATTTTACTTTCAACATATTATATCATGGAGTCATTTGTATCATTCTATAATGATACTAATCTGGGCATATTGAATCTTTCAATGATTTATACATGTATGTTCTTGCACTTTATAAACTGCAATTTCTAATTTGCAGGAGCATAATCAATCATTGAAATAGATATCAATTTCGACATATAATCTACAATCATTTTACTTGAAATCCCAACGTACCGCGATCAACTGGTACATCAAAGAATACTCCCAAAGTACCGAGATGAGAATCATACATTTTGACCTCACTCATTGGTATATCAAAGAGCTCAAGCTAGTGATTTAGACTATAGTCTATCCACCATATGTCATGCCAGTTCAATGAAAAAAATTTGCGCGCAACGAGTAGTCTTTTACTACTGTGTAATATTTTTCATTTGTACATATAATTACTGGCTTTTCACATTTAAGCATTTGGACTTCAGGTCGCAACGAGTCATCTTTTACGACTGTGAAATATTTTTCATTTGTACATATAATTACTGGATTTACACATTTAAGCATTTGGACTTCAGGTCCTTGAACAATAATCCCTACATTGGGGTTATATACTTGGCCAAAGTATTATAATTTCATCAACCTCATTTTTATAAGAGGGTATGCAGTCGACTTATTTATCGATTCCATCTGAATATAACATAGAGAGATCTCTTTATATGTTCTATCATCAGGTACCTGAGTCTCTTACATTTAATTATGTCCCTTTTACTCACCATGAGTATTTAGTCTCGAAGGGATCATCTCAATCATTCAAGAGATATTTAATTTTGGAATCGATAGTGATTATGCTTCAGGCATAATTACGCTTCAGGCGTGTTTTTCCCAAATATTATATTATATCAATTGGCTAAAATTCCGCACATGTAATTTCAATCATATATCTCAGTGCACTTTGGTGGATTGTATACATATCGCACTTTTATAAATCATAAAGCTTCTCGAGCTAATACCGTTTATTATAGAACTTCTGGTTCAATACGGTATTATTTCATTTTGATGTATGAATATTTGATTCAATACAATATTGCTAAACTTTTGGTTCAATACAATATATATTCCATTTATGAGCTTCTGGTTCATACTATATACATATTTCACTTGTACGTATGAACTTCTGGTTCAGTAAGATATTTCACTTGTACATATGTATGAACTTCTGGTTCAATACAGTATTCATTTCATCAGTACGTATTTCAGTATAGTTCAAATCAGTATACCTTTATTACTTTTAGTATACCGAAGAATCAGGTACAATATCCAAGGAAATATCTCATGATCTCAATCTTGTCGTCAAATCTTCCCTTATATCGAAAAAGTTAACGACGCATTATCTCATTATTCCCACCTTTTCAATAATTTATTCCATTATTTCTTAATGGAATCACTGACACGTGGAGCCATCGCTCTTTTACGAGTTTGAATAATGCATCTAAATAGATGATTTGGGAAGAAGGCTAGATCCATCAAAAATGGATATCATAATTTCAAATATTCGCAAATATTATTCCATTCTTCCAGTAAATGTTTTGAAAAGGATTTACCGAGTTCGACTTGAAAGATTGAGGTAAATCTTTTGATACATATTTAAAATATTTTTCTGTTTCCTTTCTCGAGTTTTATAAAGGTTAGAAAAATAAATCACCGAAAGGTGAGTAGGATGATTTTGTCAAAAGTAAATCTCCACTTTCTCAAAAGACAAGCGGAAATAGTGAAGTTCTTTGGTTTTAAATAGCCAAACATTTTCATAATTCATGTATCCCAAAATAACATTTTCTCGTAAGTTTTTCCTTCTTTACTTTCAAAAATGGAAGGATCAAAACTTCGACAGATCAAAACTATCTGTGTATTTTGTGGATCAAAAGTGGGAAAAGGTTTTGGGTATCTAGAAGCAGTTGTGGATTTAGGAAATTGGAATCAAGCGAAAAACGGAGTCCGATTAATGTGAATTTAACTTTGTGAACTCAATAATAGGTGGTGGTAAACACACCTCTTTAAATGTTTCTTTATTTCCTCAAAAGACTAGAGGTGGTAGAATACGACTACTCCCGAAACACATCTCTAATTTTGAGGATCATAAATGTTTCCCCTTTTATATTTTGCATGTATGACTTGTTTATACTTCTTCAGGAGCAATAATAATAATATTATTTCAGTATGTTTAGATGATAATTTTTACTTCTTCTGGAGTAAATATGTACTTCTTCTGGAATACATAAGTGCTCGTGCAAGAATTTTTCCAGACATTTATCATCTAATATTTATCTCATAATACTGATGAGATACATTAGTCATATCCGTGCTATTACGTGATATTATTTTATCATACATCAACATTCTTGTTGGATAATTCATTTTATCTTATCTTTTCAATACAGATAATGGTAACTTCTGGTACCGTTTGATAAAATATTTTTATCAACATCCAACAATAATAATATCAACTTCTAATAAAAATTAGTTCGGGCCCCACAAGTTATTTTCAATTCACATACATGTTTCAATTGAGTGATTAACATGATTATTAAGGGGCCAGACACACATGTTCCAATTAAGTGATTAACATGATTATAAATCATTATGGTTAATATATTAAAAAGTATACTAACCTTTGCACAAAATGTGCTTGGCTCACTATCCACCAATTTGATGTATAGCACATTTTCCATTTGGCTCAAAAGGTGATGGCAACTCATTTGCTGATTTCTCACTTGCACGGCTGTACAGCATATTGTCCATCTAATCAACATTCACCTCCATTATCTCTTAGAGTATTTGATATCTTCACATTTTCCATTGGCTCAAAAGGTGATGGCAGCTCATTTGTTGCTTTCTCTCATCAGTAAAGTGGTTTGTGGACAACATCATTCCATTTCACCTTTTTTTTTCATCTCTCTCTCCTCGACCGAAAGCAACACCAGTGGTTGAAGTAGACTCCGACGCCCAATCTACACCGTCACCACCGGCAACCACCGTTACCGCCGCCCCCAATAATGGGGTTCTTGGGGTTTAAATGAGTTATCGATATCCTGACTTACTGACTCGGAATCCCCCTCATTCTTCTTCGACGAGGATTTGGATTTCAGTCCCAGAGCCTTCTTGATCTTACTCGCCGTAGATGACGTCACGACCTCTGAAGCGATGGCGAAGAAGACGATGTCATCGACTGCGATCTCTCCGTGGTCCTTTCAGAACTGGATATGTAAGTGAGGGGTCTACCAGCTCTAGAGTTCCGGCAATCTCCGATTAGGACCTCGTAGGCGGTCTCTCGAAGCTCCGACGGGGATAGGTCCAAACCCAACTCTCCAAAAGGGTTGGGGATGTCACCTCTTCAGAGATACCAAGTCCAGTTCTTTCTTTCCATCTGTGTCTCTTTAACATCTGGAAACCAATATTGGAGTTTATGGGTTCTGCCATTGACACTCCCATATCGAAACCGTTTCCATACCCAAACCCGAAGATGAAACTTCATCAAATCCCTATGCCAACTCCATTGCCAGTAGAAAGCAAAGTCCGATTACTTCTCAGCAGTTTCGCAGTGGATTTCTAATTTTGGATTTGGATTCTAATGGTGTTAGATTGGAGGAGCCCTAACTGATCGATCTATTCTGCATATAAGAGATCGCGAGCTATTGCGCAGATGAAGTCAGGTTTCAATCGGTTTCTTATCTTGCAAGTCAATCAGAAGCTCATAAAGTTGATCCCACCTTTACTTTTGGAAGCTGGTGCTGATCCAAATCTGGCGGATGCAAATGGTTGAAACGATCCTCAGAAACGACGTATTGATGAATCTGGAATTTGGAATTTTCAATATCGATGATTTTGAATATTCATTATGAATCTGGAATTTTCAATATCGAAAGTTTATAGATGATTTTGGATAAATCAAGGATCTTGAACATTTGGACTCATATTTCTAAAGCTCGAGATTTTCTAACATTTTGGAGAATGATATGTGGATTAATAATAATCTGGTTTCTGATACAGAGGTTCATCATTTAGATGCAACTGTAGAGCATACTCCCGTCGTATTACTCAATTGGTTAGAGACTCGTGCTGATAACGTGTTATAAAACCATTGAAATCATAATAACGAATATATACAGAGATAGGGAACTTAGAGAGAAAGAATTCTTTCATTCAAGAATTGGTGTACCAATGTTATGAAAATGGCTCCTATTTATAGGAGTAGATAGTAGCACAATCGTAATACTGTAAAGTATACAGGGATATAATGGTAATGTCATTCACATATTTATATATTATTTATAACATATATCAATTTATAAAATAAAATACTACAATATTAAAGAACAGTGCAAAAGAAAGGGTTAATATTTGAGAGAAGATATATGATTTTGATTTCGAAAAATGTGGGAAATGTGATGTTTCCAAACACATTGAAGTGACAAAAAGATTAATAATAAAATAAATTATTGCTGCTCGAATTTCGTTGGAACGAACATAGTAATAATTTACTATCTCTAGTTTCCAAACTCTTAAAACATATTTAAAGATTCATAATATCATCTGCCGTAGACAAGTCTAAATACACTAAGGTTGTGTTTGATAGCGATGGTGAAATTTAGGTAGAAAGAAAATGAATTCCAGAGAATTGAATTCTACGGAATTGGATTCTTGGGAATTGAAAATTTAATGTGTTTGATTGATTTAATTTTCTAGGTGAAAAAAGTAGGAAATTTTTCAACTTTTGTTATTTGATTGACATTATTTTCCATGGAAAATAAAGTAAAATTGATCTATTTTAATAATTTTTTTTCACACGTTTGTACTTGATAATAATAATGTTCATTTTTAGAAAAAAAATAAATCAATTAACAACAAACAAAAATGATCAAACGTAACAAAAATGGTATAAGATTTTTCATGAAAAATAAACACTCCTTCCCCCCTTGAAAAATGAATTCATTCAAAACAAGGAAAATACCGAATTTCGAGACAAGTGTGAAAATGAATTTCATGGAAAATTTAGGCAACCAAACAGCGCAAAGTTGAAAAATTACACAGAAAATCATATTTTCCATGCAAAATAAAAGCTATCAAACGCACCCTAAATGTTGAAAAATTTATCTTAATAAAACTAAGAAACCCTAAAAATGTCATCTTAATAAAACTAAAAAACCCTAAAAATGTCGAAATTTCTCTTAAGTTGATCAAAAATAGTAAAACTCTAAAACGGACCACTAAACAATAAAATTTGACACTGAAAGTTAGACAACAGTCATCTATGTACATAATCAAAAAAGGTTCTAGAATGTACTCGCTTGCATAAATTTAACACCCGAGCTGAAAATTACTCATATTTTTGCAGATCCTACTAATTTTTGTTTTCCAATTGATTTATGATTTTCTCTTCTAACTACTCTGCATCATTCCAATTCACTTCAAAACAACTCGATCCTGAGTTTTCAATTCATTCACTGAATTTCAAATAGTTAATAAAGATCACTCTTCCATTTTAGAAGCATTTTGTGCACTCTATTTTTGTGCAACCTTAATCTTTTTATCCTTTCACTTGAACATATAGATGTGTACAATATTCACATCAAAATGCCACGAGCTTCATATAGTATATGACATGTATCTATCTTAACAACATCACCAATTACTTTATTATGACATGTATCCATTTTAACAACGTCACAAATTACTTCATTGAAGTATTTTTTATCTTTCTCATCTCCAACATATTCATAATCCCCATCCACTTAATTCACCGTAACTACCACATGTGTTTCTCTTTGTTCAGGACACTCATTCGATTTTATTTTCGGCCCTTTTGCATTGTAACAATTTTCAATAGTCAATTATGCATATGGATTGTTTGCTGCCCTAGCATTCGATTTTCTCCAGTTACAATCCGTTTTGGTTCTTGTTACACCCCATAATTCAAGTCAAGGTCAAGAGTTGTCCAGTCAACAAGCTTATTGATAAAATTCCACATCAAACTAAGGGTCACTCATGACGAACTCGAGATGTCACTTTGATTATTATGTAAATATATGGGTTAAATTGCTCATAATTGATAGAGATCGACCCAATGTATAATTGTTAGTTAGAGGACTCAATGTGTAAATACAATTTAATATATATATATATATATATATATATATATATATGTTATAAAACTATCAAAATCATAATAACGATATAAGAAATTGAGAGAATGATAGCTTAGAGAGAATACTTCTCATAAGTCTTGATTACCATATACAACCATAACATCCTATATTTATAGGAAATTATCAAGAATAAAATAGTCATTAATATACAAAAGGAAGGAATTTATAATACTCCCCCTTTAATGACTTATTGCTCAATTTCATAATTATTTGCCTCGTTAAAACCTTGCTAAGAAAACCCAATGGGATAAAACTTGAGCGAAGGAAAAAGAGTACAGTTGCTCCCCCTGATGTTGGCCATCATTAATCATTGAGTCTAATATCCATCAATGATAAGTAGTACAAATCATGTACTGAAATCTGAAGTGCTTCAGTGCTTCAGTGCTGCCTCGTTAAAACCTTGTCAGTAAAACCCAATGGGACAAAATCTGAACGAAGGAAAAAGAGTACAGCCGCTGCCTCGTTAAAACCTTGTCAGGAAAACCCTGTGGGACAAAACCTGGACGAAGGAAAAAGAGTACAGCATGACAGCATGATTCTCCCCCTGAAGTGTGCAATCAAGTATTCATGAACCTTTTGAATAATGATATCATCTTTCTTCTGGAATATATATGAAAATCTTCTTGTGTGTAGTCGATATCATAACATTCTTCATAAGATGTGTATGATTTTCTTCATTTGTTGATATCATTCCAGTATACCAATGTGTTGCTGAATTATAGCTTGTTGATAGCTATGATGATGCCTCAAAAACCTTGCTAGGAAAACCCTGTGGGACAAAACCTCAGCGAAGGGAAAAAGAGTGCATTATTCTCATTAATTTTCATCAATACGCCTCAACTGTTGCCTCATTAAAAAAACTTGCTATGAAAACCCTGTGGGACAAAACCTCAGCTAAGGGAAAAAGAGTGCAACGCGTATTTATTCCTTTCATGGAATATTACATGTATATTGGTGCAATCACGAATCTTTTCATTGTATTTTTCACTTCTGGTGAATAATCAAATTTAGAATTCACTTCTGGTGAATAATCAAATCTATAATTCACTTTCATAGATTGCATCTTTCACTTCTAGTGAATAATTAAATATTCATTTTCAAATTCACTTCTAGTGAATAATCAATTTCAAATTCACTTCTGGTGAATATTCATTTTCGTATTCACTTCTAGTGAATAATCAATTTCCCAGATGTCATAAATAGTACACTCCAATTTCACTTTCAACATATTATATCATGGAGTCATTTGTATCATTCTATAGTGATACTAATCTGGGCATATTGAATCTTTCAATGATTTATACATGTATGTTCTTACACTTTATAAACTGCAATTTCTAATTTTGCAGGAGCATAATCAATCATTGAAATAGATATCAATTTCGACATATAATCTACAATCATTTTACTTGAAATCCCAACGTACCGCGATCAACTGGTACATCAAAGAATACTCCCAAAGTACCGAGATGAGAATCATACATTTTGATCTCACTCATTGGTATATCAAGGAGCTCAAGCTAGTGATTTAGACTATAGTCTATCCACCATATGTCATGCCAGTTCTATGAAAAATTTCGCGCGCAACTAGTCGTCTTTTACGACTGTGAAATATTTTTCATTTGTACATATAATTACTGGCTTTACACATTTAAGCATTTGGACTTCAGGTCCTTGAACAATAATCCCTACATTAGGGTTTCATACTTGGCCAAAGAATTATGATTTCATCAATCTTATTTCATAAGAGGGTATGCAGTCGACTTATTTATCGATTCCATCTCAATATAACGTGGAGAGATCTCTTTATATGTTCTATCATCAGGTACCTGAATATCTCATCATTTGACTATGTCCCTTTTACTTACTTTGAGTATTTAGCCTCAAAGGAATCATTTCAATCATTCAAGAGATATTTATTTTTGGAATCGATAGTCATTATGCTTCAGGCATAATTACGCTTCAGGCGTGTTTTCACCATAATGTTCTCAAATATTATCAATCGGCTAAAATGCCATAACACATGTCATTCTTTTAGGGATGTAATTTCAATCATATATCTCAGTGCGCTTTGGTGGAGTGTATGCATATCGCACTTTTACAAATAATAAAGCTTCTTGAGCTATTCCCTGTTTGACATAGAATATTGTTGTATGATAAACAATTTCTGAATAAGTTATTCTCATAGAAAATAATTTGGAACTTTTGATAATCTAACCGTTTATTATAGAACTTCTGGTTCTATACGGTTTTATTTCATTTCTATGTATGAATATTTGATTCAATACAATATCGCTAAACTTCTGGTTCAATACAATGTATATTTCATTTATGAGCTTCTGGTTCATACTATATACATATTTCACTTGTACGTATGAACTTCTGGTTCAATAAGATATTTCACTTGTACATATGTATGAACTTCTGGTTCAATACAACATTTATTTCATCAGTATTCTATATAGTTCAAATCAGTATACCTTTATTACTTTTAGTATACCGAAAAATCAGGTACAATATCCAAGGAAATATCTCATAATCTCAATCTTGTCGCCAAATCTTCCCTTATATCGAAAAAGGTAATGGCATATTATCTCACCTTTTCAATAATTTATTCCATTATTTCTTGATGGAATCCATATCACTGACACGCGGAGCCGCCGCTCTTTTACGCGTTGAATAATGCATTTAAATAGATGATTTGGGAAGAAGGCTAGATCCATCAAAAATGGATATCATACTTTCAAATATTCGCAAATATTATTCCAATCTTCCAGTAAATGATTTGAGAAAAATTTATCGAATTAGGCTCGAAAGATTGAGGTTGCTGATGGATCATGGCATGCCAGAAGATGTTCGCTGGTTGATCGAAGCAAAAGTTCGATTAGCTGGTGAATTACCAGATTCATTTTCTAAGCACAAGCCTGGCTTAGGTAAGAGTACTTTTGCAAAGAAGCGAAGAGCAAAAAGATTAAATAGTTGCTACAAATGTGCTCGATGGACATGTGATACCCGTTGTAAATCAATAGGATATTCATCCATAAATCGAGATGATAAGATAGACTTCATTAAGGGTGGACTGAGTAAGGAGTCATTGGATGATATCCGATTGACTCTTGAGACGCACCCTAGTGGATATGTGCAGCGTGAGCTACTATCTTTATGGGCTAAATTCATCAGCGATAAAGAGAGATATAGTCTCAAAAATATAATAGCAAAAGATCCTGTTTGCCATGCTGTTATAAACAATGATGCTTTGGCTATGCAGCATTAATACAAGGTAAATCATTTGATATATATGCACATATAAAATATTTTTTCTGTTTCCTTTCACGAGTTTTGATAAAGGCTGGTTAAAAATATTAAATCGCCGAAAGGTGAGTAGGATGATTTTGTCAAAAGTAAATCTTCACTTTTTCGAAAAACGACCAGTAAATAGTGAAGTTTTTCGGTTTTAAATAGCCAAACATTTTTCATAGTTCATGCATCCCAAAATAACATTTTCCTTCTTTACTTTCAAAAATGGAAGGACCAAAATTTCGACAGATCAAAACTATCTGTGTATTTTGTGGATCAAAAGTGGGAAAAGGTTTTGGGTATCTAGAAGCAGCCGTGGATTTAGGAAAGAAATTGGGAGAGAAAGGTATCACTCTCTTTTATGGAGGAGGTAGCAGTGGATTGATGGGTTGTGTTTCACAATCCGCTCTAGTAGAGAAAGCAAGAGTGATAGGTGTTATACCTACTCCTTTAGCTGATATTGCAGGCAAAACACGAGGGCATGAAGTACAAACCTTATCTATCCATGAACGCATAACTTGCATGTTATATGGTTCTGATGCCTTCATAGCCCTGCCTGGAGGTTTTGGTACTTTAGAAGAAATCTTTAATATTACTTCATGGGCTCAACTAGATCTCCATACTAAGCCTATAGGGCTTTTAAATGTAAACAATTTCTTTGATGGTTTGCTAACATTTCTTGATTATGCTGTGGAACAGGGATTCATATCTCCATTTTCTAGGAGAATCCTTATTTCTGCTCCTACTATCGAGGAACTGCTGGATAAGTTGCAATCATATATTCCAATACAAGATCCAGCAGGAGTAAAGATAGATTGGTCGCAAGGAAGGGGAATCAAGCGAAAATGGAGTCCGGTTAATGTAAATTTATCTTTGTGAACTCTAGAATAGGTGGTGGTAGAGTACGGAGTATTCTCACTCTTGAGACACACCATAAATTTCTAGGATTTTATCAATGTATTAACAAATAACAATAATATTGTATATATTTTAACAATAATAATACTGGGGTTATACCACCACGTATATATGTTGACAACAATCCTCTAATATGTTAGAACTAACCAACAATTGAGGTGTTTATATGTATTCAATTGATAAATCGACCATATAGGCAGTGTCAACATAATAAAATAATTAAACCGACCATATAGGCGATATCAACATAATGAAATAATTAAACCAACCATATAGGCGGTGTCAACATAATGAAATAATTAAACCGACCATATAGGCGGTATTAACATAATGAAATAATTAAACCGACCATATAGGCGGTAACGTGATATGCTTAAAATTTGTAGAACCAACCATATAGGTGGTATAACCAACCAAGTAGGTGGCAGCATGATATAATTAAAACTGGTAAATCCAACCATGTAGGTGGTAGAACCAACCATGTAGGTGGCAACATATTTCAATTCAATTGATAGATCGATCATATAGGCAGTGACATGATATTAATCGTTAATTTATGATCATTATATTTTTTATGTATTACCAAGGTCAAAATGGTCCATATTTTAATATATTGCCCATATGGATAAATCGAAACCGTCAATAGATTTAAAATTTAATTTAGAACAAACTTACTTTTGGTCCGAAGTTCAAAATCTCTTCGGAAATGCTTCAAAAATAATATTTACGAAGCCGCCACGTTCAACCATCGGAAAATGTCCAAAACTGCACCAAACAGAAAAGTAAGACCATAGAAAAATTCAAAACGTCGAACTGAACAAACTGCCTTTTGACACCGTCGCCAGAAACGGCTCCACGCGCCCGCACGCGCCCGATCGACGTCAGCGCGTGGGATTCACGCGCCTCACGCGCCTCCGCCGTCTGTCGCCGCCGGTGACACGCGCCGGTGTCGGAGGTTCGTCTTGCCACCGTGATTTCAGATCCGGTCTCCGATCGTTAATTGGATATACGGTTTTGCGTAGATCGGCTTTGAAAGTTTCGAGTTTTTCAGATCTACAATATGTGGGTTGTTTTCTAAAGCCAAAAGTATTTGATTTGAGAGAGGAAAACATTGATTTGTAAAAATCAGGTTTCTGATACAGAGGCTCATCATTTAGATGCAACTGTAGAGCATACTCCCGTCTTATTACTCAATTGGCTAGAGACTCGTGCTGATAACGTGTTATAAAACTATCAAAATCATAATAACGATATAAGAAATTGAGAGAATGATAGCTTAGAGAGAATACTTCTCATAAGTCTTGATTACCATATACAACCATAACATCCTATATTTATAGGAAATTATCAAGAATAAAATAGTCATTAATATACAAAAGGAAGGAATTTATAATAATATATATATATATATATATATATATATATACACAAAGAGGAGAGAGAAAGGGACGGATTCCCACTTTTTCCATATCTTCTTCATTGTTTTTCTTGCAAAGATCTTCAAAAGCTAAAAAATGGAGATTAACTACTCCTTCAAAAATCTGTGTCGATCCAACGAAATTTCAATTAAGAGTTCCATCAATAAAGCTCAAAACTCATTTTTTCTACATAAATATACATTTCATATCCCCTTTCATTTCACTTATTTTGTTGGCTAAAAATACATATTTTGACGTCAACAAAATGGCGCTAGAAGGAGGGTCCGTTCTTGTGCAATAGGGCATATTCTTTCAGCAAGATTCGTAAAAAATCTGCATTTCTTTTACCTACTTCGTCTATATCTGGGTTTTGTCTCAAGGGGCACCATCGTTTCTCTCTTTTTCACATAAGAAACTCAATGTTATGTATTTTCTTGCAATATGGTGTTTGAATGAGGTGTTGTTTATTGTGATTCAGCCATGTATTTTTTCGCAAACTTTCTGGGGTTTTGTGTACAAAGTTTGGATATTGAAGGTGTACAAGTGCATGTTATTGTGGTGTTCAAATGAGGTGTTAAATATTGCTGTTTATGGTAATTCTTTTTTGGATTTTCTTTACTTCGATTACCCACCCAATTGAGAAGCTATGGAACACCATTTTTCATCAGCTGAGGAAGCACTCAGCACCCAATGTAAGAAGCTGATTTGGAAAGTTGTAAAGGGAAATTTCGGTCTGTGTCAATGGCATTAGCAAAAGCAGTATTTTTGATTGATCTTGGGCGATGATTATTGTAATTGGGCCATATATGACAATTGTAATTAGGCCATGTTTATATTTGTATATAGAGAGGGCTATATTTGCATAGAATTGGGCCATATATATATATATGTCAAAATCAGTTGGGCCATACATTTTTGTTTAGTTGGCAATTGTTAATTTTAGTTGGGCCATAGTTGTTCAGTTGGGCCACCAGAAGCCTAGTGAGTCTATTAGTCCAACTCGGCCAACCTCCAGTGTAGCTCGATTTACTACATATCCACCATGGAAGTTCCATTTCATTTAAGTCATTTTTCAATGGGAAAAATACATAAATAAGGTGATTTAAATGTCAATTTCAAAATTAAGATGAAGCCTATAAAATTTCAAAAATCAGGTTTCAATTAACTTAATTTAAAAATTAATTTTTTTTATTAATTATATATATATTAAGGTCACATTACTATATATTTCAAGTCACAAAATACAAGTTTTTAGGTCACAAATAATTTCAATGTCACAAATTATCGAATATTAGGTCACAAGTTGAACTCATTTTTAAGTCACAATAACATATTTTTTAATTCAAGGTCACAAAATGTCAACCAAAGCCCAACACATTTTCAGGTCACAAATTATCAAATTATTAGATCATGAATTTTTTAAGTCACAATTATCAAATTATTTGGTCATATTTACTTGATTTTTATGTCACAGCTCATCAATATTAGGTCACATATTTTCTTTGATCACATTTTCAAATTATTATACATTTCCTCAGGTCACAGCACCATTTTCACCCCTATTTCAAATCATTACCAAGTCACCTACCGCTACTGCCACCATGGTGCCATATCGCCGCCATCGCGACCTCCACCTTCAATAAACCTCTGCTCCACTGCTAGATCAAAAGCACCACCACCAGATCCAAGAACTGAAAGAAGCAGGGTGCAGCTTCAATACGCTGCAGAGGGGCCGCTGCTTTGATGCTTAGATCTAGCAGCGGCGCCCCTGCCTCCAAGGGAGTAAGGGCGTCCGGTTACCTTGAAATTGCCACTTCTAGGGTCGGCCTTTTTGAGACTTCCAGAGCAGTGGCAGGGTAGGTGCAGAGGTGGTTTCCGGTGATTGTATTGAGAGATGGAATATGGGACAGAGGTGGTAATTGCCTTTTGAAGCAGTGTGTGGAGCCGGATGGGGTGATGTGTGGCCATGGGTGAAAGGGCAGAGGTGGTTGCCCTTGAACGATGTGTTTTGGTGGTGTGAAGTGGTGCAGCCGCTGCTTTCGATGGTGTGAGGGGATGATGTGTCGCCATGGGTGAAAGGGCAGAGGTGGTTGCCGTCGAAGACCTGCTGTGGCAGTTTGCAGTGGCACCACCGCTGCTTCCCTTGGTGTGAGGGGATGATGTGTGGCCATGGGTGAAAGGGAAGAGGTGGTTTCCGTCGAACGACCTGCTGTGGTGGTGTGCAGTGGCGCCGCCGTTGCTTCCGGTGGTGTGGTTTGGGAGTGATAATGTAGAGAGAGAACAGGAGGGGGCTGATCTATTAGGGTTTGAAATGGGGATAGTTGGAAGTTTTGAGTATTAATTTAAATATTTAATAATATTATTTTTTATTATTAAAATTTTAAATCTCACCTGAGAATTGAAGTTATACAAGTTTTACCTTATTTTTGAATTTGATTTTTTAAAAACAGGTGTCCAATTTCCATTTCAGCAGAACAATTCGACTGTCTTCAAATTGCCCAAATGCTCACTTCAGCCAATGTTGATGATGTTCCCCATTTTGGTTGGTTCCAGTTCAGTCCATGCAGTTCGGTCTGGTCATGCAATTATATTCATCCATACGGTTTAGCCTTCAGTTCATCATAACAATAGTTCATTTATTTCCATTTCGGTTTGTTCATTTCAAGCTCAGTTCTTTGTAAATCAGCTCAACATGGAAATTCAGATCGCTCATTTCCAGCTTAATATACCACCTTGGCAACATCACCCCGTTCGATTATTAAATATTTGGCACAACTTATCCCAAATTCAGCTCTTCATATCCAGCTTGATTATGCAAAATTGTTTGGCCATGCTCAGTTCGCAGCCAGGCAGCTCAACCAGGAATCCATGCATCTCAGTTCGTAATTATGCAGCCCAGTCATGCATCTGGGGTTTGGAGCCATGCTGAATCTCAACTAAGCTGCCATGTAAGTCAGTACATTAATGATTGATGTTCACTTTGGCCATATTGTTCTGCTCACTTCGGCCATACTTCATTCCAACCACACATCTAATTTGGACGTCTCAGATCTTCCAGTTCACTATCATCTTAGTTCAGCCAAGTGCAGCTCAACTTCCTCCTAAATGGGCTATTTCATACCACCTTTGGTTTTGCTTCTGATCTCAAGTTAGCTTCTATTTGTCCACTTTGATAATTTCAGTTTGGATGTTGCAGTTCCACCAATATTTGGTTCAACCTCCATCCAGTCAGCTACTTCAATCTGTTCAATTCATTTATTTCCAGTTCGGAATTGCAAATTCAGCTCTTCTTCGGTACCTCAGTTCAATTTATCCCAAGTTCGAGTTGGATAAGGGTTCAATCTATGAGTTCAGTTCTGTTGTGCTTCAGTCCGGCCATGTCCATGTTCATCTTGTGTCCATTCAGTTCGGCAAGGACACAGTCATTTCGTTCATTTTAACTTTAGCCAATGTTGATGAGGCAGTTCAATTCGGTGCATTTCACCTCAGTTCAAACATATTTGGTTCGGATTGGTGTTTCGATTATCTCCCAACTCGTTATGGTATATTTCAGTTCACTTATCTCATAGTTAGGCTTGGGAAAATTCAACTCGTTCATGTTCAATTTAGCAGTCATGCTGTTCAACTTTTAGTCAGTTAATGCATTTCGGAATTCATTCTAGCAATTGCCATTCATGGGAGCCTTTTAATGGCTATTATTGGCGATGTCATTAGAAAGTTGGCTATAGTTACTGCTGTGAATGTTTGTTCATCTCAATTCCTTCATCTTCAGTTTGGTAAGTAGAGATGCAGCCCCATAATTGGTTATCTTAATCAGTTCGGTCATAAAAGGTTCGATTCATTTCAAATCTAATCTGACCTTCGGTCCAGCCATGAAAATATTCTTCAGTTCACCTCTTTCGTGCTAATAATTTGACTGAATCAGTTTGGTCTGGCACCATGGCAATTTCAACAAAATTCAGCGAAGCTGTATTCAAATTCAACCAATTAAGATCAATCCATTTTTAGTCCAAGTTTCGACCTCCATCACAGCCTTGCAAATATCGTTTTGGATCAGTCCTCAATAATCAAATTTCAATTCAGTATGGCTCCAGTTTAGTTCGAAGATTAGAATTAATATATGATCAAGATTGGCGAAAACTCGAAATGGATGTTGAAGTTGAAATGAAATTGCAGATGACTTTGTTTGGAAATTGATGTATATTTTATCTTTCTATCGATTTTAATTCAAAGTTGCAAGTGTTGCAATATCCTTTGAGGTTGTCATGGAGGCCATATGAATTGGGGACATGGGTGAAGATGTGAGTTGCCAGCAAGCTTAGAATCTGGAGTTGATTTGGTAGTTAATTCTGACTCCAGTAATTATGATCATGATGCTGATCATAAAGTGCAAATTACAAAGTAGACCATTGCAAGATCACCTTTTGCAACTCCTTTATCTCCCAGTTGGTTTGTTTAATGTCGTTCATTCCAGTTCGGACAGCTTGGAAGATTACTCCACCTTCCAATTCAGTTCATTTGACAGCACTAATTCAGCCCCGTTTATACTCAGCTTGTCTAGTAGGAATTCAGCTTCTTTATCTATAGTTCAGCCAGCACAAAAATGAACTCGCTCATCTCATATCAAGTTCAATCTATTCCAAGTCGTGCCCAGAAAGGAGCTATGCCTCTGAACTCAGTTCCGTAATGGTAGCTCTACTTCCATTTTTTCTGTGGATCCTAGCCTCCATCTTGGCTTTGGGGCATCATTTTAGCCCGGTTCATTCTTTGACATGGCAGGGAATATGAAATTGCAACAAAAGGTTCATTGAAAAATGGGGTACCTATATTTCTTGGAAATTCTTCCTCTGGGGAGTTATTTAGTGTATCCAATAAAGTCAACTCTACTCCATCCATTGCCGACGGTTGCTGATGTGGAAAATCCTACTCAGACTACTCAGTTTGTTGGCGAAATATCTAGTTCAAATCTACGATAATTTTCGGTCAGATTACCAAGTCATATCTCTAGCATAGAACAAAGTCATAGCTCCTGATGTTTGTCCCAGCAGATGAGTTCAACTGATAATTATTCTAGTGAGATCATCACTTAGTCTGGCAACCTCTTCAGTTGACAGTCTCTTCAAGCCTAAGTCTAAATATTAGAGTCATTTCAGTCTATCAAAATCTTATCAGAGAAATCGGGCCACAACCAAAGAGAAAGACCTTTGATGACGACCCGTAAGCACGCAAAGCGCTGGGCAACGTCAACGAGGCACGAAAAGACCTTTGTTTATGACCCGTAAGTATGCAAAGCGCTAGGCAACGTCGATGAGGCACGGAAAGACCTTTGTTGCCGACCCGTAAGCATGCAAAGAGCTGGGCAACGTCAACGAGGCACGAAAAGACCTTTGTTGACGACCCGTAAGCACGCAAAGCGCTTGACAACGTCAACGAGGCATGAAAAGACCTTTGTTGACGACCCGTAAGCACGAAAAGTGCTGGGAAATGTCAATAAGGCACACCACCATAATGACAACAAAGACCTTTGTTGACGGCTTGTAAGCACCCCAAAGGCTGAGTAACGTCAAAGCAACAAGGAGAAAGACCTCATAACGATGCACGCCCTCATTATGAGGAGAAACCTTAGGGGACATGGCAGAATCAAACTCTTGGGGTCTTTATTACTATGATACAGGGGACACAGCATAATCAAGTCCCTCAGGTCTTCATTATCAATTGCTCAGGGGACACGGGAAAAACGCGCCCCGAAGTCTTCATCATTAATGCCCAAGGGAAACGGAAGAATCATGCCCCTGAGGCCCAGTCCAGCCTATTTCGACATGCTTCGACATTATAACTAACAAGATGAGTACTTGCTACATTTTTTAATTATGTTGATTCAATTTTTTTACCAACAAACTCGCTCTACTAAGTTATTTTCAGATATGAAAAGATCAAGATCCACTCATTGAAAATAAGAGTTGAAGCCATCAAGGGACACACCAGAATCGCATCAGTTCAGCTCTTCATCTTGGCCAGCTCTTCAGCTGGCAATTATTTCAACTCTTCAGGTGACAATTATTTTAGCTCTTCAGTCGATGATTATTCAGCTCTTCAGCCGGTCATTATTTTAGCCCTTCAGCTTGGCCACCTTTTTAATTTGGCCATCTATTCATCCCTTATGTCGTGTCACCTCTTCAGTTGACTGTTTCCTCAAATCAACTCTACAAATGAAATAAAATGAAGACTTTGACTACTGGATCAAACAAAGAACAATATGACTCAGTAGAAATTTGTTGACTATGGATTCGAGGTGAATGCCATGTCACACATGATGGATCTAATTTGAGCTTCAGGTCTTCATAGTCATCTCGTGATTGACCTGAACATAGGCTTCACAGTTGAGAAATATATTAGATCTAAGGAAATTAAACAGAATGGAATCGAGACGAGAGCTGGCATTACAAGGTCTGAACTTAAGGAGTTCTTAAGTCCAGACCTTGGGGGACATTTTTTACATCCCGTAATTTGGGTCAAGGTCAAGAGTGTCCAGTCAACGGTCAACAAGCTTATTGATCAAATTCCACATCAAACTAAGGGTCGAGACTACTCATGATGAACTCGAGGGGTCACTTTGATTATTATGTAAATATATGGGTTAAATTGCTCATAATTGATAGAGATCGATCCAATGTATAATTGTTAGTTAGATACAAAGAGGAGAGAGAAAGGGATGGATTCCCACTTTTTCCATAGCTTCATGGTTTTTCTTGCAGAGATCTTCAAAAGCTCAAAAATGGAGATTAACAACTCTTTCAAAAATCCGTGCCGATCCAACGAAATTTCAATTAAGAGTTCCATCAATAAAGCTCAAAACTCAATTTTTCTACATAAATATACATTTCATATCCCCTTTCATTTCACTTATTTTGTTGGCTAAAAATACATATTTTGACGTCAACAGTTCTAATGCATTCTTAGCTGTAGGTAGTTTAATCGTAGTCTCGGACAAATGTGATCCTTGGTTCCTTTCGAATAGTATCTTCTGGATATCTTTGAAAAGGTGGAAGGCATTGTGATTGTTGTGCAAGTAGTGATTAGGCACTGAGCATCATCTCCCTAATGTTTATCAATGAATGAATGGGCTAAATTGTAACATCCAGAAAAATTATCGATGGCGATGTAAGTTATTTTGAGATATTATTGCAAAAGAAATAAATGAAAATGATAAAAATCATAGAATTCTAATTTAAGGAAAACGTTGAAAGCGTCTCTTTTCGAGATGATCATTTGAACACTTCGATATATCCGCGATATAGTTCTCGAGACTAACTTTGAGAATATAAAACCTGTTTATAAGATTAACCCACGATTTATCGCTGGTGAAATTATCATGTAATCGAATATTTTGAAATCTTAGTTTCAAATATCCTACTTTGAGCTATTATAACTTTCAGTGTAGTCGATCGTTTTGCATGAGGAATTTTTTTATATGAAACTAGACATTAAAGGCTCCATTTAGATATAAAAAATATAACATTTAGACATCATTTTGCCTTTAAAAGTATGATTAAAAATGAGAGAAAATCATCTTATTTTTAGATGTGGGAATTAGTAATCCCCTCGCTTTGCCACACTAACTCTTTCAATGTCAAATATCTCTAACCTGACTTGTCACACTAAATAAGTTTGTGCCAAATGGCTTCCCATGATAAGAACTCATCAAAGTAACAGTTGCATGATAAATTAAGATTAAAACAAAAAAATGTTCATTCTCATCTATAAATAGAGGAGGGCATGCATTCTTATGAGACATACACCATCAGATGTAACCATTGTTAGGAGGAAGCGGGAGGAGGAGGAGGAGGAGGTGTTCTTAATTCTTATAAGCAAGTAGCTATAAGGCTAGAAATACTTCCTCTATACTCAATTTTGATTATTGGAATATTTGAGAGTTGTAAAATGGTTAAAAAAAAAAAAAAAAAATGGAGGTTGAAAGCCCATGTTTTTCGTTGTAGGTGCACGGGGTCAACCCCTGGCACAAAACCAACTCTATGACGCTTTGGCTAGAAATACTTCCTCTATACTCAATTGTGATGATTGGAATATTTGAGAGTTGTAAAATGGTAAAAAAAAAAAAAAAATGGAGGTTGAAAGCCCATGTTTTTCGTTGTAGGTGCGCAAGGTCAACCCCTGGCACAAAACTAACTCTCTGATGCTTTGTGGTCGACACATGCAGACAGCTCGGAGATCCAATTTCATTCAAGGATAACTTTTGTGTTACAACTCTGAGTTGGGATCTGTGAAGCGCATTGAACTCCGAATCCGATAATGTTTTTGATGATCTATTATAGGCCCCATGAAGATCTTTGTAGTTGGAGCTCTACATTGATTTCTCCACATACCCTACATGAAGCTAATTGGAAGGCATTCAGTTTAGTAGGAAACTATCCTAGGAGTCTTTCATCCATTAATTGAGGTAAGTGGAGTACGTGTTCATGAATAATTAGTTTAATAGCATGTTTTACTTGAATCTTGTAAGTTGTGTGATGCAAACCACGTAGCAATTGTAATTACGCAACCCACAAATTATTGGAATCGACCCAAGAACGTCAAAGAATCACGATTTCGAGATTGATTCAAATTAATTGAACTAAGCAACCAACACAATCAATAGATATGCTGACCTCTTGATCACAATGAAAATAAATCTCACCCAAGATTTGAACAAACAAGAATTAAACTCGCAAGTTCGGATCTTATTCAATAAAGAATAAAGTATGAAAGCAAATTGCCTCTCAATAATAATATCAAAGTTGTCTATGAATAATGAAAATTACATCCCTATAAATAGGGTCAAAATCTAGGTTAAGAGTTCTAATTAAACAAGGAAACAACTACCTAAAATAAGGAAATAAATAAACCCTAAAATTCACGCGTATAGGATTTTACGGCCGTGACTAACTCCCTTACGGCCGTAACCTTGTTATTGTTTCACTCTTACGGCCGTGACAATATGACTTACGGCCGTGAGTCCAAAAACGTCCAAATTCCAGTTTTAAGCAGTGACTCCATTACGGTCGTGATACTCAACCTTTACGGCCGTAATCCCTTATGTCTCGCAAAATCAATTTCAGCAGTGAGTTGGTTACGGCCGTGAGGAAATATATGTTACGGCCGTAACATTGAAATTTCACAATTTTCTTCGACGGCTTGAATGAGGTTGATCCACTCGTCGTTTTGGCTCGGTCCCAACATGGAACTTGCTTCTTTTGATGACACGAACATTGTTTTGGACATTGTTCCTTGAACTAGCTTGTCCATTACTTCGTTGGCCCTCTTTGTTTGCAGTCGAGTCATTAGTCCTCCTTTGATCTTCAATGAATCTTTGTGCGGGCTTATATTCGTGGTCTGGATCACATCATCCCCTCCCTCTTCGAAAGGATTCGACCTCGAATCTGTACCTGCGTCAAACGGAGATAGATCAGAAACATTAAATGAGGCCGAAACATTATACTCACCAGGAAGATCTAATTTATAGGCATTGTTGTTGATCCTTTCAATCACTTGGAATGGACCATCCCCTCGAGGTTGTAACTTTGACTTGCGTTGTTCGGGAAACCGCTCCTTCCTCAAGTGTACCCAAACCCAATCACCGGGTTCAAATATAACGCCCTTTCTCCCTTTGTTAGCCTGCTAAGCATAATGTTCATTTTTCTTTTCAATCTCCAACCTCACCTTGTCGTGGAGTGATTTAACCATTTCAGCATTTTTCTTTCCATCGAAGCTACTACGTTCATTCACAGGTAAATGAATTAAATCCAATGGTGTTAGCGGATTAAAACCATAAACAATTTCAAATGGTGAATAATAAGTAGTAGAATGTATAGCCCTATTATATGCAAATTCAATAAATGGTAAACACTCTTCCCAATTTTTCAGATTTTTATTGATTATCGTGCGCAACAATTGAATCATTGTCCTATTTACTACCTCGGTTTGTCCATCGGTCTGTGGGTGATAAGTTGTAGAGAAAAAGTATTTTGTTCCTAGCTTGTTCCACAAGACTCTCCAAAAATGACTGAGAAATTTAACATCCCTATCCGAGACTATACTTTTAGGCACCCCATGTAAGCGTACGACTTCCCGAAAGAAAATTTCAGCTATGTTAGTAGCATCATCAGTTTTGTGGCATGGTATGAAATGTGCCATTTTACTAAAGTGATCTACTACCACAAAAATTGAATCTCTTCCCTTCTTAGTCCTAGGTAATCCCAAAACAAAATCCATAGAGATATCGACCCAAGGTTCACTAGGTACAGGTAAAGGCATATATAATCCATGGGGTTTAATCCTAGATTTGGCCTTCTTACAAGTAATGCATCTATTACAAACCCGAACCACATCAATCTTCATCTTAGGCCAATAGAAATATTCACTTAGGATTTCAATGGTCTTTTTAACCCCAAAATGACCCATTAAACCTCCACTATGGGCCTCTCTCACAAGTAACTCTCTCATTGAACACCTAGGGACACACAATTTATTTTCTCGGAATAAATAATCATCATGTTTAAAGAACCTATCCACAGCCCCCTTACCACATGATTCATAAATACTAGAAAAGTCCTGATCATTAGCATACATGTCCTTAATGTATTCAAATCCAAGCAATTTAGAATTTAAAGAATTTAAAAGGACATACCTTCGAGACAATGCATCTGCCACTACATTTTCCTTACCTTGTTTGTATCGGATGACATAGGGAAATGTTTCGATGAATTCTAGCCACCTTGCATGTCTCTTACTCAGCTTAGCTTGACCCCTCAAATGCTTCAAGGATTATGATCAGTGTGTATCACGAACTCCCGTGGCCACAAGTAATGTTGCCATGTCTCCAAAGCGCTCACAAGTGAGTATAACTCCTTGTCATATGTGGGGTAATTAAGTGCAGCTCCTTTTAGTTTTTCACTAAAATAGGTGATTGGCCTTTGATCCTGCATTAAAACAGCTCCAATGCCTAGCCCTGAGGCATCACATTCAATTTCAAAAGCCTTGTCAAAGTTAGGAAGTGATAAAACCGGTGCTTTACACAACATATTTTTGATTATTTCAAATGCATGTTCCTGTTCTACTCCCCATTTAAAACCTACACTTTTTTTGACAATTTCTGTGAGTGGTGCGGCAATCGTGCTAAAATTTTTAACAAAGCGCCTATAAAAACTAGCCAAGCCATGAGAACTCCTAATCTCAGTTATGCTTTTAGGTGTTGGCCATTCTTTAATAGCTTTAACTTTTTCTTCATCTACTTCTATTCCTTTAGCACTAACCACATAGCCAAGAAACACAACTTTTTCCATGCAAAAATCACACTTTTTAAAATTAGCAAAAAGTTGCTCTTGTCTTAAAACCACAAGCACACACCTAACATGCTCATTCAAAGTTTTACTATATATCAAGATATCATCGAAGTAAAATACAACGAATTTACCTATAAATGCACGTAAAACATGATTCATTAAACGCATAAATGTGCTAGGTGCATTAGTAAGTCCAAAAGGCATTACTAACCATTCATACAGGCCATACTTAGTTTTAAAAGCAGTTTTCCACTCATCTCCTTCTTTCATTCGAATTTGATGATAACCACTCTTAAGGTCAATTTTACTAAATATGCTAGAGCCATGCAATTCATCCAACATATCATCTAACCTAGGAATAGGATGACGATACTTTACCGTTATGTTGTTGATGGCCCTACAATCGACACACATTCTCCAAGTCCCGTCCTTTTTGGGTACAAGTAACACGGGGATGGCACATGAACTCATACTTTCCCTTATATACCCTTTGCTCATCAAGTCCTCCACTTGCCTTTGGAGCTCCTTCGTCTCCTCGGGGTTACTTCGATAAGCGGGGCGGTTTGGAATGACTGCTCCGGTACAAAATCAATTTGATGTTCAATAACTCGAATGGGTGGTTGTCATCGGGAAATACATCCTAGAATTCCTGCAATAAAGAAATAGCCAAACTAGAGAGGGATTTGTTAGTTTCATCAAAGGCAAGGAATGAATCCTTGTACAATAAAAGGACCATTAGCCGTTCTTCCATGAATGTTTTCTTGATTTCACTCCTTTTTACGTAGAAACTCATTTTTCTTTCTTTTCTGGCACTCTTCGCTCCCTCTCCTTTTTCTGAGGTATGTACCCCAACACTCATTTTTTCTCTCGCCTCTCCTTTTTCTGGAGTCGTGGCTCCAACTCTCTTTTCCTCTCCTTTTTCTGAGGTCGTGGCCTCAACTCTCTTTCTCTCATTTTCCTTCACTCTTTTTTCTTCATCATTTTTCAATTTTATTTGATCTTCATACACTTGTGACGGTGTCAATGGTGCAAGTGTAATGGTTTTTCCCCCTTTGGTAAAGCTATACCTATTTTTATACCCATCATGCGTTACCTTCCTATCATATTGCCAAGGTCTACCCAACAAAATGTGCCCGGCATGCATAGGAACCACATCACACATAACATCATCCACATAGCTACCAATAGAAAAACTCACCAACACCCTCCTATTCACCTTAATTTCTTCACTATCATTTAACCATTGAAGCCTATAAGGTTTAGGATGTTTTAACAAAGGTAATCCTAATTTTTCAACAAGTATAGTACTAGCGACGTTAGTGTAACTACCACCATCAATAATCATACTACATACCTTGTTAGCGACATCGTGTATGGAATATGTTCTCCCGTTGTTGTTCCAAATCATCCGTGTTGATTTGAGCACTAAGAGCTCTCCTTGCCACTAATAACTCGCCATGCTCCCCGGATAACACATCCTCATCATCACATATTTCCTCCAATGCCGGCATATCGCTATAATCCTCTTCCCCACTATCACTCTCCATGGCTCCATCATTCCGCACAAGTATCACTCGCCTATTAGGACATTGAGATGCCACATGTCCTCTCCCCAAACATTTGAAGCATTGAATGTCTCTACTCCTAGATGGTTGAGGTTCCCCTTTAGGTACGAGTTTATTAGCTTATTCCTCCTTCTCTTTTGGTGCCTCAAACTTCCCTTTTGGTGCTTCAAACTTCCCTTTAGAAACAACCCCATCTCCTTTACTTTCCCACTTCGGCTTCCAAGAAGAATTAGAACCAGATTGATACCTTACTGTTCCCTTTTTCTTTATTTGCTTCTCCACCTTTATAGCCATGTGCAACATATCTTCCATCTCCAAATAATGTTGTAGTTCAACCACATTAGCTATATCCCTATTCAACCCATTCAAAAATCGAGCCATCGTAGCCTCCCTATCCTCTTCTACATTAGCTCTAATCATCAGCATCTCCATCTCCTTATGATAATCCTCCACACTCTTTGATCCTTGGTATAGACTTTGTAATTTTTGATGAAGCTCCCGATGGTAATGACTAGGAACGAACCTCTTTCTCATGATAGCTTTTAACTCATCCCAAGTACTAACGGACCTCTCGCGATTTCTCCTCCTAGAAGTCACCAATTGATCCCACCAATTAATAGCGTAATCGGAGAATTCAAGTACAGTTATCTTAACATTTTTCTCTTCCGAATAAGTGTAGCAATTGAAAATTAATTCCATCTTCTTTTCCCATTCTAGGTATGCTTTCGGGTCACTCCTACCCTTGAATGACGGAATTGTCATTTTGATGTTGCTCATACTACCATCCATTCTATCGCCACCAAGATCTCTATCCCTTCTTCCATGCCTAACTACTCTATCCAGAATTGCCCCATCGTCAAAATCACTACCTTCTTCATTCTCATCGACCCCCTCTACTCTACGACCTTGCCCACCTTGCCTGCGGGAATTAGGCACTTCCCGAGGTTGCTCAAGCCTTTCTAACCTACCTAACACATCCCCAAACAACCGCTCAAACCGTTGTACCATCTCTTCCGTCATGTTGACTCGATCGTTGTTTTTTGTAGTAGAAGATTGTTTAGACATCCTAAAACTAAATATTATATGCCTCACGTATATTTCGCTCGTGTATCACTCAAATTTGGATTTTACCCTCTATTGATCTCACCCCTCTACCTTTTTCCACTCAATGGCTTTCACCCCAATTGCTTCAAAGAACGAACCCGAACTCAAACAAGTTTGAGCCCGAATGATTCAAATCGAGTAAGAGCGAGAATTTTATGAACTGTTTGGAAAACTTGAAGAAGACCTTTAGAGAATGAAATTTGACTCGATATAGAACTTCACACTTTTTATGGAAACTAAGATTGAGTCAAGAATATATTTCTTGAAATCAAATAACAACTATTTTTTTTTTTGGACTTGGAATTTTCGTTTTTTTTTTTTAGATTTCTCGAAAATTCAACTTCGAGAAAGACGAAACAAACGAAATTTAATTTAGATAACAAACGAAGGAAATAACGACTATTGAATTTTTTTGTGACACTTTTTTGATTAAAGACTCAAGAACTGGAAGAACACGAAGAACAAGATTAAAGAAAACTCAAGAAAACAAAACAAAGATATAACCTTGATTTTTGGAGCCTAAGCTCTGATAGCAGATGATGCAAACCGCGTAGAAATTGTAGCTACGCAACCCACAAATTATTGGAATCGACCCAAGAACGCCAAAGAATCACGATTTCGAGATTGATTCAAATTAATTGAACAAGCAACCAACACAATCAATAGATATGCTGACCTCTTGATTACAATGAAAATAAATCTCACCCAAGATTTGAACAAACAAGAATTAAACTCGCAAGTTCGGATCTTATTCAATGAAGAATAAAGTATGAAAGCAAATTGCCTCTCAATAATAATATCAAAGTTGTCTATGATTAATGAAAATCACATCCCTATAAATAGGGTCAAAATCTAGGTTAAGAGTTCTAATTAAATAAGGAAACAACTACCTAAAATAAGGAAATAAATAAACCCTAAAATTCACGTGTATAGGATTTTACGGTCGTGACTAACTCCCTTACGGCCGTAACCTTGTTACTGTTTCACTCTTACGGCCGTGACAATATGACTTACGGCCGTAAGTCCAAAAAAGTCCAAATTCTAGTTTTAAGCAGTGACTCCATTACAGCCGTGATACTCAACCTTTACGGCCGTAATCCCTTATGTCTCGCAAAATCAATTTCAGCAGTGAGTTGGTTACGGCCGTGATGAAATATATGTTACGGCCGTAACATTGAAATTTCACAATTTTCTTCGACGGCTTGAATGAGGTTGATCCACTCGTCGTTTTGGTTCGGTCCCAACATGGAACTTGCTTCTTTTGATGACACGAACATTGTTTTGGCCATTGTTCCTTGAACTAGCTTGTCCATTACTTCGTTGGCCCTCTTTGTTTGCAGTCGAGTCATTGGTCCTCCTTTGATCTTCAATGGATCTTTGTGCGGGCTTATATTCGTGGTCTGGATTACATCATTGTGAGTAGGGTATGCTAGTATATACTTGATTGAATTATATCATGATGTGTGCGAGATATGTTTATTCCACTTATTTGCAAATGTAATATGTTTACTTAATTGATATAATAGGAATAAGCTTACTTGCAAGGAATATGTTTACTTGGGCAATTAATTAGCACAATGTGAGTGAAGTATGTTTACATGAATAATTGATAACAATAATTTAATTGATAACATGATTTATTGGATATGATTAGAAAGTGCTTAAACGAAAGATATGATTTTACAAGAAATTAATGGAATTTGTTTACTTGATTAGATTATGCTCAAGTTATTGTAAATTAATGAACTTAATATTTGTTTAATAGTAAGTTAGTAATTATGCTCTTGTTTGGCGAGGACTAAAATTAGATTTTTAGTAAATCTTATAGAAGTTGATGAAACATGTAATTAAAAAAGTTATGGATCTCACGAATGTGTGGTTAAAATTAATTAATGACTTAGATTAAAATCTTGTTTTAATTTTACCCAAAAAAGGGGGGTACAATGATCATAATAGTACATCTAGAAATTGACACGTAAAATTTAAAAGTGACAAATAATGGACCAATAAAAGTCCACAACAAAATTATACAAATTGGAATCACAAGGATCAACCACTGCAGAGGGGTATCGATACCCTTAAGGGTCGACTCCAGCTGTAATATTTTCAAAAAACTCCTTTAATGTTCATATCCCTGTATTAAGGATTTGATTGTATCTTGAAATGAATATGTTTATTTGATCAATAACGTGGTCAACCATGCTTAATTGAAGCAAGATCAAATATGAACTTAAACAAGCAGCATTCAAGATTTTAAATGCATGCATCCATACCACAATTAAATAAGATTCTACTGTAGGCATATAATTACTTAATTCCATATATAATCTATAGCTGATAGTAATTGAACAAATACTTCATGACTTAAGGAAAAATGGATCATTGATAATTTAGATTCTAGTTTTCAGGAGCTATCATTACTTAAAAGTAAAAAGATAAATAGGGTAAAATAAATAAATAAAACTATTCATTATTCAGAAGAATAAAAAACCATTTTAGGACTTGAGCACGACTTTAGTATAGGTCCATCAAATCCAATAGCTATCCAGGATGGGCTTGGTTTGACGTGGAAATTCTCAAGGCACAATTCTTCATCGAAAGTGTAATTATATTCATATGCTGAAAACATGCTATTATTCTTGCCACTTGCAAATGGCATAATCATCTCACACCATTTCTGTAAAATATAGGGAAAGTTTTAGTTTTAAAATTGTAATACTTGACATAGCTCTCTTAGTTACTAGGATTTGCATGCTTTATTTCTTTTATATACTGTTTGTAAGATCCATTAAATGAGCGTTACTGTTCACTCAATCTATCGAAATTTGTTGAGTGTACCTTGAACAAATTATACTGATTAACAACAATATACTCATTGCTTCCATATTCAATTCTCCCTGCAACTCCAATAAAATGCTCGACAATGGACATGTAAAACACAAATATATAGACAAATACGGGAATTAAGAAGATCAGAGAGATAGAAGATACCAAGATATCTCTATGTAAAAACATCCCAATTACTCAAGCCTTTACCACCTACGATCCAAGCATCTTCAACGTGCAAACATAAAATCAAACACATTATACAAACATAAAAAAGGCCCCGCTTAGACTCCTTTATATAGCGTGGGAATCTAGGGTGACGCAAATCAAATGTGAAGATGCAAAGTGAGACACAGCCTGTTCTACAACATGCATACCTTCAAAAACTCTACAACTTTGGCCACTAACTGCTGCTGCTGGAAGGTGCTTTGATTTTCAAGACAACAAGACAACAAAGATCCAGATAGCAGCAGAAAGCACTTGCTTGAGTTCAATGATGTCCCTACTTGAAATGATTAACATTATTTGGTTTAAACAACAAATAACTTCATACAACTGAATATTAAGAAATAAGTCAAAGGTTTAAGCTCATTGAGTACACAAAACGAAGTTTGGGGTATAAAGTAGTGCTTGCATAAATATATAAGTTTGTTAATATACTCTTTTATTTTGAACTTTTATTTGGACTTTTACTGGGAATGTTGTAAACAAAAAATATGTAATTTCAATCATTCCATATTTGGTAGTAAAGAATATATGCTACCATACTATGGTTTCAACACGATGAAACGTAGATCATCACATGTAACCAAAGAGAGTCAAGATGAACTTCAAATATAATATTTATATAAAAACATATAACAATGACCTACAGTCATTACAACGAACCATAAATCTTAATCTCGAAATCAAACTTTGGCAAAAGAAAACAAGTGAAATGCAATCAAAAAATGAAAATGACATTGAACTGCTACACATCAAACAGAACAATTTCAATTGAAGATATGCATGGAAATATTTTTTTGAATATGACTTTTTTCAAGTATCACACCTTGTTACCCAAAAATTGCTAGATGAATTAGTACATTCAAAATCAAGTATAAAAAACAAAATCTTGATAATTAACAGCTAGATCAATACTATAAGGTTTATATTAAACCATCAGAAATAAGAAATATATAAAAGTAAAATTACCAATGCCACCATCTCCAACAATTATAAGCTTGAAACTTGGGTAATTCATTGTCTGCTGATTATGTAATGCCTAGAAATCAAAATAATCCAAGTAAGAAGAAAAAGGTAGCTAAGCCTCGTCAAATGGAAGAAATTAACATAATACCTAAACAGTAAGATACCCAGTAATTTTATCAAACGAAGATCAACTAAAATCAAGAAACTCATATTCCAAGGCAAGCTGAAATAACACCAAGATGAACTAAAATCAAAATTTCTTCCAGATATTCACCTTAGCACAATAATCGGCAGGATTCGCAGGTCAGTCGCTACTATTCAATCCCACAATGGTCTCCACAGAGAGCTTCCGGTTCACAGGGACCAAGGAGGAAGCGGGCTCTTCGTCTTGGCAGTGACAGCTGAAGCAATCGAGTTCGAATCTACAATCTTTTGAAGATAGCTATCTCTGATTGCCAGGGCTTCATGCTGCTATTAATTTACCTTTAGGGGACGAAGAAGGAAGGCTGGAAACTGAGGCTTAGGGATGGAGAAGGAAGGCTGGGTCAGAGAAAGCATTACGGCCTAAGCCTCTATTCGGATTTGTTCGTCTAAAAGGTGACGATTGGTCAGAGATGTGGAAGATGAAGAATCGGAGGTAGGAATGGTGAGGCGGATCGCTGCAGTTCCCACGATTCATCCCCCAGTGGCTGCAAAGGATGGTCACGGTGGTGCGACTGGTATTCAAGAGCTCTCGATCTCTCCATTTCGAAGATTGGACGTCTCAAAATAGAAAGAAATAAAGCGTAAGTCCTTAGTGAACAGAAAGCGTGTTTCGTCCTTATTAACAGTGATAGGATGAAGTGAGTCTTATTAATAATAGTGATTATTCATCTTTTCTCTGAATGCAAATGATGGAGGTGAATCTTGATTCTTGAGGCCTTCAAACATTTCTCATGACGTAAGCCACTTTCTTACCCCTACTCATACAACTAAACATAAGCGATGTCCGAATGTCATCTTTGTCCTATTAGAGAAATTCGTCTCAGCTTATGATGCATAAGAATTGAGAAGAAAGGCGAGCAATCCATAATCACCGTTGATCCCCACAAAAATCGTCCGATTGATAATAAAATTTTGAAAGAATGAGAATCCCCAAGTCTTCATGATTGAATAACCTTGCTTTTCCATGTCCCAAATTTTGCATTATAGTCTAAAACTCAATCACAATAGAATGAGATTATGATTCACAATCTAAGTGCTTAAAATTTGTTAGATTTCATACCAAAATTGTGGTTCAAGACACTTTTCAATTTAGTGTAATTTTCCTTACGAAATTAACACCTTTACTGCCATTTTTTCTTGTCTTGCCAACGAAAAGTTATAAAAGTTATTGGGAAAGTTGATGGGGCTGAGGGAAGTTTGGAGTTTTAACTCAATTCATACAATAAATAGATCACGTGATCAATGAGTGCAGATTAGAGCTCATGACACTATGTGTTACGACCCGCTCCGAATTATCCTAGTGGACCAGAGACGTGACGTGACGTGTCGATGGTGGATACCTGCTAGACACCAGACCCACCACCAAGGAAAACTTAACATGTTTTTGACGGTAAGAATTTAAAAAATAATAATTAAAAAAATAGATGGAGTTTCTCCTATAACGAGTTTATCCTCTAACTTTGACTAAATCAACCTGAAAAGTAACAAACTCTCAAACAAAACATATATATAACATCAATTGGAAACCACAAGTCCCAAAATATGCAAACAAAATAAAATGTAGCCACCTGCTTAATATCATATACAAAAATAACCCGAATAAGTGTGAGACCCAACAAAGGGCAACAAGCCCATCAAAATACAAAATGTCACATGTGAATGTGATGCAAAAATACAGATACAAAATACTCAACATGTGATCCATGAATACTGACAACTTGCTTAATTAAAGAGAATCGTACAAACTACAAGGTCACATGGCTCTGGTTCCGTTTACTGCGATTTCTTCCAAAAGGCTGCACAAAACACAATGTGTCCTAAATAGAAAAATGATAAGATATATGAGTTTACAAACTCAGTAAGTGGAGAGTTCGAAAATAAGTATACTCTTCTCATTTGTATATATTTACTGAAAATCTTATTTATTCGGTTATAACTTTACAAAACTTTAAATACTGATATTTACCTTTATTACTAAACATGCTAGAATCATAAAATCAATTATTCTTTATTCTAAATGACATATGTCAAGCATAAGGATAATAAGTAATCTGATATGAATAAAAATCATAACAAACTGTCATTTCACCATACTACAAGATGAGATCTTTATTCTAAAAGCTGGATAAGTTGAATTCTATTATCTGAAATATGATGAAGTCTGTTATCTAAAATCCGGTAAACTATAGTAATACTGAATATCACACCAAAATGTACTCAATGAACAACCTTACTCATGTATAGAGTAATAACATGTACATGGCAAAGCCATTCAAATCTAATAATCGGTAAACTAGGTTTGATAATCTGGTCATACGTGTAGAGTTGTCCCAAAGGCTAAACCCTGGTACACGACCCAAAGTCTATGTGTAGTGACCAAGAATTTTTACGTATTAAAAAATTATTTTAAAATTATGAAAAATCGTGCCGCTGCGATCTCACCCATTTTAAGTTAACGTCACGACGTATTCGTCTAGCCAAGTCGAGAAATGTCAAGTCCATTCGATTTTAATTAAAATCCGAATTTCTAAAATGTTATAATTTTATTTAGATTATTATTTTCAAAATCGTTTCAAATTCCAAATTACGTCAAGCTTATTTTATCAGATTCATTTTCCGACCTAGTTGAATTCGCGTATTATTTTTCTCGAATTCCGGGTATTGAACATCCCCAAACTCCAGCAAGGTAAGAACTTTCCCAACCTCACGCAGCCATTGCAGCTGCCTCATTGCACCACCACCACTCACACAACCTAGTACCACCATTTGAATCATCACCATCACCCCCACTGCAGTACTACCTCCACCATCGTGCATCACCACCGCCACCTCCAACTCACCTTCATCATCAGCCACTACCAAGCAGCCACCGCCTCCACTGCCTCTTCACTCCACCACCGCCACACGCCGGCCACAATGCATCAACACCACCCATTTTTGAAAACACCAAACTTCAGCCTCCATAGAACCAATCGAACCACTGCCTACTGTCGTGCCCAGCACCATCACAAATTGCAACAAACACCACAATATACAACCGAACCAACCACCAAAACCCCACACCAGTCAAGCCATCATTCAACCACCGCCGCCCTTCATTCAAACCTCACTGCCCATCTCAGAAATCCCCAACCAAGTAGAGATAAACCCAAAAAATAGACCATCCCAGTTACTTACCTCAACCGCCGAGCCTTTTCACCGGAGACTTTGCCGAAAAACCCACGTGCTCAGCCCGGACTCCCTTCGGTTTCGCACCCATTTCTTGCACCAAAAATGCACCAAATCCACAAAAACCTAACCTATTGCACACCCTTGCCGCTCGTCGCCCCTCAATGGCGGCGTTACGCCGGTAGATAGCCGGCTGTGGCACCGGTGTCGCTCGCGTCCCTCCTCTCTCTCTCTCTCTGAGAGAGAGAGAGAGAGAGAGAGAGAGAGAGAGAGAGAGAGAGAGAGAGAGAGAGAGAGAGAGAGAGAGAGAGAGAGAGAGAGAGAGAGAGAGAGAGAGAGAGAGAGAGAGAGAGAGAGAGAGAGAGAGAGAGAGAGAGAGAGAGAGAGAGAGTAAAGTTTGTTTTTAATATTTTGATTTTCAAAAATTACACTTTGGTCCCCAAGTTTGTAAAATGATTTAATTCAGCAATTTTAGTTTTAAAACTTATCATTTCAGCCCCTTAAATTTTTAAATGATTTTAATCAGCCACTTCATTTTTAAAAATCAATTATTTCAATCTCCACAATTTAGTGTCCGTTTTAAGATTTAACCCAAAGTTTTGAAAATTTACATTTTAGTCCCTAAAGTTTGAAAATAGTCATTTTAGTCCCCCAACTTTCAAATCATCAATTTCAGTCCCTAAACTTTAATTTATCATTTTAAAACTATAAATTTCAAAAGACTAATTTAACTTATTTTTCTAATTGGCTAGACGAGGCGTACGGAGATTTAAAGGATTGAAGTCATTTCCCGCTCGACTTTGTACTCGTTGGATTTAAGGTAGACTCGCCCCTATTAATTGACTTAAATTATGATTGCATGTGAATGTGTATGTTACGTGATTTATGTGAAATTTATTTCATGAAATGAGATGAGAATATATTTCTTATGAAATATTTATGTTGTTATGCTTGTCATAACTTATATGCTTTTATGCATGAGAAAGAAAGAAGAGAATGTCTTGCAAGATAAATGATGATGTTATGCATAACTTATGTGCCTTATGTGCACGAGAAGAAAGAGCAACCCATACCCTATGATTTTAAAGAGCTTATGATTTTTCAAAGAGAAACCATGTACGTTAATGCACGAGAAGAGCAACCCACACCCTATGATTTCTAAGGAGCCTGCATTTATGTGTTCAATTATAATGTAGATTAATTAATTGGTGATGAGTCTACTGAGTATTTCTATGAAATGCTCATGTCTATTTTAACAATATTTGCAGATTTCGGAGATGGTGGCAAGTGATGGATGATTGTGGCAATAGTCGTTAAATAATTGAGAATCTTATTTTGATGATCCATATTTCTAAACTTTGGCTATTTTTGAGATTTTCAATTATTTGAGAAATTATGGCATTGCCGAATGTTTTGTATTATTAATGGCTCGATTCGTTTTTTTGAATTGTTTCATAAATGTTTTCGAATTTTATCCACCATTACAGTTTATTTAATGTTGCCAAAAATGAATTTCAATTATTTATTCCGCTAGAATATTATTTTAAAGTTCAAACCAGAAAATGACGTGGTGAACCGGGTATTTAGAACTCAGGCCGCTACACTATGTGTACAAGGCGAGTCCCAAAGACCTCTGAAAATTTGTTCATACATTGTGAAAATGACTTCACACAAGTGCAGAGCGGATAAAATCTAGTCATACACTGTGAAAAAAGAATTTACACCGGTGTAGAGCAGTTAAAATAGCATATATGGTCATACACTGTGCAAACGAATTCACATCAAAAGGAGAGCAGGGTAAGATCATTTGAGTACTTTTTGGTGGTTTTAAAATAACTTTACATATATTGAAATATCTAATACTGATATAATATTTTCCAAGACGTGATTAAACAGAACAAAACTTATAATTAAAATTCTAATTTATGAAAGTCTCAGCAGTACAAATTAGTCCAAAAAATAAGCAATTTACGTCTCTTTTTGCCAAAATCAACGCGTATAAAAAATGTGGTGGTAATTTTGAAAATATGGTAAAACATTATGAGTTGGTTTCATATAAAAACCGACACAAATAGATGGATTTAACATAATGCGTCGGTTTTTTACTTAAAACCGACGCACAAAATGAAGGTATATGCATATACTAAAATTAGCAATATGCGTCAGTTCCCACATAGGAACCGACGCATATGCCCTAACATATTTTCCTCAAAAACCCGGCCACGTAGTCACTCTTTCTCTCATTACACTCTCTCTTGCTCAAAACCCGCACCGCCTCCTGAACTGTTGCCACCGCTCACCGCCAACTCTCTCCCGAACCCTTGCCTCCGCTTGCTATCGCCTCTCTCCATCTCGCCGCCACCTCCTTCGCCAGTTTTAAGGTATATATATTTATGTATACATGTTTATGTAGATTTATATTGTGAGTTTATAGGTGAAAAATTATGGATAAAATCAAGTCTCCAACTCTATGCAATTCTTTGAATTCTTCACATGTAAGCAAGATGTTTGATTAAATGTCACAATGAATATTTTGTTGAGGTTTTACATTTCTTTTTGGATGATCACCTTCACTACATGTTATACATCATTTGTGCATCATCTATTCATTTTTTACACTGATTTAAGGCACGAAACTCAATTTGGACATCATTGCACTACAAAGCACCTCATTGCAAAGTCATTGCAGACATCAATGCACTACAGCCCACATTTTCGGCTTCACTGCACCTACTTAGTCATATCTTTTCATGACCCATATGAACCCCAAACATGATGAATTTTTAATATGCTATAGACCACGTTATTTACTTTCATATGCTCGGGACATGTCTCGGGAAATTTTCACTTTTTTGAGGAGATATCAAGGGCTAAAAGTCAGTGGTCGACCTTTTTTCAAAAATTTCAAAATTTTTCTAAGTCCTAATTTGGGTGTGTTGTGTTGATTTGCTTTAGCTCCCATGTGATATTTATGCTTCTAATGATCATTAATTCTTATTTGCAAGGAACATATCATTATGGGACAATTCAAGTCAAACATGGAAGGAAGTAAATGGTCATTTCATCTAGTCAAGTATTCAAGTCAAAGCTTCAAAATGAGAACACCGTCTCTCCAAATAGGGAAGTACTTGATCCCTCTTGTTATTTTGTGCTTAATTGTTTATTATTTCTTGAAATACATTGAGGACAATGTAGATTTCTAATTTGGGGGTGAGAATCTCATTCATGTATTTTTATTTAAACATTCATTTGATTTTGGGTGGAAAATTCATAAAAATTGAAAAATGTGAAAAATCATTTTAAAAAAATGGAAAATTTTGAAGATTTTTGTTAATTTATTTATTGCTTATGACATGATTTGAGTTGATTTTTTGTGTTTTAGTTAGACATTTGGACAACATTTAAACTAAAGTTTTTCTTACATTCATCCATGTAAGACTTTAATCAAACTTGAGTACATAGCCACTTTCGAATAATAACTTGTGTAGGGAGATGCTTGATACTTGTGGGTAAACTTGTGCGCTTTCAACATAGAATTGACTGAAAAAATTCCAAACCTTTAGATTTTAGATCTCGACCTAAAATGTAGAACCAAGAGCAGTTTGGGGGTGAAAATGTTAATATGAGTAGGCATTGATGGATTGAGGGTCTGAAGTTCTTAGTTTTGCATCTTTAGTGTAAGGGGTTTTGATCAACGGGTATAAACCATAACCAGCACAAAAATAGAAAAATGCTGAAGATCTTATTCTACTCTTCAAATGCCTTTTTGACTCGAGTAATTAAGTTTGAGGGGTTCTTTGAACCTAGTACTCTAAGCTCAACTGAGTTTGGAGCTACCGACATAAAGCTCACTACAGGGGTCAATTAGAAAACAAGTACGGAGAGTGGACTTACACATAAGACACTAAAACATCTTTAACTTTTCTGTTTAAGCCTTTATAACTCGGGAAATTAAATCTAAGGGGTTCTTTGAAGCTGGTGCCCTAAATTCGTCTGATTTGGGAGTTCCCGACCTAAAGCTCATTACAGAGGTCATATAGAAAGCAAGTATGAAAAGTATTGCACAAAGATGGTAAAAGATAAGAACATTAAAAGAAAAAGTCGTCCAAATAAAAGAAAATGGAATGAAAATGGTATAAACTTAGTTGATTAAAATTCCTAACACTGGAGTATGAAATTGGGGATGGATTATTCTTACTCCGTCGTGAATACTTGTCAAATCCTAACTCTTTGTGTGGAAAAATTCAATTTATACATGTTTAGAAACCACATCAATAGGAAAGACCTCTGGATATGAGAAAAAAACAGTAAGGTTGTGAACATCTATGATAGTGTAAGGAAAATGAAAAGAAAATCATTGTTGACCACATAGTATTCAGGCTTATTTCTCCATGACTAGTCACACGGTGTCAAGTATATTTTTACATGAGTTTGCATTTAATTATTGACTATTCATACACATACACAATGAAGTCGAGTATCGGATGAATGAAAATATTTTCTCTTGTTTATATTTCTTCTCTAAAATGAATCATCAACTTGGATTGTTGAAGTGCATGGCAAATGAGTTAACAAAAACAAAAACATTATTTTATTTGCATTTGCATTTTTATAGTTTAGTTTTATTTTGTTTGAAGACGAACAATAGTTCTAGTTTGGGAGTGTTGATAAGTGTACTTTATACACTTATTTCTATCATAAAAGTAGAATTTTATTTGTTTGTTAAAGAATATTTGCTATTTATTATGTTGTTATTTGTTTATATTTCTGGATTAACCCAAAATCGATAAAACATTGGAATTGAAGTCGAAATCAAGCAATTGGATGATAAAAGTGTCAAAGTGTGAAAATTAAGAGTTGATACAGTTAATCAAAGGGCCAATTAGAAGAAAAATCAAAGAAAGAACCAAATTAGAAAAAAATTAGAAGTTCAAGGACTAAAGTATAGAACTCAAATGAAGAAGAACCAAATTGCAATTACTCAATGATTGATTTGGACCATGATACGAAACTTGAAGATTGCTAGGAGTCAATTGGATGCAATTAAAAGTCAAAAAGGAATGAAATACGATAAGAATAATACTATAAATTGATTTCAATCACACAAGAATTTCGGGTAGATTTTTAGTCAGACTTTGAAACCTAATTTCGGGGTAGTAAACGTTCGAATTGGGACAATCCTATTTTAGGAAGAATTGTATCCCTTTAAGTTATCTTTCTAACGCGCTTTGAATCACCTCAATCGGATAAGGGAATAGAAATATATGATCAAAATACAGAATGTTGTGCAGTGACAAAAAAAAAAAAAAAAAAAAAATCTCCCACGAATGTAACTTTCCATGTTCAGTTGGAACTCTTTTGGAAGCCAATTTGACGTGATTTTCAGTATTCTTCTCTTCCAAATAACCTATTCTTCGACTTAATCTATAAATACCATACCTTAGGTACGTTTTTTCGGGTTCCCAATCATCATAATTCATGCCAAAACCCTGTCCAATTGCTAGGGGATCCAAGTCACGCCAAAATCAAGATTGAAGATATAAGTCTCAGAAGATGAACATGATGGCATCCATTTACTTTTCTTGCTATTTATTTTCTATCATGTATCTAGGCTAGTCTTTTAATTGTTAGAATTGTGATGAAACGTTAATTTCTTGATTCCATATTTTGATTTAACATTTACATTATGCAATTTATATAGTTGATGCAATTAATTATGTTTTTATTTTCATATATGATTGTGGACGCATAATTGCTGATGTTTGTGATAATTTTCTATGTTTGAAAGAGTAGGAAATTATTAGACCTTGATTAATTGCCACAAAGTTCGATAGAGGATAAAAATATACCCTTATACTTTTTGTTATTCTAAAAAAAGTGTTCATAATTGGTTAATGCTCTTCTACATGTTTGGATTGGTCATAGAAATATAGGCTCGTCTCTTAAAGAAAACGTGTTTATGCATTGTTCGAAATGAGACATAAACAACTATAGGAACACGGATTTTCAATTCTCCATAAATTGTTGTTAATTATTTAAGTCAAACACATGGATGATAGGGTCAACATGGATTCATAATTCTAACATCTTTAATTCATCATCTTTTTAAAGCAAAATTTTCTTGCTTTTTAGTGTAATCTTTAGTTTAATTTTCAAAACAAAATTTACAAATTCAATGTTTTCATAGTTCTAGTTAAGGAATCATAATCTAAAATACAATTTGCACAATCTCTGTGGGAACGATATTCAGACTCACGTCCATTATATTACTTACGTGATCCGTACACTTGTGGAGCGATCAGCAAGATCTAAAGTTACTTGATCACTGAAACAGATGAATAAATTCGCCTTGGATGACCTGCAAAAAATGGGAGGATTCTCCCCATCGTCCCTCTGGTGTGAGAATTAGTTTTCTGAAGAGAAAGAAATAAATAGCTGGAAAACTGTATTAATGATGAATGAATTATTTGATTAAAAGAGTCGTATTTATATGTTTTGAAACCTGTAACCTTCTCCTATTAGAAGAAGGAGTCCTCATGGCATAAACTTACCTTTTAGAGGAAGAATCCTTATGAAAATTGAACTTTCCTTTCTAAGAAGATGCATGTATGATTACACCTGCTTAGCTGGTTCCTGGAGTGGGCCCATTTATGAAGCTCATTGGCCAAGAATGATCCATGAGGGGCTTCTTGCCTGATAAGGTCGAGATGGACCAACCTAAAGTCCCTATTTAATGTCAAATGGCTAGACATGCCAGTCTTGCCTGACGTTATACTTGAGATGAAGCCCGGGCACTAATTCCCAACCAATTATGCTAGCATGGGCCTGTTTAGGACATGTCGGGCAATAGGGCCGATCCATAAATCTTGATAGGGCCTACCTTAGAGCTTTTAATATCCGACCTTTAAAGAAGAGCTCGAGAAATTATGCCGATCATTGTCCCCCGTGTGTCAGAGATCGGGGCTTATATCTCTAGGTGCATTTACACTTGACAACTGTCACGCGTTATGACAACTAATTTTATTTCATTCAATAAAAGATAGCAAACAATTTATGTGATGATGTAACGCTCTAAATTTTTAAAGAGTTTAATGCTCAAAGCTTTACCAAATTCTTAAATTTTATTTATTTGTTCTAAATAATGTAGAACATAACATGATTTTATAAAAGGTGATTTTCGGGAAAATAAATATTTGCCTTTGAAAATTTAAAAAAACATCAATAATTAAACACACTTTAATGGAACAATATCACATAACATTCAAATAACATGATTTAACATTGACTTAAAGAAATATAATATAAATAAGACACAAAAGTCAGTAGCTAAATAATATTCCAAAAATAAAAATAGAAAATAATAAAAATATTGTTGACATAAATAATGATAAATCTAAAAATTTATATTTGCAACTTTTTACACGGCATCCCATAGGCACTCACTCTTCTAATCTTCCTTCCAACACGAACCATATTAATTTGAGATTTTAGTAGTAAGAGTGAGTATTAAGAATTCTCAGTAAGATACGTGCAAATTCTAATTCATCATAATATAAATATAAAGTACATTCATATCAAATATTTTCCTCGTTTAGAACAGCTGACCGCGATACAACTAGCTCAAAGAATTACTTAAGAATCCCCACATCGATCCCAAAGGATTTAACATAGGAATAGACCCGAAGGATTTAACATAGAATTGACCCGAAGGTCCTATAGGCATTAAAAGTAACAATATACAGACATTATGAAGAATTTAGAATTTAACTACTTGCACGTAATGTATCTTACCTTGTTATTGATCAAGCGAATTTTGAAAGAAAATATAATTGCACTTTGAATATCCAAAACCTGTGGTTGATTGTCTTGAAAAATATTCTTTTTGAAAGATTTCTAAACTTTGACTGTGTGGCTTTCGTGAATTTACTGAGAAAATATATACTCCATCCGTCCAATAAAGATAGTCTTGTATACTATTTTTGTTTGTCCCAAAAATATATCTTGCTTTCATATTGAACATATATTAAATTTTTCATTTTCATATATACTTTTATTTAATGTATCTTGGTAAAATACACACCAACTACTTAGTTATTGCATTTTAAATTTTTTTTTGAGAAACGAAGTGAGTCCACTTAAAACAATATATAAGGAATAAAGGGTATAAATGAAAAATAATGATAAAATTTAATACCCTAACTATACTAATTATCATTTCTTAATTCGTGTGAAAATAGTCGCGGGATTATCTCTTTGAAACAGAGAGAATAATTTTTTGGTGATCATTCATCTTAATATATGGCAGTATTTATTAATTATTTATAGATGAACACACGTACAAAATTGAGTACTAATATATTGATGACACAAAAGTGTACAGCCAAGTCAATATGATAAGGGTGAATATGAGTCTGACAAATTGAATATATCACGTCAACTAAAAGAATTTTTATACTGAAACTATAGCCGTGATTGGTAAAAGCCGTGAATGACATGTAGTTGGGTAGAAGTGAGAATCAACCGGAGACCTAGGATTATTGAAATTCAAGTCTAATGCCATACCATCCAAGGCAGAAAGGAATCCTTTGGTATAAAATTAACTCTTATTCTTTCAAACAAATACAACTTGACGTGATTTTATCCAAAATAACTTTTTGTAGGATCAAGACTCCTAATTAAAGCTAAGTATTTTTATATTTATCATGTATCACCTTCCTATCATATTGTCAAGGTCTACCCAACAAAATGTGTCCGGCATGCATATGTACTACATCACACATTGCTTCATCGATATAGTTACCAATAGAAAAATTCACTGACAATCTTCTATTTACCTTAATTTCACCACTATCATTTAATCATTGAACCAAAGTTTATATGATATATCCGTCATTTGGCCATCAACTTTTTCTTTCTTTCCCCATTTGCTTTTTGGAAGGGGGTAGAACTATAGAATGCATTGCCATTTAGTAACTCAGGTGCCGTTCTCTTTGTATTTCGATTTCAAATTTTGGTTGTTTGTTTTTGGATTGCTGAAAATATGTTCTCTTTGTAATTTTGGAAAACTATTTTGAAAAATAGAAAACTGAAAAATGTGTTTACTTTGTAATTTTCTGATATATTTATTTTGTGATATTTTATATGAAAAAAATGGTTGATTTGTTGAATTACATTAATTTTAATATCAATAAATCAGCTAGTTCTCTATGTCAATAAATTCATCATTAATATTGTTTCAGCTAAACAAAAATCCAGCCTCATACCAACAAAATCTTAACATGGATCCATATATAATGGCAAAATAACATAAGAATTTCAAGTGAAAGAAGTGTCTCACATTTACAAAAAAAAAAAAAAAAAAACTTAACATGAATCTATATATAATGGCAAAATAACATAAGAACTTCAAGTGAAGGAAGTGTCTCACATTTACCAAAAAAAAAAAAAATCTTAACATGGATCTATATATAATGACAAAATAACATAAGAACTTCAAGTGAAGGAAGTGTCTCACATTTACAAAAAAAGGTCTAAAATGAGCGTTTTGAACTTTTTAACACAAAATACCCAAAACGCAATAAACTCGTTTTGAGTTTCCTTTGTATTGTTTTTTGTGTGTTTTGGAAAACAAATTTCTGAAAATGGGTAAAGTGAACGCGTTTTCAATATTTCCAAAAATCGAAAACTCAAAATGGAAAATAGAAATTGGCCTCAGTTTGGATCATGCTATTCGTACAGATAGCCTAATAAGGCCAAAATTGTAAATAATTTTTGACAATTTTATCCTTTTATCAAATTTTATAGAATTAGTCCCTCTATTTTTGACTAATTTAATGTTGTAACTCTTTGTTTTATGTTTTGCAATCTATTTTTTAATAGATGTATTTTTTCTTGTATTTCCATAATATTCTCTCGATTTATTTTATCATTTTTAATAAGATAAATTATTTCATTCATTCTTATCTCAATGATTTTAATTTCTTTTTTAGTAGTTAATCCTGACATCTATTTTTGTTATTATTTTGAATTGTTTTGTATAAATCCATTTTTCGATCTATAATATCAGAATAATCTATCATAAGTTGATCATAAGTATGTAATATTCTTCAGATGATTCATCTGTATTTCTTAAGTGAGATACAATTCTATCCATTTTTTCTAATACTTTTTCTAAAAGTTTGTTTAATTCTTTAATAGTATATCCTGACATTTTGTCTAATAAAACTTTTCAATTTGGTTTTATAAAGTTTCAAGTAATTTTTCAAATTCAATTAATGTCTGAGAATTAATAATATCAATATCAGTTATGATATCTATACTTGGTTCAAGTGGTATGTTATACTTTGACATATTGTATTTTTTCCTTTTTTCTAATTTATTTATTATGTTTTGAATATCTTGTATAATTATAGATCTTATAATTCCTATAGCAAAGTTTTCCATCATATTATTTTTAAAACTTTTAAGTATTTCCTGTGATGCATAAAGTTGTTCTTGATATCCTACTTTATTGATTTCATTTTTATTTCCAACTTTATATGTTCCTCCTTTAGATCTGAGTCTTTTCATAATATAATTCCTTTTATCCATGATATCAATTTTTTTCAAAAATTGGTAAAGAATGATTCATCTCTTCCATCACTATCATAATCTATTACTGAATCATAATCATTGTCACTGCTAAATACATATTCTAAATACAATTCATTATTTATTTCTGTATTATCACTATCAAGCCAAAAGTAAATGATTGACTTAGTAATTTCTATTCCAAATAATTCTTTAAATTTAGGATAAACAGCTAATAAACATGGCATATAAACATGGTATAACTTTTTTATTTCATTGTTAGGTCTAATAAATTGTTTATGCATGAACAAATGTTCGATTATGCTATGATATTTATCTTTGTATGGACTGTTTTGATAATTAAATTTAATAATCCTATGTTCTCCCATGATAATTTTCTTTTTCAAAAATTCTTTTTCCACCTAATTCCATAAGACAGATATATTAAGAATACTAACATCTTTTTCGTTTCTTTGTACATTTGTATCTTCCTTCTTTTGTTAGTGACCTTCAGGTTTGCAGGTTTCTGCTATCACACCCTTCAACGGCCTCTTGCCTTCACGGGTAACTAGCCTTTCCTGACTCCATGCTTTCACTGTATAACAACTTAATGGAAAATATTTCTGGACAAAGTGTAGGGAGTTTTCTTAATAATATATCTTCTTCTAGGAAATAGGATTCAGAAGACAGAAATTTAGAAACTCATAATTTTTTATGAAACATTTGAAATTTTATTGATATCAAAAGTTTGGTACAAAGATTGGTATGAGAATTTTTAAAGATAGAGAATTGGCTTTCTCACAGACTGAGTGCTCTATCCACTAACTCCTTTCCACTATGCCTTATCCTAACCCTTATGCCTCTATTTATAATACTTACATGAGGCTCAATTATTTACTTCTTACATCATTGCATACGTTACATAAATAATTGAAAACTTTATATCACATTACAAAGGACACCTGTCCCTCTATCCTATCTTTTTTTTCTAAAGCGATCACATGGTGTTGTCTTGTCTTGTTGTAAAAAGTAGATTCCATTCTATCTTCATTGTCAGCATCTTCTTAGTCGATTCTTGCTGTCCATCATCTTTTTTGTTGGCATGTGGAGCAATTCCTGACTATACATGCTTCTTGTAAAGTCAAAAAGCTTCCATGGATTTGATGAGTATCAAATTTGTTGATGTAATCCTTCAGAATGGTTGATTTTTCATATCCTCCATTTGTAACAGGGGTCCATCCTTCGTATTGGCATATGCATTTGAATTTTTTATCATATAAATTTTTGGCAATATTGTAAATGACTTTAATTCCCAAAACTCTTCGGGATCTAAACCATGATCTGGTAATGTTTGGTACCAGTCTGATATTTTTTTCAACTTCAATCTGAAAATTTCTTGCAACATATCCGATTGTAATGATGTGTTCAGTAGGATAATACATCCTTCCATCAATTTCAGGACTGATTGAGTAAAATTTTAAATAAATAGGTTTTCCTTGAGCAAATCTTGATATTTCACCTTTTAATAGATTGTCAAATTTATCAATTTCCTTTAAATCTTTGCCTGGGTAAATAAGATCCAAGAATCCATAATTAGCTGCCATTTTTGTCATAACTGAATCTCCTCTTTGGTAACAATCAATCGTGGGTAAACGTGGTTTCCTGAAGAAATGTAATAGCAATCACTTTCTTGGAGTTCATAAATAATTCTGGCAGTTTGCTTATATTCGTCTTCTCTTGGTAAAAAAGGAGAGTCGTCTTCCTCCTCAGCACGGATTTTTATAACTCTTGTATGTTCATCTTTAGTATTGATTGTCAATTTCGTTGGACTGGGTTCATTTATAGTAACCTTCTTTAGACTTTCATCTCTTTTGATCAATGGTCCACCACTGCTTCCATATGATGTACCTGGTTGTATTGTTCCTGTTTGTATTGTTGGTAAAACCTGTTTGGTAAATAACGATTCAAACTGAGATTCAATCTCAATTATATTATCGCTCAATTCTTTGGTATAATTGTAATGAAAAGTTGAGATTTCCATCAGTTGTTTAAAACTTTCTTGGAGAGTTTCTCCAAGTTGTTCGATTCCCACCTTTATATCTTCAGCTTCTTCATATAAGAATTTGATTCGCTCCTTGGCATCTATCAATGATTTCTTGATATTATCCATCTGCAAATTCAATATTCCTGCTTAAAAAATCTGCAAGATAGTTATTAATACCCTTAATATGAATTATATCAAAATTGTAAAATCCCAAATAAGCTTGCCATCTGTGTAGTCTCCTATATTGAGGTCTGGTGGCAATTTATTTTTGATTAATCCTGCAACTTGAGAGTTATCAGTTTCAACGATGAATTTTTTAGATAATAAGAATAATGAAATTTTTTTTATTCCTCTGATAATTGCTAGTAATTCTTTTTCATGAGTGGTATAATTTATTTCTGCTTGGTTAAATGTTCCACTAGAATATTTGCAAATTTCATTTAAATCTGTTTTTAATATTGCTGCCCAATATTTATCTGAGGCATCAGTATTAATAATCATATTATCTTTTTCATCTGGTAATCTTAGTTTTGGTAAATTTTTGCATTCTTCTTTAAGTGATTTAACAATTTCTGTATGTTCATCACTCCATCCTTTAGTATCTGTTTTCCTGAGTAAAATTTGAATTTTATATCTCTTTTTTGAAAGGTTTTCAATAAATCATTCTGCATAATTTAAACATCCTAAGAATTTTTGTATTTGTTCCTTTGATTCTAATTTATTTGGAAAATTTATTATCTTTTTAGATATGTGGGGTTGTAGTTTTATTCTTTTTTTTTATCTATTGATAACCCAAGAAAATCAATTTCTTGTTTTTCTATTATAACTTTGTTTTTTGAAAGAACAATTCCTTCCTTTTTGCATTCATTTATAAATTTTATTAAATAACTTATGTGTTCTTTTTTGTCATTGGAACATATTAATATATCATAAATATAGACAATTAAAAATTCATTAAATTTTCTAAACATATTATCCATTTTTCTTTGGTATATTTGTGGTGCATTTTTCAATCCAAAAGGCATAACCATCCATTCGTACTTACCTTGAGGTGTACTGAATGCTGTATATTATATGCTATCTTCTTCCATTTTGACTTGGTAAAATCCTGATTTACAATCAAATTCGGAGTAATATTGTTTTCCTTTTACAAGGTTTATTAGTACTTCTTTATTTGGTAAAAAGTATCCATCAAATTTGGTATATTTATTTAATTCTTTATAATTTATTACCATTCTTGTTTTTCCTCTAACATGTTCAGAATGTTTCATAACCATAAATGTTGGACTGCTATGAGGTCCATTACTAGGTCTGATTAGTTTTTGATCAAGTAATTCTTTAATTTGGGTTTTGAATTCTTGTATATCTGGTAAAGTATACATCATAGGTCTAACTCTTATGATAACATTTTCTGTTAATTCTATTTTGGCTTTAGGATGATATGGCTTCCAAAATAATAATGAATTTTCTCCATAAATTTTTTCTAATTGTTCAATGATTCCTTCCATACTAATTTCTATTTCTGTTTTTAAAATCTTTTTGTATATAATTCTATTATTTTTTATTTTATTTTGTATGATTGGTGTTTTTTCCCATTAATCACCACGTTGGGCTGGCTGAACTCTGTATGGTCTAAATTCTCTTGATATTTTTAGTAAATGTGCACAAGGTTTTTGTAACATTATCATATAATTATTTTGTTTATAATATTGAAATTGTTGTATAAAGTCATTTCCTAGTAATATATCACATTCTAGGTTATTATAATTATATACTTTATTTATTATGACTTGTTTGCTTCCAAGTATTATATCAATTTTATCAACACTCTGTATTATTTGAATAGTTTCTCCTGTTATTCCAGTCATTTTTATCTTATTTGTATCATTCCATGATTTTATTAAGAAACTTTTGAATATTGATATATTACTTCCTGTATCAATTAATGCACAAGTTGTTATATTTATTTCAACAATAGTTATTTGTATATATACAACTAATGGAAACCTTATCTGATTATTCATCACATTTGTTACATAGTATTGGTTTTCCATCTTTAGTTATATATAATCCTTCTCTTTTTATACTATAATCTTCCAATCCATTTAGGAAACTCATTCCTAATAATATATGAGGTCTTATATCCAACTGTTATCTATATAACATGGTACTAAAAGGCTAATTTCTCCAATTTTTATTAATACCTTAACTTCAAATTCACTAGTATGTTCTTGTCCATCAAAATTAATGTATTTATATGGTTTGGTTTTATGGGCTATTAACCCTTTATTTTTATTTGCAGCTATGTGACATTCACTAGCTCCTGTATCTATTAATATGTTTGGTCCTTTTATATTTTATTTTCCATTAAAATATTCTCCTTCTATTTTCACATTTCCAGCATTTCTATGAAGTTTTATTTCTTTTGTATTACTAGTTTCTCCTAAATATTTCATATTAGGTAGACTAAGACTTCGTGATCTTCTAATTATTTTTTCATTTTCAAATGTTATTTTATCAGGATAATCTTCTTCTATTAATTCTATAATTTCAAGTTTGTTTTTTGTTATATTAAGTTCATAGTTTTCTGGCATTAAAGTTATTTGTTTTTCTGGTCTTATAATTTTACTAAAATCTTTACATTCTTTATGAACTTCTATAAATGATTTTTTAGAATAAATGTTTCCATATATAGTTTGAATTAGTAAATGTATATAAGGCTCTATATTCAATAGTCATGATTTTATCTCCTGGTTCCATTATATCATTTCTATGTAATTTGAAATGTAATCCTAAAACTTCATTAAAGTTTTTATTTGTTAATAATACACAGTATTTTGGATAGCATGTAAATATTAGTTTTTTATATGCGAGATTTCTTTCTACCATTCCTAAATGACTATCTTTTAAATTTAGTATTCTTCCATCATGTAAACTTATTGTTAGTGGTGAATCTATCCCTTCTCTAAATAGAGATTTGAACATTATTTGTATTCCTGCTAAATAAGCATATTGAATCTTTTCACTATGTTTTTTTATTAATTTTTGTTAATAATTCCATGACTGTGTTTTTTGTTAATAGATTAAATTTATGTGTTCCATGAGTTGTTTTAACATCTATTGCTTTACCTATTTTATGGTATTCATTTATTGCTATTCTTTCTCTTCTCTATATTCTATCAAAAATTTCCCATCTGCCAATCTTTAAATCTAATGATAATTTTTGTATTTTCTTATACTTATTGTTATCAAATGTTATTTTTAATCCATAACCTTCTATTCCTTCATATTCTTGTTTATTAATATTATTATCTTCTATTTCTTTTATCTCTTTATTCTGATTCTGATTCTGATCCATTACTTTCTGAATCTGTTTCACTTATATAAACTTCTTGATTGTAATATTCATCAATATCAAATATTTCACTTAGTTCATTTTCTATTTCTAAGTAATCATTTTGTAATATTCTAACATTTTTCTTGGTACAATCTGGGCTTATATGTCCTATTTCTCTGCAATTCCAACATTTACATTTATCTATTTTATATGATTTATTTCTCTGTTTTTGATTTGAGCTATATTTCCTTTTATAATATCTTCTTTTAAGTTTTAAATATTTTTTGTTAAAATTTTTAAATTTTCTCTTGATATTTTTTCTTTCATTATGACATCCCCATTTTGTAGGTTTTCCAATATCTTCACAGCATATTTTAGTTAACTTTCCTGATTTTTTCTATAATTGTCTTTGTTGACATATATATGCTAATCTTTCAAATAAGAATTTTATTCTTGATCCTAATGTTCTTGGTATTCCATCATTATCTTTGCAATATTTTTCAAATTCTATTTTAAAATATATTTTCCATGTGCCTGGTGATTTATTATAGTACACGTCTTGGTACAGTTCTTGATTTTCATTATTGTAGAATTGGGTATAGTAGTATTTTTTAAACTCACAAGTGTATTCTTTGATTTTGCACATATCACAAATTGTTAAGTTAATTAGTTTGACTCTTGCATCATCTTTTTCTCTTATTGATTCTCTTTCAACATTATTTATCCAATTTTCTCCTAGGAATTCATCTCATATATATCCTACTAATCTTTCTATACCTTCTTTATCTGATTTTATTATTTCAGTTTGAACGTTTCTTCTTATTAATGCTTTAGTATCATTAATTCCTTCCCACCAATTATAAACATCTCCTTCAAAAGATGCAATTAGGTAGTCTATTCTTCTTTCAGTACTTTCCCATGTATCATCTTTATTATATAAAAAGAATAATATCATTGATTCTGCCCAAGCTAATAAGGATTTCTTAATATGTATCTTACAATCTAAATCTAATTTTGTTCCTCCATAATTTATGGGTTTATTATAATCATCATTTGGTATAAATCTATCACCATATCTATTTCCTTTTGGTATTTGTCTTTCTTTTATTCTATCATAATATTATTTTTGTGGTTTACTATATAAATGTTCATAACTTTCATCTGGATCTGGTAATTCTGGTTTAGCTCCAGAAGTTCCTATTGGGGCTGGATTTGGTGTTCCTCCAGTATTCATTAAAATTTGGTATTCGTTTAAATTATCTATATTTAATTGGTCAAGATTTTCTATTAGTAAATCTATCTCTTCATTCATCTTTCTTTTAATCTTATTCTTCTTTAGTGTTTTTATCTATCTTTAATTTTCCTAGGGTTTTTTCTATAGATTTTTGTAATTCTATTCTTCTTCTAATATTTTTGGTAATATGTTTTTTCTGAATTTATAATCCATACTTCCTGTTTCTATTACAATTTTTTCTTGTTCGATATGTTTCTTTCCTAACCTTGCCATTTCTTTTTCTAAAAGTTTTTTTTATCTATTTTTTTATCTTTACTTTTATTATTTTCTTTTAACTCTCTGATTTCAAGTTTTAATATATTTATGTCATTTCTTGCTTCTGTTAGTTCATTTTTAACTTCTTTAATATCACTGATTAATGATTTTATTAATGTTTTTAAGTCTTCAAAATGTATATGCATATTAAAATCTTCCTTTAATACTTTCTATTTCAAGTATGAGTTCTGATTGGTACTTATCATTTTTGCATGTTGTTATCATATATTCGCAAAATTTTCTATCTGATTCTAACATTTCCTTTCGTCTTTGAATTCTCTAATATTTTCTTAGCGTATTTTGATTTTTGGTCTTATCATATAATTCTGAATAAATTTTTTCTTTGTTATTAAGAATTTCTTGTATTTTAGGTATTTGTTTTAATATTGTATTAAAGTATTCTTTTTTCGTTTCTATAGATTTTAATCTTAGGAAATCTTCTCTTTTTATTTTTCTTTCTTCATTAATCATTTCATATAAGTTTATTCTTTGGTTACATATTATGTCTAATTTTTCATTTGTTTTTATATCTAAATATTTTTCTAATATAAGGTCTGCTCTATGATAATTCATATATCCAATTTATTTCTTCTTTATATAATTCTTTTGCTATGTCATAATTTAGTAAATCTAATATTTCTCCTATTATATATTCTTCTTTTATAATATCGAAATTTATTAAATCATATATTTGCATTCTTATGTTTTCATCTAAATCTTTTAAAACTCTTAAGATTTCTCTTTTATAATTAGAGGGTAATATCAATTTTCTTATAATTATAAATTCTCGTGTATGTATTATATATTTATTTTCACTTTTTGTCATGTAATATTTGCCTTAAGATCTGCCATATGCCTCTGATACCATCTAGTTGGGGGGGGGGGGGGGGGTTGTTAATAAAAATCATAAAATATTTTGAATTTTGTATACTTTGAAATGTATAATCTTGAAGACTTTGTATGTTATAATCTATAAAAGGGATATTTTGGTACTTTTTTATAGTCTGTATGCCAATCTGTATGATTTTTCTGTACATTTAGACTTTTCCCCTCAGTTTTTGGTGCTTGTTGGCTGGTTTATCTTGGAAATGTCAGCAAATATCTTATTTTAACTGATATCCTTCATGTCAACTGCTTCGATGGTTTCATTAACTTACTAAGAAAGTTCATTAGCTAGATTTCCTTGAATTTCAAAGATAATATGATTGAAATATTTTCCATATTTGTCCTTTTCTCATAACATATTTTATTAACTAAAGAAGATTTTTTTTTTTTTTCCATCCACCCAACATTTTTTTTTCCTGTTAGCGGATTTTCAGTAATTATTCATCTTTTACGACCTTCCACTATTCTGAAGGGCTTTGCTTTTGCTCACTATACAGAATGCATGGCAATGTTAATATTGTGAGCAAATGTCCACCCTGACCGTTGGTGTTTAAGGTTAAAATTTCAAATTCTCGTTGCAAAGGACCGTGCAATCATTTTTGTTGTTATTCACCTGGTATGAAATGCTTCCTTCGCAATTTTGATCAATATCTTATAATGTTATGGTCAGCGTTATAATTACCGAACTGGTCATTGCATCACATTGTGTATCTTGTCAAATACAAAGATGAAATCTGTTTCTTAGATCTCTTTTTTGCTTTTTTCCTTTATTCGGTAGTTTTTATTGTAGCGTCTAAGCTTGCTCTCACAATGGCCTATCAGACATAAAACGATAATAATAGAGCTTACTTTCAGCAGTTTTTTAATACTGGTGGGTGAACATGCGTTGCACGTTAGACATGATTACATATTTGGTGGATGGATGAATCTTTGAATCATCTTCTTGAAATATAATTCTTTTTAATGTTGGTGTAAATTGGGCATATATCACTATTCCTAAAGCAAACATGCATCAAGTTCACTTCTCACTATTCTTAAAGAAAACCAATGACATATACAAGTCATCTTATACTAACGACAGAACATATTTTTTGCCCACATAAGGAAAACAATTTAAGAATGTCGGCAAGTAACTTTTTTGGTAGTGATTTACCAATTATAAACACTAACAAAATTCACCATCTGAATTATCATAGAACATACTCAGAACAAATACTAAACATTATCTACAACTTCATCCAAATTATTTGAACTTCCACCTTGTTCTTCGTTATTGGAAACAAAGGCAGTAGAAGATTCACCATTTATAGTACCCTTGACTGATCCATCACGTTAGAATCGTCATGAGATGCGCCTTCTTTTTTGGGCATATCAGATCCTTGAGCATTATACAGCAGGGCACACACATATTTATAGTAAGGTTGGATACATTCAAGACTCGAGAGAGAGTTCACCATAATGTGCAACCCTAAAAGCATTTTTAAAGTCCAACGAATATTTTTCACATCAGAGTTTAATTTTATTGCAACGAAAAGTTTAATAAAGAAACGTAGGAATGTGGATGCTCTTACGGAGAACAAGGGATGTGGTAAGTTGGCAAGAACAAAAGGAAACTATCAAGGATTTGCTTCTTTCCAGTTACCTTGCCATGGACATGAGAGATAAAAGAAAATAGGAGAAGTTGTACCATTAGATTTCTAATTTCAGTTGTCCGTCTTTATTTGTATTTTGCAAAATTAGATTAAGTAAAGCTATCATTTCCACAAGTCTTTTGAAAGACCAATTACGAAGAAAAAATATGCTGCAAGTTATAAGACATGGAAAGAAACTCAAGAATGATTCGTCTAATTTATAGCACACGAGAAAGCAAGCAATTTCCCTTGTTGGCTATAGACAGTAGACTTAAGTTGTTACAATATTGCCAATATAAATATGAATGTGGTGTTGGTACCTCCATACTTCTTTCAAAATGAAAGAATTATTTAGAAAGTTCTTAAGTCTACTGTCTATAGCCAACAAGGGATGAGTTTCGTCCCAATACAAAGGAAAGTTGCGTTGATGATAATTATACCAAAAACGCAAACAGCCATGGCATGGATGCGCCAAGTAGACGAAGCAAGCAGATTGCAATATCTTCATTCTCCTCATTTCCGTCTAGCTTCTCCTTGTAAAGGAGATGAAACTCGACTTCCAATCGAGCGAGGAATACCACAAATAATGGTATGATGAGAACAAGTAGAATCCACCAGTAAAGACACTTCGCTTCATCAGGAATATTATATATCGCATCAAGAATACCACACTCAGAAACTAAGAAGTAAGAACCAAGTTAGAGTATGCCAAATACCTTGCATAATTTCTTCATCTACCTTCTTTTTCTCATTGCCAGACAGAGTTGCTCCAGTACCACCGCCGCTCGATAGAGTTGCTCCAGTACCGCCACCGCCAGGCAAAGTTGCTCCAGTACCCCAGCCTTCTTCCAGAAAAGTAGCTCCAGTACCGCCACCTTCTTCTGCATTGAGTAAAGCAGTGACGCCAGTGACTTGCTCGCCGATTCCCTTTTGGTTCGAGTAAAAGAGTGCTGAGGTTTCCTTGGTCGCTCATTTTACAGTGTAGAATAGGGTGCTTTTTGTTTTGCAGACATATAAATCAGTGTGCATTCGCAAGACAGGCCCTCTATTTATTCATAACATTATAAGTTGTCCCATTTTTCATAATTGCAAATGGGGCCCTGTAATTTCAGAAATTGCACAAGAGGCCCCCGCCTCCAAATCAACCAAAACTGATGAAATCATAGAATCCATCTGGAACCGCTGTGCTCAAATCAGGATGTGGTCGCCCATCCCCACCCTCCTTCTTGGCTAGGCGATAATACCGGTGCCCCAACACTTCCCATCGAGGGAACTTTTTGCCATCTGCAGCCATCGCTGCTACTTATATAACAGCATCGCTGTACGTTGCATCTATACCTCGCGAAAAAAGTGCCGTGCACTGATGAGTATTCGGCGACCATCGCATCTGCGAGTTCCCTCGGGAAGTGCCGGCTGCTGTTTCACACCAACGGTTCTGGCGCGCACCTCCTCCGGGAAAAATGGTTCTTAACTGTGATGCAGCTGTCCTAATGGTTGGTGTAAAGGCTGGTTTAGGAGCTGTGATTAGAGATTCGACAGGTGCAATCCTTGGTTCTTTAGGCAAGATCTGGCATGGAAAATGTTCTGGTTAAACTTTTCCTCTCAACTGCGGGTGAAGCCAGCCGGTGGTGATATGAAATTGATTTGGATTTTGTTAATCTTTGGAGTAAAATCAAGGATTTTCACCATAAATCATGGGAGTAAAATTAGGGATGTTCCAAATTTTTTCCATGTTTAGTTACAATGTTTTTCAATTTAAATTTGCAATAATGCTGCTTGTACAATAGTGGACAAGGTCCTTGACAATTCTAATTTCTCGCGAGATAATGGTGCCAAAATTTCGTGATATTTTGGAAGATAAAAATATCAATTATTTACACTTTCCAAATCAGTCTCCCTCACTTTCCAAATTGAAATCAGAAATTTCCCCCCATGGCTCCACCGACCTCAACCCAAGCCTCTACAAAAAATTTGACGCATCCAACCTCTGCATTCACTCCCCGTTCCACCGCCGGAGCCACATTGAATTTTTGTAAACTGAAATTTTCACTTTCCATAAAATCAGTGGACTTTCCAAAAAGATATTTGAGCCCCATACTTGCTGTAGACTTGCGAACCCCAACCGTCGGCGACTACTTCGACGAACCAACCCTTCTAACATTACCTCGCCATCGCCACCACACACACTGTCGGAGATAGTCAGGGAGCCGGAGTTAGTCACATTTTTGGCGCCGGAGAAAAGGAGACAGACACATTCTTTGGCATTTGCAGATCTCTCTGTGTGGTTCCCCTCAAGAAGTTCGGACCTGCTACTTCCCACCGCACCGGCAATGTCTTCCCTTGGTGAGTTCATCAAATTTTTGTTTACCGGAAGTAGCACAAAAAAAAAAAAAATATCCATAGCCAGGGCAGGAATTGCTTGTATAGATTAAATAGCAAATACAAATAAAACTCAAAAACATGGTTCAGAAGATTAAATTTGGTAGGGATTGAATAGTACGTGATGAGACTTGAGTTAATGGCTTGAGCAGAGAGTTCGTATCTTTACAAAAACATTGCCAATTGTTTATCCAATATTATTGAAAAATAAATAAATTATTAATTGATGTTTACTTTCTGTATTCGACATTGGCAATGCCAAGTTTCAAAATGCTTTGACCCATTCCCTTGTTAGCCATGGTCAGGAAAGCTCTGCTACTCACAACAAAATCAATCTTGTTATCGTTGTTGTGATCACCGTAGTCCCTTCCTTAGAACAAAAGGGTGCTGTCCTTGCATCTTATCTACACACATCCAATCAATTCCAATTGCACTCTTATTTACATCCTGTACAATTATAGTTCATGGAATTAGGAAATAAATCAACTGCAACTTCACACATGTATGCTGTACACATAGTTGCTGAGGATATGAAATCTATTATTGCTGATTTACACATTCAATCGAGAATGTGAAGTTGACACATTTATGGTCCACGATTATGTATATTACTCTTTCTTGTACTTGTTTTCCCTGGGCGAAATCATTTTCAGAATGTGTTTGGATGAAAATCTGTTTTGACTGCTCTAAAATAGGAGGACGTTTATCAGGAAATGAATCTCCAGTTGTCGATGTAAATGCCTTAGTTGCGACTGATGGTAGTTTTGAAGTAGAAGAGTTAACGTCGGATAATTTGGTTGGAGTGAATGAAGAGCTTGTAGATGAGGATAGTGGGTTAGCGCCGGAGGTTGGGATGAAATTTTCATCATATGATGAGGCGTTTGCATTTTACATGCAATACGCTTACAAAGTTGGGTTCCCAGTAAGGAAAAGAAATTCAAAAAAAAACTCAGATGGTGTTATAACAAATGCTACATTTGCTTGTAGCCGAGAAGGTAAGAGGGTTAGTTCTACAAGTAACTCTTTGAATCTTCATCCAACGATTCAAACAGGTTGTAAGGCTAAGATGACAATTCGCTCAGATCTTAATGGGATTTGGCATGTCACCAAGCTCCATATGGACCATAACCACATAACTAGTCCAACGAAACTGAGACTTTATCGTTGTAATAGACAATTGAATGATCAGATCAAATGGAAGCTTGAGGTTAATGACATAGCTGGAATACCAATGCACAAAATTTTCAACTCAGCTGTTGTCGAGGCGGGGGGGGGGGGGGTATGAGGAGTTGGCATTTATCAAGAAGGATTGTAGGAATTACATTGATAAAGTTCGACGTTTAAAACTCGGAGAAGGGGATGCAGCGGCAATACAATCATGTTTCTCAAGAATGCAAACTAATTGTCCAGGTTTCTTTTTGGGCAGGAATATCAACCACGCAGCGGAGTGAAAGTATGAATGCATTTTTCGATGGGTTTGTGCATTCAAAAACTACCTTGAAGCAGTTCGTTGAATAGTATGATCGTGCACTGAGATCTAAAGTGGAAAAAGAGTTCCAAGCAGATTTAAGTCATACTCTCAGATGGTTCCATGTGCAACAGCGTTTGGGTTCGAGAAACAATTCCAACAAGTGTACTCAATTGCCAAATTCAAGGAGTTTCAAGAAGAGATAAAGGGAAAAGTTTACTGCGATGTTATCTCCAGTGAAGATCAGTATGACGGAACAACACATGTTGTGCGAGAAGTCATTATTACACATGGAAATCCTAAAAAAAAGATTTCAAAGTCACATATAACAAAGAGGAATGTAATATCGTTTGCATTTGTCACTTGTTCGAGTTTCGAGGTATAGTGTGCAGACATTGTATCTCGGTGTTGATTAGAACTGATGTTAATTTGCTTCCTAAGAGGTACGTGATGCCAATGTTTCTTCCGCAACCTCCCAGAGAAGAAGATCGTGGATGATTATCAAATTCCCCATTTGTCATGTCATTTGTTTTAGTTGCCTAGATTATGAAATTTGTAAGGATCTGTAATTTGGGATAATATATTATAATCGATGCAATTCAAGACAATACGAAGATACATATCATAATAGTAGGAAGTGCAGAAAACATAGCATGAAAATGCTTTCCACATACAGAGGTTCTATAAACTAGACAAAGGTCGAACACTACATAATTAATTTAAATTCCAAGACAACTATTCTTCCATTGGTAGCTTCCCCTTCCCTTTATCATTTGGACTTGGGTTATTCTTGCAGATTCTTATCACATCTATCTCCACATCGTCTTCGTGTGCTATCCGGGCACACGCTTTGAGTAGCCGAGAAAGATCGTCAACCTTCTGCTCGACACATTTTTTCTCTTCACGGACATTTGTCGAGGACGAATCCAACCATTCGAAAAAAGACAGTTCAGCTGGTTGCAGGAATAAAATAGTCTTCCATGATTTTTCGTCATCCTCTCAACCTCGAATAATTACACGATCCCCTGTTCGCACCATGGGCAAAACCTCTTCGTCGGGCAATCATTCAACCAGTGCCCCGTTTGTCTACAGCTATGGCATATTCCGTAGTTCTTGCCTCTCATTGTGAGTTCCTGAAATTTTTAATCAGTCATGATCAATTCAGACAGAGAAACTACAACATGTTTTTATTAATTTAGCATTTCTAAAATGTTCATAAAATAAATTCGACCTCATCAGATTTCAAAAAAAACACACTAATTATATCCTAACTAATTACAAATTCTTCCAACTCCACAACCAATTTCACAAACATCAAGCTGAACACCAAGTAGAGTAACCTAATTTTGCCAACTGCCTGCACCAAGTAGAGTAACCTAAGTCTCTTGCTATAAAGCATAGAAAATTTCAGGTAAAGAATGACCAACTACACATGTAAATGCATAGAAAATGGAAGTTTCTGTTTATTTAAATTTTATATCAAGTTTCTCGATATAAAATAGACTAATTATAACCAAGAACTTATAGTAGAAAAAGCATTCATAGAATAAACTAAAATATAACCAAATAAAAAATAGCTTATCAATGTATACCCATGAAAGGGTGTCTATTCGTGCTTTACAAACATTTGAGCATAAATTTTTTTATCTTCATCCTTTATCTGTCATGTTTTACTACTTTGAATATATTCATATGTATTCACAATTCACAATTCTCAGGAAACGTAAACCTATCACCTCACAAGTTTCTTGATATAAGATAGACAAATTACAACTTATAGCAGCCATGTCAACCATCTTCCTTTACCGAATGAGCTAACTGGGACTGGATTATGAATATTGTAGTAAAAAAAGTGCATAGAGGAAAAAATAAACAAAATAGAATACTTCATCAACACCCAAATGCATTAAATAATACAAGCATAGAAAACCATTTATTAAAGATACAATTGAAAAACAAAATACTTTCTATGTAAAAAAACAAGTTCATTACCTAAATTACAACATGTAGATATATAATTACAGAAAGCAAGAAATCAAGTTAAATACAATCCCTGTTATTTATGAAGCATGACTTATATATAAAGATCTTAGATTTCAGAACCTTCAAGATAACAAGACAGGAATAATTCTTTTCAAAACATAATAGAAAACCCAATTGCCTGCACGTAAGGAATAATGTCTTCTACCTCTTCTGTCTTCAAAAATGAACCACAACTTAACATCGACCAATTCCACCAGTGCTCCATTTTTTTTTTCAATTCAGCTAAACACGTCAATTTTCCTATTATGGCGTCCACACATTCTTCCATTGGTTCGGAGCTTCGGTATGAAATCAGAAATGTGATGGTTTATGCAGATTAAAAGATATGTTATCATTCTTAAAGCTTAATTTTTTTCATCATTTATAATGAGGCAACCATTACACCCATATAATCCTACTTCAAGGAAACTGATATCTGTTCATCATCTTAGGGTAAGTGCAACCTAATTTGTTCCTAGTTTTGCAATGAACATTAGTTCATCGATTTCTAAAGTGCTCGAACAGAACACTGAAATTATTTTCAAAAAAAGGGCACAAACGTTCAATACATTTTTTCCCCAGTGGACGACTAACCAAAGCTTCAAAAAATAATGCTCACCTTAGTCCGTTGCTCCGCCGACTGAACTATTCCGGTTACCAACAAGATTTTCTTGTAATCTGTCGTCGCCTTGGTTAGCTTCAGCGGATAGCCCAGCAGTAGATCTCTCAAAAAAACCTCACCTCACTTTCGTCTCCGTCAGCTGCAGTGTTGTCACTTACTGGAATATTTGAACTGGAAGCAGAGCTCGTATTTTTGTCACAATAATGGAGAAAATGGAGTGAAAACCGGGTAAATGCTTTTTTTTTTTTGGAAATTTTTGAACTGAGCAAAGTGTCCTATTGTGGTTAAAGTGTAGGGCAGTTCGGTCATTTTGTTAGAATTGTCAAGGACCTTGTCATCCACTATTGTACAAGCAGCATTATTGTTAAATTTGATACTACCTATTAAATTAGGTTGTAAATTTCTAAATAGTTTCTAAGAAAAAGGTAATTGATGTGAACTCTTTTAGTTTTTGGACCAAAATTTCTCACAATAATTTAGTGTGTTCGGTATTATTTAAAAAGAGTTTTTTTTTAAATGAATAATGATTTTTAGAAGAATAGATGGTTGAGATTTGGTTGAAAAGTAAAAGATTGTGGGCTTGACTTTTGATTGATGGTTGAGATTGATTACTGTAGAAAAAAGAGATAAATTTAATGTGAACCAATCAAGGACTTAAAATCAACCAAAGAAAGATAAAATGGTCAAAATGCGATTGAAAACTAGATGAGAAGAGATACAATTCCTCAAGAAATAGTCAATCTCAAATTCGAAAATTATTTCTAACTGAATCTCGAACTTGATGCATCTTCATTTCTTTCACCTCAACTAGATTCCATAGCTTTATTAGTGAGTCCCACATTTAATTCTTGGACCTTCTTGACCTCGAATACTATTCTTTTATGCCTCGGGAGTCCTTCAAAATGTACTCAAATTTTGGTTGACTCACATGATTGATTTTTTCCTTGTCGAACCTCCTATGATTCTCATCAGTAATATTCAGTAAATATTATATATATTGGCATAGTTCAGTTTCAGTGGTATCGTATCAGTGAGGTATAGAAACTAATTTATTCATATTAATTAATCTAAGAGGAAATTACAGCCCTGCGGATTTTTAAACTTATCAATTCAAAAATCAAGTTTACAGATCATCTGTTCAAAAAAAAAAGGTTAAGATTTAAGCAATAAAATAATATTATTAACTCAAATATATATATAACAAACATTAATGTATAATATATTTCAAAGAATCAAAAAGAAATCCTTCCACCTTTCTCTACCACTCTACCATCTCTATCTCAACGACTCCACCATTTTACCCCGTCCCATCTACGAAAGTGAACCACACCAGTGACGGTGGTAGAGGTGACGGAAAAGCAGGAAGCAGCAATAGTGAGATCTCGTTGCCGCCTCCTCGAAGCAGTAAGCAGAGATTGTCACTGTCAACGTGAAGTGATGGCGAATCTGATCGTTGTTGATCACCGTCACTTCCTCGAAGTAGGAAACAAAAGCGACAGATCTGATCTTTGCATACATCTGGCAGAATAGTGGCCACTTGTGATGGTGTGTGTTGTAGGTGCTTGTGAGTTTGTGTGTTGCAAGTGTTGGTGTGTGGTGGTGGAAATTGTGAAGTCGGTAATTGTGGTGTTGCAATTGGTGTTTGTCTGTGGTGGGGTCGTGGTTGGGTCTATGTTGGTACTGTGGTTCGGTTGTGGTGATGTTCGTAAGGTATCGCGATGGTCTTGATGAGGGTGGTGTTGTGGTTTTGTACTATGGCTTGGTGGTGGTGCGATCAGTATAGTTAAAGGTGTTAAGACGGACGGGCGTACCAGACCGGTTAAAACTGGCCCGAATCAACCCGGGACCGTGGGCCGACCCGTGACCCGTGACCCGTGCGGACGGTTCACAGGTCAATAAACTGTGAACCGCGGTTAATCCGCAGGCCCGTGAAAAAAAAATATTTTTATTAAATATGGTAACATTGAAAATCTTCCTTCTTCTACAAACTCTAATACAACTTTTAAAGCAAAATCTTATTTTTTTTCTCCCTAATAGCTAAGAAATGTAATGTTCTTTGATAATAGTAATTAGAAATACATTTAGCATTTTATTGTTATTTGTTTATTTTTTATTTAAATTTGCAAATTTAGAAGTAATTCATGTAATATAAAATTTAAATTTAAATTCTATGTAAATATTTTATGGTATAAATATGAATTTATCATTTTAATCATTTTGTATTTAGAAACTTGACAAAAAAATTGCTATAAATATGAAAAAATCTATGTTTTTATTCATATAGGCCAAATCAGGACGAACCACGACCCGCATGGGGTCGACTCGGATGGGCCAGCGTACAGGTCTAGGTTGTAGTTCGAAATTTGTGGACTGACCCAGAACCGGGCCCGAAACCGTAGCGAGCGTGCTTTTTTTTTTTCAAACGGACCGTTACCCGGCTTTTATATTAGCGGGCTGACCCGGCATGAACTACCCGGATTGACACCTCTAAGTATAGTGATGGAAACGAGACGAGTTTGGGTCGGGTTTCCCTAACCCGCCACCAGCCTCGCAAATTTCGGAGCGGATCGAGTCGGGGGTGGGTCACCCCCGCTACCCCTTTTAATTTTTTTTTCCAGTTTTTTTTTTCATTTTTTTTATTTTTCCTTATTTATTTTTATTATTTAATTTAATTGGGACAGGTTCGGGTCTGGGCGGCCAAACCGGCCCCCACCCCGAGACCGGGTCGGGTCGCAAAAACCCATCCCATACCTGCCCCGCAGGTAGATTGGGCAAGTTTTTTTCGCCTCATTCAGGTTGGGTACCCGTCAGGTCGGGTTTTTTTGTCATCTCTAATTCAGTAAGATGTGGTGATACTAGTAGTGGTGTAGTCGGTAAGCTGTAGTGGTGGTCGTCGTGTTGGTGTTAGGGGTGGCTGTGGAGACGGTAGTGTTGGTGGTGGCTGTTGGCGTGGAGATGGAGATGATGTCGATGTCGGTCTCGGGGTTGGATGATTTCTGTGGAGATGGGGTCGACAGTGGTGGTGGTGGAGTTCAGTGGTGGTAGGCTACGGATTGGAGGTGAAGCTCTTCTGGTGGTGGTGGTGGTGGGGCCAGATAGGATTGTGGTTGATTGTGACTTACAAATTCTTAAGTTCAATAGTGAGTTTACAAATTTAAAAAAAGAAAGAAAGGTGTAGCCCACATCTTAAGGGTCCTCACCTGTCCTACCCTACTCTCGGCTTTGGTGAAGGAGGTAAATCGCAAGATATGCTTCCGAGGGTGTAGGGTAGGAAGCTTGTCTTTTAATTTCGCTTACCAAGAGTCTCATCCATATTTCAGGATTCGAACCCTCACCACGGCAGCTACAAGTTAGGTTGGAGACTTTCCACATTCTCCTTTCATCACTTGGAGATATGCCCCGGGGGCGACTTTACAAATTTTCAGTTGTGATCAATTAAGTTGAAATTTGTGACCATAAAATAAGTTGTGATTTATAAAATTCGAGATTTGTGACCTAGAAATAAATTGTTACCTGATAACTTGGCAAAATTGTAACCGAGAAAATAAGCCGTGATCGAATAATTTGTAATCGAGAAATAAATTGTGTCCTATATAATTCATGATTTGGTCGAAAAATAAATTATTACTAATTAATTTAATAATTTGTGACCTATAAGATTTTTGATTTGTGACCGTAAAATAAGTTAAGATTGATTGTGACCAATAAATCTTTATTTTGTAAATAGTGAATAATGTGTGACCTAAAAATATTTGTACTTGTGACTAAATTTATAATTGTAACTTTAAAATTTTAAGTTGTGACCAATTACGTTGAAATTTGTGACCATAAAATAAGTTATGACCTATAAAATTCGAGATTTGTGACCTAAAAATATGCTGCGACCTTAGAACTTGACAAATTGTGATCGAGAAATAAGTCGTGATTGAATAATTTGTGATCGAGAAATAAGTTGTGACCTATAAAATTTGTGATTTGTGACCTAGAAATAAATTGCGAACTATATAATTCATGATTTGGTCGAGAAATAAATCATGACTCATTAATTTTAATAATTTGTGGCATATAAATTTTGTGATGTGTGACTGTAACCATAAATTGTATATAATTGTGATCTTAACATATTTAATTACCTATTTAATTAATAAAATATATTTAATTATTTATTTTTGTTCAAAACCTGATTTTTGAAAGAATGCACCCAAGTTTCTTGGATTTGAAACCTTATCTTTCAAAAATCTTGCATTAATTCTATCAGATTTAAAGTTGAGGACCATCTATTATAATTATAATTTTCTAAAAGCATGGACTCAACTTTTATTTGAGGAAACCGGGGTTTTTACTGTTGTGATTAATGATTAACAGCGTTGAGTATCCCTATTTACAAAATGGTAATTACACCATACCCTGCATTTCAACTAGCAATTTCAAATAAATAATCTTCTAGGTATTTATACTAAAATTGGGTGGTTAATTACCACACCCTATCCTCATCCCACACAATTACAAACCCTAAATCATTTTTAACTTCATTCTCTATCTATCTTCTCCTATCAAGTATCAACCACTCAGTCAACAGATTACGACGAGCGTCGGTTGACCATGCAGTGGCCATGGCTATTTATAGCCCGAGGCGATGGCTATTTGTTGGAGGGAATAGTTGCACCAAAGATAAAAATACCTTGTCCATAGATGATAGGATCAAAGCTGGAGGTGTCCACATTAAAATATACAAAACAGGAGATGGTATTGGAAGTAGGACGTGTTAAGCCTAGTTTGGTTCTGTCACAAATACTTTAAGTTGGTTCTTGAGACTCCTCATGCTTAATAGTTTAGAAAATTCAGTTTCATGATGCGTAATGATAAGTGTGCTTTACACACTTATTTAGTTCCTAAATTAGTAATTTAATTGACAAATTGAGCAAATATCTACCCATAAATTGTGTTTATCTTGTACAATTAAGTACAACCTCAATTGGAAAGAAAATAGACAAGATTGGAGAGCAATTGTGCGAAAAGAAGAGCAATTTCGATGTCCAATGACTTAATTGAAAGAAATCAAAAGTTTGGAAACTCAATTGCAACATCTCAGAAAGTGGAGGACTAAAGATGCAAATTTTTAGGGGCATACTTGTAATAAAAGTCAAAATTCGAGGACTAAATTGAAGAAGACCAGAAGTTGGAGGACCCAATTGCAAATCATGGAAAGACGGATCTGCAGGTGAACCACGCGATCGTTGGATCTATCATATCGTGTTCGCGAACAAGGCCACAGATCCAACCCGAGAGATTTCAGCTTAACCACGCGATCGCGAGGCACTCAGCCACGCGATCGCGTAGGCAACTTTCTGGTCAATACCGGATTTTATTTTCCGTTTTTTTTATTTGTAGTAAGGCCGCGTTGGCTCGTATGGGACACGTTTTTTGGAGCATTTTAGGTCAGATTTTTGGGAGTATAAATACTCCCATTTCTTGATACTTTGAATCCTAATTTCCTCCTCACAAAACCCTAACCTCTTTTTCTCTATTTTCTTCTTCTTTTCTTTTCTTTTCTTTGTTTGTAATTTAGTTTGTAGATTATTTTTGATTTCAAAGTTTTAGTCACCATTGAAGCAAGGAAGCAAGAAGTGAGGTGAAGATTCAAAACAAAGTTCAAGAAATTTTGTGGCAAAAACTCAAGGGAAGTGATTTATTTCATTATCTTGTATTTTTAATCTTTGATTTCTATATCTTGTGATATATTTTTGTAAACCTCAACTTTTGTGCAATATTTATATAATGGGTTATTTGTTTTATGTTGGGATGATTGATGTAGCTTAACTTAGTTTAAGTAATTTTAATGTTTGTTTATTAATGTTGAGCTTATTTCATGTGTGTTTGTTATTGAGATTATTCCATGTATTTGATTGATCACCAAATATATGTTTTGTGAAGTGTATGATAATCGAGAGATATTATGCATTTTAGACCAAATAACAAATGCTCTAGGTTCTTATTAAGGATAGAGATATACCTTAAACCCTAGATGATCTATTGAGCTATTTTCACAAAGAGTTAATGCAATTGATTGGGTCTTAATCGACATAGAGATATAGTAGGTTAAACCAATTGATTAGGGTTAATTTTACTCGAGAGAGGTAATTAGCTAAGCTTGGAAAATCGGGTCTAACATTGTAAATGAGTAATTTATTAATTTGCATGCGTTGAGAAATAACTTAAGCAAGAGTTAAGTGAAATCATGAATCCCAACTATTTTATCTTCCATTTTCCTTATTTTAATTTAGTTTCAAACTAGTTTCTTTAATTTAAAATTTTCCAAAATCCATCTTTTTAATTGTGTGTTTCTCTTTATTGTTAGAATTAAATTAATTAAAGTTGTATAATCTAGAGTATACATTCTTCATGGGATCGACAATCCGGACTCAAAAAGTCCACTTTATTACTTGTACGCGACCCGTGCGCTTGCGGTACACTATATTTTGAGCGAACACGTGATTTGAGATACCAAACGAAGTCGTAATCTTATGTTCTTGGTACCATTTCAAAGTACTCATAGAGTACATTTCTGTACATATTACAACGTAAGAAATGGATAACCATAGAGGAAGATATGGACTTTCGAAGTAGGCTGCTAAAAATTGTTTTCTTTATCGTTTCGACAAATTACTAACTTTAAAATTTATCCAAGGGCTAACCGTTGATTTAACTTAGAAATCATATTCTCAAATATCGTTCTGAGAACTTATCCGTAAATATATCACACGTATTAAAAGAAGGTCGGAAATGATCAAACAGGTCCATGAAAAAGGGGACATTAAAATACTTATTTATCGTAATTTTTATTATTTAATATTTTTCTTTTTTCTTTCTTTAAATCTCATTTTTCTTTCTTTACATTGCAAAATAATTAAATAAATTATAAATACTTTTATTACGTCATGATGAACAATGAAGGACGTCAAATTTTTTGAATCGTTACAGCCTGAGTCAGGCATGTAAAAGGAAATTGATGATTATTGTGTCTTGGGAATGTTCAATGGACAATTTTTGGAACAACAAGAATAAAAGAGCTGGAAAAAAAAATCTCAGGATGTTTTTATTCTCTCAATTCCAGATAACTCCTTTCGAAGATTTATAAAACACATGGATACATCCAATGATATGTTGGATATTGGTTTGATAAGTCGAAAAATTGGTTAAGTATTGAAAATCGACTAAAGTGATTTCGTGTCGATTTCGACCAAATATTCAAACCCGACTGAATCCGTTTAGGCAAATTAGTTTGCCACTTCGTCGCTTCGGAGTGCACAAACGGGTGCGATCGCATGGTTTGAATACTGTACGATCACATGTCAACTAATTAAATCTTGGTTTGGCGTAAAGTTATGCAGTCGCTCGACTTATAAGCATACGGTCATACGGTTGTCCGGAAAGGTGTGTCTTTTGGAAGAGTTGCATGATTTGGTTCCCACCACTTCGTCCACAACCTTTCACACTCTATAAATAGGACTCTTGAGGTGTCCTATTTCACACACCAATTCCTTTTTCTTAATCAAAATTTCTTGCCTTTTGTTGCATAATTTTTGATATTCTTGTTCATTTCATTTTTGGAGTACAAAAGCCATAATTTCGGTTCGTTATACTTGTGTTTTGAAGTGCTACAAATACAAGTAGTAGTCCTTATATCTTGGGAGTCGATTGTCATAATCCGTAGGCACCGTTGCGGGGCAAATTCGACTTAAGGATAAAGTGTTCAACACTTGCCTTGACTTTGTCTCTTTCTTCTCTTTTCTTGTTTTTCTTGTCGTTACTCCGTCCATTTGCTGGCACGGATTTCATATCTATATATTCTATTTCTTTGGCGTCACTATATACAAAATATTCCAACGTGATATATAGCATTAGTTCATCATTTTCTTATTTCTTTCATCCTTTTAATGTAGTCTAAAACTTTTAGGTTTGTACGTGTGTTCTACAAATTGCAATTGATATTTGTCCAAGAAGGACTATCCATACTCGACATAAACATGTTCATGATGTGGTTATAACTGACTTAACATTGTACTTCAACTTTCAGACGGTCATTCTTACAATTTGGGAAACTTTCATTGATAGAGATTGCACTTTACTAAGTCAATTTATATAAAAGATTTCGGTTATATGGAAAATGAAATAATATTGGTTTCTTCTTTCAATGGTAAATGCTCTATTTTATTCTGTTTACAATAAAATGCAGCAGTGTTGAAGAACATGTTATTTTTTTCACACTTCTCAAGAACAAATCAACGGATCTTCATTACTCATAAAACCTTATTCTCACTGCAAGCCTTTCTAAATCAACTAAAAGGAATAGTTATTTTTTCATTTACTTTGCATTTGATGAAGAAATAAATAAAGTCATTGTACGTAAATTTAATGTGCAATCACATTAAATGATGTTCTAAACTATAAATTTTCTTATTAAGGAATTGAAACTCTGTTGTTTATAATATACACTGCGCGCCTTAATTACATCAATGTTAATTACACATTTATTCTTACCTATAGGATAACCTTCACATAATGGTAGTTCTTTAGATACTATACTGCTACGATAAAAATAAATTTATAGATTCTCTCTTAGAGACCATCCTCCATTTTTGTACCCATGGCCATAGCTAATGACTTTTATAACAACAAGGTGTCAGATAATCCTAGAAAAATTAAATGAGATAGCAGTACTGAAACCATACATTATCCTAAAACCATCAAAACTCTCCCTTCTAATACAAAACAAGTGCACAGACATCAAAGATATTCAAGGTTTCACTTTCTAATGGTAAGCAATTCTCTTTATTAAAATTTACATTATGAATACTATTACACAAGTACCTTTCAGATTCTCTAAATCACCAATGTTTATTGTCAATGGCGGAATCCAGGAATATCATCCAGCTAGAGCGGTCATTGACCGTTGACTAACGATCGTCAACAATCACAATAACGAGATTGTATATATTATTTATTAAATAATATTAAAATTCTATAATCAATATATAAATGCACTGTAGTTGTAATATAATACTAGTTAATCACCCGTGCGATGCACGGGAAGAAACGTTTGGATAAAGATAATTCAATATGAAATTAGATAAATCCTTTTCATAAAATAAATAAATTTCACAAATAAGAGATAATATCATCATTTATTGATTTCATATGACTACAAATTCTGGAATACTTCTTTGTACACAACGTTGTTTGTTGATTTTGTTGTTCTTCCTTTCTTATCACAAATCAATATCTTTAATCTGGAACGATTTGTCACCCTAGAAATCGCAACATAAAGTTATCCATGTGTAAGCACTATTCGTTTAAGAAGAAGTTCCACGTGCAAGAATGATTGTCCATGACTCTTATTGATAGTCATGACATATGACACCATCAATAGAAATTGTCTTATTTGAAATCTAATAAGTATCCTAGAATCAGAAGGGTTCGACGATAACATTGAAATAAAGAACTTGTGTCTTGCATTGATGCCAGAAAAAAATTGACCTTCTAGAACATGGTCGCCAAGTTTTGTAACTACAACCTTGTTCCATTACTCAATCCCTGTGTATGATCAATATTTCTCAGAAAGAACTTGTGTCCTCACTTATCTGTTGCAAAGGTCCACCACGTGGCGCAATAGTGATATCAATGTGTCCAGGTAATGTGTCAAAATCCACAGACAATCTATTCGGCAATTTCATCGACAATAGAAAAATCATATTGGCCATCATTGGTCTCCCACCAACCAATAAGTATAAGTCTTAAATTTGAAGTGTTTCATCAATCATCTTTTCTCAAACCGACCTAAATTGCCTTAACAATTTATTTATTTGTCTAGCATATCCTTCGAATCAGAAACTATTAAATCATGCAACATAGAATCGCTTGATTCACTCCTACCCGGGGACATTAAAAGACATAAATTAAATTTTAGAATATCACAACAAAATTATCCGTAAACAATATAAATATAAAAGCAATAAATACATAATACGTACCTCACGACCCTTTTTCTGCTTTCAACCTCATTCACATTGTCAACAATGTAAAGCGAGCAAATTGCAGAGCTGAACCATCATCAGGAAATAAACTCTCAATCTTATGGCAATTTTGATCGTGTAATCTGAAGAGGGGAGGCCATCTACCATCATTTAGCTCAGTATCTATTCCCCCATAGAAGTGAATGAAAACATCATATTATATGTCCGAATGTTCTCAATGGAATTTTTAATCCTGTCTCCTTGTCATATAGCAAATCTTTCAAAATTAGAGGATGATCTTCCATAAGAGAAATATTCACTTTCTCTTGTATACAACAAAGTAGGGGTGACCAAATAAACCGCAAAATCGAATTAAACTACAACAAAGGATTAAATGTAACTTTCTATAAAAATACTAATTAAGTTAATAGAACGCAATACAAATGAGCTCAAATTTTTAGATGTACTAAATAACTAAAAAATAAGATTATTTATAAAAAGTTTTATACAATAAGATTTATTTAGTATTAGATGCGTGATACAACTTCGATATAATTTTGAACTGAAAATTTTGCATTGAATTTGTATGACTGCACACAAATACTTATTTGCAAAATTCAAAACATTAAAAGATAAAAAAAAAAAAATATGAAAAGAGAAGTTTAAACACAAATAATCAAATATAAATAAGTAAAAAAAATCTCCATAAAAATATTTAAGTGGAAGTAACAGTGTGAACACAATAAAAGTTGAGTTTTGATATTTGGAGTGTGAAAGCAATAAAAGTTGAGTGTGAAAATAAATGAAATATATAATATATTATATTATATTAAAAAAATCACAAAAAGTTGTGTCAAATTGGCTGAAAATTCTCCTAAATTGATTAAATATTCGATATAAATATAAATGAAAATTCGATATTAGATTTGTATGACAGAACGAAATTATTCATTCATAAGATTGATACCAATAAAATATCACAATTATTGAAAATAATTATTTACGTATTAAATGTAACTTTCTATAAAAATACTAATTAAATTAATAGAACGCAATACAAATGAGCTCAAATTTTTAGATGTACTAAATAACTAAAAAAATAAGATTATTTATAAAAAATTTTATACAATAAGATTTATTTAGTATTAGATGCGTGATACAATTTTGATATAATTTTGAACCGAAAATTTTGCATTGAATTTGTATGACTGCACACAAATACTTATTTGCAAAATTAAAAATATTAAAAGATAAAAAAAAATTATGAAAAGAGAGGTTTAAACACAAATAATCAAATATAAATAAGTAAAAAAAAAATCTTCATAAAAATATTTAAGTGGAAGTAGCAGTGTGAACACAATAAAAGTTGAGTTTTGGTCTTTGCAGTGTGAAAGCAATAAAAGTTGAGTGTGAAAATAAATGAAATATATAATATATAATATTGTATAAAAAAAAATCACAAAAAGTTGTGTCAAATTGGCGGGAGGAGTCGATATTAGATTTGTATGACAGAACGAAATTATTCATTCATAAGATTGATACCAATAAAATATCACAATTATTGAAAATAATTATTTACGTATTAAATGTAACTTTCTATAAAAATACTAATTAAATTAATAGAACGCAATACAAATGAGCTCAAATTTTTAGATGTACTAAATAACTAAAAAAATAAGATTATTTATAAAAAGTTTTATACAATAAGATTTATTTAGTATTAGATGCGTGATACAATTTTGATATAATTTTGAACTGAAAATTTTGCATTGAATTTGTATGACTGCACACAAATACTTATTTGCAAAATTAAAAACATTAAAAGATAAAAAAAAATTATGAAAAGAGAGGTTTAAACACAAATAATCAAATATAAATAAGTAAAAAAAAAATCTTCATAAAAATATTTAAGTGGAAGTAGCAGTGTGAACACAATAAAAGTTGAGTTTTGGTCTTTGCAGTGTGAAAGCAATAAAAGTTGAGTGTGAAAATAAATGAAATATATAATATATAATATTGTATTAAAAAAAATCACAAAAAGTTGTGTCAAATTGGCGGGAAATTCTCCTCCTTTAATATTAAGTAAGATGAAAAATATAATCCAATACAAATCATAAGAGGAAAAAATACGTGATATAAATTTTATAAATTACAATTCACAAATCCAATCATCTATAATATAAGTATATACAATAATCATTCACATGATATACCAATAATCTTACTTCACAATTCACAAAAAGGCTCACAAGTGACAAGAAAAAATTAATCAAAATTAACAAAAAAAGAGGCAAAATTTTGCTAACCTCTCACTCGGATTCAGCTTGCCTACCCATTGGAAGACACTGCATATTTCTTGCCATCTACTTGTGTTGGGGCAAATTAACTCAATATAAACTATTATTAATTTATTATCAATTAAGAATTAGTCTGGCTATTCAAATAGAAAATGAATGAAAATTAAAAAGGTTTTCACTAATAATATAAATTATTGACAAATTTCAAGCCATAAGTTTAACAAAACTACCAAAATCAAGTACCCAACAAACCAACATTAAATAGCATATTAGAAAACCAAAATTCAGATTCCCAAGCAAAGCAATATATTTTATCAAATGAAATCATAAATAGAAATTTCAAAATGAATTAACAAAATACCAAATAGAAATAACAGTAACTGGTGGCGACAAGCAGAGGCAACAGGTCGCGCGGCGGTCTCTGCAAATAGAAGACAAGGATTGCTTGTGAGTAGGCTGTGCCACAATGGTATACTACTCCAATCGTGTTTCCTTTTCTTCTAGAAAAATTAAATGAGATAGCAATACTGAAACCATACATTATCCTAAAACCATCAAAACTCTCCCTTCTAATACAAGACAAGTGCACAAACATCAAAGATATTCAAGGTTTCACTTCAAATGGTAAGCAATTCTCTTTATTAAAAATTACATTATGAATACTATTACACAAGTACCTTTCAAATTCTCTAAGATTATGTTTGTTAAGAATTTTTTGTTTAAAATTTTTTTTTTTTTTTTATATTTTCTAGGTAAGATGCGTGGTTGAAAAGTGAAAAGAAAGAAAATATGTGTGGATAAAAATTGATTTGAAGAATTATGTTGTAAAAAATATGTTTAAAAATATGTTTGACAAACAGAGGCTAAATCACCAATGTTTATTGTAGCAAAAGTACTCTAGGATAAAAGCTCGAGCTTCTGTGAAAATTGAACGGCCTTCTTTATGGTATTTATCATGCAATAAGTGCAACGGGGTCTCGAATGTAACTAAGGTAATTGCATCGCAAATGTCGGCACTAGTCTATACATCTATATAATAATAGGATAATTGTCTCCATTTTACACACATAGTTTTCCACCCAAAATAACTTTCTAAATCGGAAAACATTTTTTTCCCAAAAACAAGCAAAAAAAGGACATTAAATATTTTGAGCACCTGCAATTTTAATCGTTTCTTTAATTTTGAAAAATAAAATAAAATTGACACACACACACACACACACACACACACACACATATATATATATATTGAAGTTTTTATAAAATATATGTAATCAATACATTAAAAATTAAACTTAATAAAAAATTAAAATTTACTGAAAAGAAAATTGGTGATGAAAATCGAAAAATTTTCAGCGAAAAATGCAAATAAAAGTAAAACAAATTTAATACAAAAAAATTAATTAAGTGTCAAACTTTAAGACGTGTGGTTCACTAGGGTATTGTTTCTTTTTATATTTTGATTTGTTTTCTCTTTTTTAAAATTTCAAATTCGATAATATATTGTAATAAAATGTTATTTGTACTATATTTTTTATTTGATATGATTTTATAATCAATATATTTTCATGAATTTTAAATTATCATGTATAGAAATTATATGCATCGCACGGGAGAAATACTAATTATATTTATATTACAAAGAGACTAGAAAATTAGTGCAAATCCTAAAATGTAACCCTAATAAATGCTTTAAAATAACACTCCCATACCCGACTAAATATTCATAAAAATTCAAGAACTCGTGTCCTATTATATTATCATGAAAGCCTAAAAATAGATGACGAAATTCAAAAATTAATATGACAATCGCTCTGTTTAAAAAATCCAAAACTAAACCAATAACCCAAAAATAATTTTTAGTACAAGAAGAACTTGTATGAACATATTTATATAGAGGCAAAACAACATCAGACATATCAAAATAACTCTTGGACTCTAAGGCTATGTTTGATTGGAAACATTAATTTTTCAGGAAAATATCAAATCAAGAAAAAGATTTTTCACCTTTTTGTTTTTTATTATAACATTTGGCTTAGAAAACATTTTATAGGTACAAGCATATAAAGCACAAAATGCATATTTTCCCAGGCTTTCTATGTCTGAAGTTTCTAGATGAGTAAGAAAAAAAAAAATCAATAGTTACAATTCTACGTATATGGAACAAAAATTCATGGATTAAACGATAACCAATACGAGGAATTTTTAGTATAGGTTAAAACTCTTAGGCTCTGTTCTCTTTACTATTTTGAGGTCGTTTTCTATTTTTATTTTCAAAAATGATTTTATTTTTATTGATAAATGGACTCTGATGGTTTTAAAAGAACTTGCATTTTCTGAATTTTAATAGAATTAGAGCTTCCTCAAATCCCGAACATAACCAAGCTGAGTTAATATAAACTCTTAATGCTCATATTAGTGTGTTGCATATATGTAACCATATTTTCAGTGTATTGTGAAATGAAATTTGAATTTGTGTCAGTAGTATTCTGCAATTAAATTAATTAAAAATAGTTTAAATAATATTCTGCAAAATTTCAAACAAAACGTGTTTTCCAACTTTTCATTTTCAAAAACAGTTTTTAGAAATGACAAACCAAACGCATTTTCAGCAAATTTGAAAATAAAAATAAAAACAGGAAACACAAAATATTTTCGAAAATGAAAATACGAAATAAAATACAAACAGAACGTCACCTTAAATTCTAGAATTTTATTGTGAATGTAAAGTAATTTAGCTATGACATGGAATTGTTGTAACTATAAACCCGATCAATATAAAATCGAATCAAATTTCAAGTTTTCAACTATATAAAACCCAATTCAATTTTCAAAACAAACCACCCAAGTTATAAAAATCTTAACCATTAAAACAATAAATAATTTTTTTCCCAGTGAAAATTACATACCCGAAGTACAGAAGCAGACGAGATACAATAAAGAGTGAGGAATTGAAAAGGCAATGTAACATACATTTTCCAAGAAATTTAAATGAGAAAATAATATAAAATTTAGAAGGGTATTACATCCAAAAATGTTTCTCCTAAAAAAGTATTTAGATGCCAATTAAGAATTACAAAACATTTAGAAGTGCATATAGGTCTAAAAATGTTTATCCTCTCTCCAGTTAAATGAACAAGAGGATTTATTGAATATAGATTAAAATTCTCATATTCAAGAGTTTTATTTTGAATAAAAGATAATTTAGCTATGAAATGAAACTGTTGAAACTATAAGCCTAATCGACATAAATTTGAATAAAATTTCAATTTAAAAACAATATTAAGCAAAACTCAATTCAAATTTCAAAACTAACAAATAGGAATGTCAAAATAGCTCGTGGACTTGGGCCGTTCACGCTCAACTCGTAAAAAGCCTAATTAGCAAATTGCTCGATTCGCTGCTTGGTTAACTGAGTCGATAATCGGTCGAGCTTCAAAATGGAAGGCTGACCCAAGCCTTAGCCGGCCCGGCCGACCCGATGAATGGGCCAAAATGGCCTGTTCAAAAAAGGCAGGCCCAGTTGCTTCTATGCTACCTAGCTAACTGCTAGGTAGCAATAAATGAATTTTTTCCCCAAAAATTTGCATACCCGAAGTTGAGAGAAGCCGGCAAGATACAATAAAGAATGAATTAAGAAAGAAAGAACGACACACTGTTTAGAAGGGAATGTAATAGACATTTTCCAAGAATTTTTTTAAATGAAATAATTTTTAGGGCCAATTAAGAATTACAAAATATTTTGAAGGTGTTTACGTCTAGAAATGTTTCTCCTAAAAAAAAATTAGGGGACAATTAAGAATTACAAAAATATTTAAAAGGATATTTACATCTAAAAATGATTATCATCTCTTCAGCCTTCTATAGGAAAAATATTTAAGATAAGTATAAATTAGTTTCACACCTATGCGATGCACGGACATATTCATTAAAAGAGTATAATGTGCTGTCACAGAATAATGAAAAAAAAAATAAAAAAAGTAACAACCATTAATCCTCGTGTTATGCTTTTAGTTTGCCCATCAATCATAGACATTTCCTTTTCTTGGGTAATTCAGGTAATAATAGATCTTTTTGAGTGTGTGTGAAAATCTGAGGTTATTTGCGTCACTGGTGCAAGGTAATCACATGGTGTTTCCAGTAAAGATCAATATAGATTAGTCATGTTTTCGTATCTTTGCAATTATCCATCTTTCTGTACCAATTTTGTTATTCTTCCATGTTACAATTTATTATGTAGCTTCATAGCTATACGTTTCATTCATGATAAATGAGAATATATATATATATATTATGCATCACATATTCTATATATTGTACTCTTATTCTCAGTAATGTTATCTTCCCATTGAGCTCAACGGAAGTCAAGTAAAGAATAAGCATGAATAGCAGTTGATTACACTCTGAGTACCAATGTTTTTTCCCCCTTTCTAAAATGCACTGTATATTTCTCAAAAAGTTTATCCAACACAAAGCTCCTGCTCCGCCCTCCCCTCCAACTAAAAATAAATAACTTTCCGAAACTATAAAATTGACAAAAAAGAAGAAGATGAGAATTGTGAAAATGAGTAGGCAAAATTGATAGATTAAACAGAAATTAAAACTGAATATTTAATTACGTCTAAAACTTAAGAAATCCATTTGCTAACCTGCCAAATCATACATATCATTTATTCAATCCAAACATAGGCTTATATTCGAATCCTGGTACCCAAAAAAAAATGTAAATTTCGTGTGATTCTTTCATCCTAGTGAGCCCCACAAAAATATAATATTCTAGCTTGCATAAAATAAAATACAATAAAATGAGGAAAAATCTATTTCAACAACCCTATTTAAATAAATAGTTGAACAATCCCTACTCAAAATTACCAAAATACTCTCGTTTTCACTTATATTATCCTATTAAGACACCCAATCAAATTCGTGCCTATTTATGATCCTCATTCACTTCACAAAAAAAATTACTAAATTAGAACCTTAAACAAAGTGTAGCACCCTGAAAATTTATAGGACTGAGGAGTGAAATTCTCATAAATCATGATGATAGCAATTAATTTTGGCGTTTAATTTAGATTTGATTGAGGTTGGAACTCAATTAGACTAAGGTAGTGTTTGATATGCCCATTTGTCATGAAACTTGTAAAACTTTTTCCAACTTTTCACCTTTTATTGTTGTTTAATACACTATTGTCTTGGAAAATCATTTCCTACTTTTGTACTTTGCCTTGTTTTGATGGAAAATCAATTCTCAAGACTTAGGCGATAAATGATTTCCTACTTTACTTGGCAAATATTAAACGCTACGTTTGATCATTTTTCTTGTTGTTAATTGGCTTATTTTTTCTTAAAAAATTAACATTATTATTATCATCAAGTACAATTGTGTTTAAAAAGTAAAATAAATAAATAAATAATTTGATTAAAATACCAAAATTTTGCATTATTTTCCTATGAAAAATAATGTCAATCAAATACCAAAACTTGAAAAAAATTTCACTTTTTTCACATAAAAAATTAAATTAATCAAACACATTAAGATCGTGTTTGATTGACCAATATTTTCCATGGAAAATGGAATTTGTTTTCCAATTTTCACTTTGGCTTTTTTGATATGTAAAAACTTTCATGGAATTTGATTTCTTGGCATGGGTCACATCATCTCCAATTCCTTGTTTTCAAATAATTCATTTTCTAGCCTAGATAGGAGTTTTTATTTTCTAGTGAAAATTTTGTACCATTTTTGTCACTGATCATTTTTATTATTGTTAATTAATTTATTTTTTTCAGAAATTAACATTATTATTGTCAAGTACAAATGTGTGAAAAAATAATTTTTTATTTATTTATTAAAATAGCTAAATTTTGATTTACTTGTTATGGAAAATAATGTCAATCAAACAACAAAAGTTAGAAAATTCTCCACTTTTTCATTTAGAAAATTAAATTAATTAAACACATTAAACTTCCAATTCCTAGGAATTCAATTTCCTTGAATTCATTTTCAATTCTTTTTCTTTCCATCCAAATTCCACAATCGCTGTCAAACACAGTCTTATAAATTATTTGAAATCAATTGTAATAATTGTGTTTACGCTAATATAAATATTTGAGTAAACTTTCTACATAATGATCACATTTGATATTGATTTTAAAGAGTTTATTTGAAGAAATGATTTTTTGAATAATGATTTTTAAGAGAATGTGTAGTGAAAAGTAAGAAATCTTTTATGAATTTACGTGTAATATTATTTTATTGATAAATATATAGTTAAAAACAAGAGAAAAATATATTTTGTTTTTAATGAGACTAAAAAGGGTATAGAAAAGTAGTAAAATTTATAAATTGTAATAATTGTGTTGAAGAATATATGCTTAGTTAAAGTAATTGCTAAGTACCCGAATATAAAAAATGAGGTTTAGAACAATGGGTACCAAACATGGATTTTAAAAAATATCGAACACACGCGAGAAAAAACAGTAATAATATATGTTGTTATCGTTATTTGTATATTTTGATTATGGTTACCTCAGAAATATAAATAAATCGATTTATAATTGCTACAATGTTATCTAAAAGTGCTTAATGACATTTCTTAATAATTACTTTTACCTAGAAATCTCTGTTTGGTTTTGTTTATAAATAATTTATTGAAATAAATAGTGTCTTTAGAAGAATGTGTGATTAAAAAATAGAAAATATTTTTTAGATTTATATATAATATTAGTGACTTTTCATAGAATGTTTAGTTAAAAAATAGAAAATATTTTTTAGATTTATATGTAATATTATTTTATTGATAAAGTTTGGTTAAAAAAAAGAGAAACAAAATTATACACACGATTTTTAAACTAGAATATTAATCTTCTTGATTATTTCTTTATGATTTTAACATAGAACTAATTTGAAAATATTATGAGAAATTACACAAAATACTCTAAAAATATAACTACTTACATTAATACACTTAACTAATTAAAATGTTTAATCACCGTAAAATATACGGTGTAAACAGAAAGCTAAAAATCAAACCCTCCTATGTGAACTCGGACACACGCCACTTCAACCCAAAAACCCCATGCTGGTGAAGACGGTGGATGCTGCAACTCTTGTAGCGAAAATAAATCAAGCCACATCTAATTCCTTACTGCTAGAACAGGTTGCCACCGTTTCTGTAGCAATTCTCATGGCGGTTTGAGGAGGCGTCGCCCATTAATCCACTGTCGCTTAGCCCTCGTGTCGGGTCGTTCAAACTGCCTCCAGGCCCACCGCCATTGTTGCAGCAGTTTTTTCTTCTGTAGCCTCTTGTGGAGTCTTCGACTTGCAATGAAGGTGACGATGAAGATGTGGAGGTTCATGAGATAGATGATAGTGATAACGCAAATGGTGGATGATGATGATGATGATGAGGGAGATTTGGGGGAACCTGCGGGTACACAGAAGTTCACAACGCTGGAGGAGAGATTGGGATAGCAATTTTGATAAATATTATTATAGTTTAAAAAGTATTTTCATGATTCTGCTGGAGCCTGGATGTTGTATGGGTATAGCAAACTTCAGTAAATAAACATGGTGGTTCTAGCAGCTTTAAGAGAGTTTGGGATAGCAATTTTAAGAAATATTATTACAGAAAAATGTCAACATATGTTTGCCTATGGAGAATTGCAAAAATTGAAAAATTAACATTCAAGTAGAAAAGAAAAAGTGGCAACGTCACTTTTTTCATACAATGTCACTTTTTAATTAGAAGAATGATTTGATAGATTATTTATCAAGTCGTTGAGAATATTTGACAGATCCCAATTTTGACATAGGTCGTTGAGAATATTTGACAGATCCCAATTTTGACATACTTTTTAAAAAAGTGATGTTCAAATAAAAAAAAAGTGACACTGAGTAACTTTTTTAAGTAAAAACTAAAAAGTGACACCGTGTCACTTTTTAATTAAAAGAAAAAGTGACAATTTGTCACTTTTTTTAAAAAAGTTTCATTTTGTCACTTTTAAAAAAATGAAAAATGACTATTAAAAAGGTGACAGGATAATTTTAAAAAAAAAATTGACATTAATTTTTGTTTAATTGAAAAAGTGATATTCAAGTAGAAAAATATGACAAAATGTCACTTTTTTTCCAAAAAAGTGACATAGTGCCACATTTTAGTTAATAGAAAACGTAATAAAATGTGACATATTTTAGTTCACTTTTAGTTCAAAGAAAATAGTGATAAAAAGTGACACAATGTCACTTTTTTTGAGATTGTGTAATGAATATTGCAAAAATTGAAAAAGTGACATTCAAGTAGAAAAAAATAGTAAAGTGTCACTTTTTAATTCAAAGAAAAAGTGATAAAAAATGATATTGTGTCACTTTTTTTAAAAAAAAAAATGAGAAAAAAAAAGTTGCATTATATCACATTTTAGTTTTAAAAAGAAACATTTTGTCATTTTTTCTTAAAAAAGAGTGGCATTTTATCACTTTTTTATTAAAAAAAAAAAGTGATAAAATGATAAAAAGTGACATTGTGTATTAGGTCATTTTTTATTTAAAAAGTGATAAAAAGAGACATTGCTTCTTGTGTCACTTTTGTATTAAAAATTGAAAAAGTAATATTCAAGTAGCAAAAAGTAACAAAATGTCACTTTGTTTTACTAAAAGTGACATCGTATCATTTTTTAATTAAAAGAGAATGCAAGTTAAAACAAAAATTGATAAGGAAAAAAAATGGCATTGTGTAATGTATTTATTAATGTTTGTGGACTTATGTAATTTCTTAACCAATGATGAATATTGAAAAAAATGAAATTGACCTTCAAGTAGAAAACAATGACAGATTTTTCACTTTTTAGTTGAAAGAAAAAGTGATAAAAAGTGACATTATGTCACCTTCTTTTTTCCTTTTTTTTTTTTTTTAAATAGGCACAATTATTCCAATATTTTGAATAAACTTAACAAGTCATGAATTTATTCTAAGATTTTAATTTATGTTTTATTGAGAAAGTAACGTACGCATCAATTTTTTAAAAATAAGTGACATTATGTCACTTTTTTAAAAAAGTGACAAAATTATTTAAAAAAATGATAAAAACATTAAAAAAAGTGACGCACATGATTTCACTTTTTTTAAAAAGTGACAAAATTAGTAAAAAAATGACAAAAACATTAAAAAAGTGACGCACATGATTTACAAAGTATTTTTACTTGGGGTATTAACACAAATATCTTTATTTTTGGACCATTTACAAAAATACACTTTTAAAATTTTTAGGAAGTAAAAATACTTTGTAAATATTGAGTGCCACTTTTTTAATATTTTCGTCATTTTTTTATTAATTTTGTCACTTTTTCAAAAAAGTGACACAACGTCACTTATTTTTAAAAAAATGATATGTACTTTACTTTTTCAATCAAATATAAATTAAAATCTTAGAATAAATTCATAACTTGTTAATTTTATTCAAAATATTGGAATAATTGTGCCTTTTTTTTAAATTAAAAAAAAAATGACATAATGTCTTTTTTTTATCACTTTTTCTTTTAACTAAAAAAAGTGACAATTTGTCACTTTTTTCTACTTGAAGGTTAATTTCATTTTTTGCAATATTCAACATTGGCTAATAACACAAACATTAATAGATACATTACACAATACCACTTTTTTTTTCTTATCAATTTTTGTTTTAATCCGCCTTCTCTTTTAATTAAAATGTAATACGGCGTCACTTTTTAGTAAAACAAAGTGACGTTTTATTACTTTTTATTACTTGAAGTCACTTTTTCAATTTTTAATAAAAAAGTGACACAAGACACAATGTCACTTTTTATCACTTTATCATTTTTTTAAAATAAAAATGTGACATAAGACACAATATCACTTTTTATCACTTTATCACTTTTTTTTTAATAAAAAAGTAAAAAAATGTCATTTTTTTTTAAGAAAAAGTGACACAATGTCACCTTTTTCTAAGAAAAATTGACAAAAGGCCAAAAAAAAAAACCTTCTACTAAATAAATCAGCTTATAAATCATACGCTGCTACCAAACGGAGATTGTCACCGTGTCACATTTTCTTACAAAAAGTGACAATGAAAGACAACATTAATAATGGAATAAAATTATCCCTCACTTGGCAGTAAATTTGACTTGATTTTGAGCACTATCGTTTATACGTAGGTCGCTGCTGATTTCTTATGTTTAGCAAGACTAAATAGCACTGTTGTATTACAAAAAAACTTACAAAATTGTTTCACTACAAACTTGATATCTAATAAGCCGTTAATGTGTCATACTTAACCAAAATATGAACACATGATGATCAACAATATACTAAATTAACATCCTAATTAAGAGCTCATGCAACTGTAAATCCAACATCATATTATGCATCATTCTTATCTTTGTCATGAAATGTATGAATATTTAACCCCAGTAACTAATCTAAACATATAAAACCTGGGGCAAAGTTTACTTGAGCAAGAAACCATTTTAACCCAACCAAAGAAAATGGTTATATCCCATTTATAATGCTTCAAATTCACCGCAGTATAAAAATTGGAATTCACCGCAGACGAGGGCTCTATCGTGGTGTCGTATTGGAATTTCAATTTTTAATAGAGAAGGAGAATCATCTGAAGACCACCATAAGCAACACCATCACTAGTCGAACTATTGCAACGGTGAAGATTCCTACACCGATCCGACTACCACTACCATAAGCGTTGTGAGTATTCCAACGACTTCGAGAAGTCAACTGACAATAAACACGAACAAAGGGAAGCAGAGATCAAGAAAATGGACATAGAAGAAAGAAATCCTATGAGAAGGAGATGTATGCGTGGATAGAATACTGTTAGAAAAATAAAAAAAATTAGAGAGGGGATAGTGAGGAAAGGGGAAAACAGTGGTTGTTTCCATTGGTGCGGTGATTTAAGTAATTTAGGACGTATTTTTACTTCCTAAAATGACTTAATTAGATTAAAAGGATATTTTTCAAATTAGTTAATTAACTAGGGTAAGTGGCGTAAATTTCCCTTTTTACTTTCTAAAAATTTTAAACTGTATTTTTGTAAATGGCCCAAAAATAAGGGTATTTGTGTTAATACCCCCAAATATTATTTTCAGACTGAAAAAATCATAATTGATTGGTTTTTTTTCGAGGGAATAAAATTTAATCTTTTTGTCGTTCATTCATATAATTGTTAATTTGATATTCTGCATTTTTCCTTATAGTGATAGTGTAACTAATTTGAAAATATATTATTAATTTATTTTTTTAAAAATAAAAATTAAATTATTAAATTTTGTTGAAAAACACTTAACTAATCTGGAAATGTTTTAATCTAAAGAACTTAAGAATATTTCTTATATTAGATATTTTTATAAATTTTATTTTTTGGAATACATTGTTCATTTATATCATTCTTGATTTTTTTATTTTTTTTGGTACGATAATTATGTAACTAATTTTTTATTTTTTTATTATTTTGGTACAATAATTATGTAACTAATTTGAAAAATATTTAGAAATATAAAATTATATCTAATGAAGTAATTACTCTGTGATTAATTTATTTTTTTGAATAATTTGGATATTTAATGTACTACTATTTTATACAAAATTTATGGTATTTCAATTTCAATTAATCGGGCGATGTTATCCACACTAGCAAAACACAAGAATCAATAAAATCACGAGCTTACAAAAATGTTGTTAGAATCATAATTTGGCCAAAATAAGGATAAAATTAAAAATAAAAAAAATCATATTGAGCTACGAAAACCAATACAAAGTTCTTTGAACGAAAAATCACAGTAGTTTACTTTGAGTTTTTACAAGGAAAAATTAATTAAAAAATAAATATAATGTATGAAACTGTCATATCTAAAAAAAAAATCGATTGATACAAAAATACGAACCAATATAGGGAAAATGTAAGTAAAAAAAACATACTATTTTGTGTGAAACAATATTCAAATCCGGAGACTTTAGATCAAATTAAAGCTTACTAGAGTTTTTTTGTTAGAATAAGTTAAGTTTTTGAAACTTTCATTTAAACATTGTTATTGAGATAGTACAAAAAATCATATAATTTATAGAAGGATTTAGCATGTCTCCTAATCTAGAAAAGATTAAAAAACAAGTATGTCATCTTTATTGATAATACACTAGTACAGACAGACACATTAGTGTCGATTGTAAAACACAATACGCGTCAGTTGTAAATGCGATGTATATGGCGCAAATGCATAAAGTCTTGACTTTACACATCGGTTGTTAGTCCAGGTCTAAAGATAAGCTTTAGGCATTGGTTGTAAATATTACAATCTACGCCTAAATATAGTCTTTAGTAGAGGTATCAATTCGGGTGGTTCGGGCCCGGTCGGCCCGTCAACATATGACCCCGGTAACAACCCGCGTCAAAAAAGCCCGCTCGCTGCTGGTTTCGGACCGACCCACAAATTCTGAACTACAACCCAGGTCCGCCCGCTAGCCCATACGGGTCGAGCCCATACGGGTCGCGATTCGTTCCGATTTGGCCAGTATGAATAAAAATATAGAATTTTTCATATTTATAATATATATATATATTTTGTTAAATTTATAAATATGAGATGAACAAAATGATAAATTCATATTTATACCATAATGTTTATATAGAATTTACATTTATATTTTATGTTATATGAATTACTTCTAAATTTACAAACTTAAATAAAATATAAACAAATAACAACTAAATGCTAAATGCATTTCTAATTATTACTATCAAAGAACATTGTGTTTCTTAGCTATTAGGGAGAAAAATAAGATTTAGCTTTAGAAATTGTACTAGTACTAGAGTTTGTAGAAGAATGAAGATTTTCAATATTACGATATTTAATAAATATATATATATATATATTTAATTTCACGGGCCAGAGGGTTAACCGTGGCCCGCTGTCCCGGGTTGATCCAGGCCGATTTTCACGGGTCTGGTCTGCCCGTCCGTTTTGACACCTCTAGTCTTTAGGCGTCGATTGTAATATTTACAACCAACACCTAAAGTGTTTTTTTTTTCATCCAGGCCGTTGCAACGCATGACCTGCAGTCACTTGGACCATGACCTGTAATCACCTGAACGTGGCATGCGGTGACCTGAACGACTCCCATTGCTCCTTAGTTATGAAATAATAAAGCTGAAAGCAATAGGAGTCATTCAGGTTCCCATTGCTCTTCAGTTACAAATCTCATACGTACCTTTATGATTTCATTACTGAAGAGCAATGAGAGTCGTTTAGGTCACCGCATGCCACATTCAGGTTATTGCAGGCCAAGTCCAGGTGACTGCAGGTCATGAGTTGCAATGACCTGGACGAAAAAAACATTTTAGGCATCAATTGTAATATTACAACCGACGCCTAAAGTCAGGCTTTGGCTTTAGGCGTCGGTTGTAATATTGCAACCGATGACTAAAGTTTATTTTTAGGCGTCGACTAACAACCGACGCGTAAAGTCAAGACTAGAGGTGTCAAGCCGGACGAACAGGCCGACCAGACTCGTGAAAACCAGCTCGAATTGACCCGGGACCGTAGGCCGACTCATGACCCTTGCGGGCGGTTCACGGGTCAAGAAGTGTGACCAGTGGGTTTCGTGGGTCAAATATTCGCGAATCGCAGTTAACCCGCTGACCCGTGAAAAAAAAAACTATTTTTATTAAATATCGTAACATTGAAAATCTTCATTCTTCTACAAACTCCAGTATAACTTCTAAAGCTAAATCTTATTTTTTGTCCCTAATAGCTAAGAAACGTAATGTTCTTTGATAATAGTAATTAGAAATGTATTTAGCCTTTAGTTGTTATATGTTTATGTTTTATTAAAATTTGCAAATTTAGAAGTAATTCATATAACATAAAATATAAATGTAAATTTTATATAAACATTTTATAGTATAAATATGAATTTATCATTTTGTTCTATTCATATTTAAAAATTTAACAAAAAAATTGTTATAAATATGAAAAATTCTATGCTTCTATTCATACGTGCCAAATTAGAATGAATCGCAACCCATATGGGCTCGACCCGGATGGGCTAGCAGGCAGCGCTGGGTCATAATTCGAAATATGTGGGCCGACCCGAAACCGGGCTGGAACCCAAAGTGGGAGATCTTTTTTCCACACGGGCCGTTACCATGCTAATTTATTGGCAGGCCAACCCGGCCCGTACCACCCGAATTGATATATCTAGTCAAGAATTTACGTGTTTGCGCCATATAAATTGCCTTTACAACTGACGCGTATTGTGTTTTACAATTGACGTGAATGAGTCTGTCTGTACTAATACGCAACTTTATAATTTCGTAATTGAAGACAAATGTGAGTCGTTCAGGTTACCGCATGCCATGTTCAAGTGATTTCATGTCATGACCTGGTCATTGCAAGCCACGTCCAGGTGTCTGCAGGTCATGAGTTGCAACAGCCTGGAAAAAAAACACTTTAGACGTCGATTGTAAATATTACAACCGACACCTAAAGATAGTCTTTATGCGTCGGTTGTAATATTAACAACCGACACTTAAATATAGGCTTTAGGCATTGATTGTAATATTACAACCGAATCGCCTCTACAATTGACGCATATTGTGTTTTACAACCGAAGCGAATGAGTCTGGCTGTACTAGTGATATCACTCCTTTATATGTTTATTAGGTATATAAAATGATTCTTTTTTAATTATAGTAAGTAATATATGTTTATTTGAGTAAAAATTATACAAAATAATTTTGTCCAATTTACGTGAGCAATGTATATTTATATAATTTATTTTTATCAATGAGGTATATAATATATTTTGTTGGGTTCAATAAATGACGGGTGCAAGATCATTCCTATTTGTTTCAAATTTCCTTCAATGTTGAACTTATTGATTCAGATGTGATGTGTTTCTTATACGAATGTATAAAATGTTAGTAATTCTTACATAAGCATATTGCATTTCTCCTATGTTCAATTATTGTGACGAAAGCAGTCTTGTGATCCTTAGATGAGCGATAGATCGACACAATTTTTGTGGTGTTGTGAAACCTTAATAATGGTTAATTGTGATTGGAGAACTACACTTTCCTAATATGATTTTGTTTGAGCGCTCGGGTTATGAACAGAATGTTGTAATGGGACCCTCTAAACTTGTCTTTACATTTTTGAACGTACAATTTCACAAAATTGTCGCTAATAAAAATAGGAACAAGACAATTATCGATCCCAATAGCAGTGTCACTGTTTTCATGGTAGCAAAGGCAGTGTCCTCCATAAGACAGTCGCCGTTGATCAGTTACGCCGATGATATGGATAAAAGATCTAGTTGGACTAGGATTTCAAAAGTTGGGATGAAAACCCCAATTGCAATTTGAGAATTTATGGAGCAAGGGTATTATATTTTCAACCATGAAAAATTAAGGATGGGTCTTCATAGCAATTTTGAACATTGCTAAAATGGACTCCATCTTTTCAATTATTAAATAAATTGGGGAAAGTTCTTGATTGAATTTTTAATTAGGGTCAGAAATGAGTGTTTGACTAAATTATAAAAGGTTTGACCTATATGAAATTGGAGCTAAGGTCTTTTTTTATTACACAAAGATTTCCATGAAAATTAAATTAATTTTACAATTCTCACTTTTGGCTTTTCTTATTGAGCACGAAAGATTAAACTAGAAAGTCTTTACTCAGTCCCCGAAGATAAATTGTAGAAGATCTCAGCGATCTCAATCCACCGAATGGAAGTCAACAAACCATAAGAGCTGGTACCAGCTGGCGTCTGCTTACCTTTTTTTGCTTGTATGGTTGTTACAATTTTGATAAACACTGCCTTCCTCTCAAATGGAGCAAAACATATCCCATGCTGGGTAAAAACTTGAGCTTTGATGGAATAATAAATCTGTCTCTTAGATCTAGTTTTAATCTGTAGTGTCTAGACTTGCCCTTACCATGGCTGATTCGATATAAAATGATTCAAACATTGCTTACTTTCAGTAGTTGTTTATATTCTAAAGCATCCATTCTACTGGCAAATTAATATCAACAACGAGTAATTAATATCAAAATTGAGGAAATAATCCTATATATGTAGTATTCCCCCATTGTAATGTTAAATGTATGATTTCCATTTAGTCTCTTCCCTATACATTAATTTTCATAAGTGAAGCCTCAAGTGGCATAGCCTGTGATGTAGTAACGACAGTCACTATAAGCTTTGGCTTTAGCCATCAGTTGTAATATTACAACAGACGCCTAAAGCTTATCTTTAGGCGTCGACTAACAACCGACGCCTAAAGTCAAGACTTTACACGTCTGTGTCATAAACATCGCCATACAACTAAAGCGTAATGTGTTTTACAACCGACGTGAATGAGCCTATCTGTACTAATACACAACTTTATGATTTCATAACTGAAGAGCAATGGGAGTCGTTCAGGTCACCGTATGCCATTTTTCGGTGATTGCATGTCAGGACCTGGTCATTGTAGGCCACGTCCAGGTGGCTGCAGGTCATGAGTTGCAATGGATTGGACGAAAAAAAAAACCACAGGCCCCGATTACAAATATTACAACCGACACCTAAAGCACTCTTTATGCAACCGACGCGTAAATATTACAACCGACGCTTAAATATAGGCTTCATTCTTTAGGCGTCGGTTGTAATATAAATATAGGCTTTAGGCTTTAGGCGTCAGTTATAAAATTACAACAGAATGACCTCTACAACTGACGCATATTGTATTTTACAACCGACGTGAATGAGTCTGTCTGTACTAGTGATATCACTCCTCTATAAGTTTATTAGGTATATTAAATTATTATGTTTTAATTATAGTAAGTAACATATGTTTATTTGAGTAAAAAATATACAAAATAAGTTTGTCCAATTTATGTGAGCAGTGTATATTTATATAATTTTTTTTATCAATGAGTTATATAATATATTTTGTCGGGTTCAATAAATGGCAGGTATAAGATCATTTGTATTTGTTTCAACTTTGCTTCAATGTCGAACTTATTGATTCAGATGTGATGTGTTTCTTATTCGAATGCATAAAATGCTAGTAATTCTGACATAAGCGTATTGCATTTCTCCTATGTTCAATTATTGTGACGAAAGTAGTCTTGTGCTCCTTACAGGAGCGATAGATCGACACAATTTTTTGTGGTGCTGTGAAACCTTAATAATGGTCAATTGTGATTGAAGAACTACACTTTCCTAATATGAATTTGTTTCAGCGATCGGGTTATGAATAGAATGATGTAATGGGACCCTCTGAACTTGTCTTTACGTATTTGAATGTACAATTTCACAACATTGTCACTATTAAAAATATGTATCCTTACCGCACTCTAGAATATTCTAGATGAAGCAAAATGCTGCTACTGGTGGATATTACTCGTATTGATCATCCCAACCTCTGTGATATGTATTGTTAGACTGAGCCTCAATTTCCATCTCCTTTACAAGGAGAAGAAAGATCGAAATGAGGAGGAGGATGTAGTACTTTGGCTCCCTACCTCTAGCTGGCATCTGCTCGCCTTTTTTGCTTGTATGGTTGTTACGATTTTTATAAACACTGCCTTTCTCTCAACTGTAGCAAAATTTATCCCATGCTGGGTAAAAACTTGAGGTTAGATGGAACAATAAATCTATCTCTTAGATCTAGTTTAATTTTGTAGTGTCTAAACTTGCCCTTACCATGGCCATTAGATATAAAACGATTCAAAAATAGCTTATATTCAGTAGTTGTTTATATTCTAAAGCAGCCATTCTACTAGCCAATTAATATCAACAACGAGTAATTAACATCAAAATTGAGGCGTTAATTGTATATATGTAGCATCCCCCATTGTAATGTAAAATGTATGATTTTCATTTAGTCTCTCCACTATATATTAATTTTCATAAGTGGAGCCTCAAGTGGCGTAGCCTGTGATGTAGTAACGAGAGTCACTACAGGCTTTGGCTTTAGGCGTCGACTAACAACCGACGCGTAAAGTCAAGACTTTACACGTCTGTTTCATATACATCGCCTCTACAACTGACGCGTATTGTGTTTTACAACCGACGTGATTGAGTCTATCTTTACTAGTACACAACTTTATGATTTCGTAACTGAAGAGCAATGTGAGTCGTTCAGGTCGCAACATGCCACGTTCAGGTGATTGCAAGTGATGACCTGGTCATTGTAGGCTACGTCCAGGTGGCTACAGGTCATGAGTTGCAATGGCATGGACGGAAAAAAAAAAACTTTAAGCCTCGGTTGTAAATATTACAATCGAAGCATAAAGAGAGTCTTTATGCAACCGATGCCTAAAGTGCTTTAGGTGTCGATTGTAATATTTACAACCGACGCGTAAATATTACAAACGACGCTTAAATATAAACTTCAGGCTTTATGGGTTGGTTGTAATACAACCAACGCTTAAATATAGGCTTTAGAATTTAGGCGTCGGTTGTAATATTACAACCGAATGGCCTCTACAATTGACGAATATTGTGTTTCACAACCGATGCGAAAGAGTCAGTCTGTACTAGTGATATCATTCCTTTATATGTTTATTAGGTGTAAGATCATTTGTATTTGTTTCAACTTTGCGTTGTACACTTAAATATAGGCTTCAGGCGTCGGTTGTAATATTACAACCTAATGGCCTCTACAACTGACGAACATTGTGTTTCACAGTATGTACTAGTGATATCACTCCTTTATATGTTTATTAGGTGTAAGATCATTTGTATTTTTTTTCAACTTTTCTTCAGTGTCAAACTTATTGATTCAGATGTGATGTGTTTCTTATTCGAATGAATGAAATGTTAGTATTTTGACATAAGCTTATTGCAATTCTCATATGTTCAATTATTGTGACGAAAGCAGTCTTGTGATCTTAGACGAGTGATCGATTGACACAATTTTTTGTGGTGCTGTGAAACCTTAATAATGGTCAATTGGGATTGAAGAACTACACTTTCCTAATATGATTTTGTTTGAGCGCTCAGGTTATGAATAGAATAATGTAATGGGACCCTCTGAACTTGTCTTTACGTATTTGAACGTACAATTTCACAACATCGTCACTAATAAAAAGCAATGAGACAATTATTGATCCCAATAGAAGTGTCGTTGCCTTCATGGTAGCTAAAGGCAGTGTCGTCCGTATGACGGCCGCCGTTGATCGGATACACCGACGATGTGGATAAAAGATGAAGTTGGACTAGGATTTCAAAAGTTGGGATGAAGACCCCAGTTGCAATTTGAGATTTTACGGAACAAGGGTATTATATTTTCAACCATGTAAAATTAGGGATGGGCCTTCAAACCAATTTTGAAAATTTTTAAAATGGGTTCTATCTTTTCAATCATTAAATAAATTGGGGAATGTTCTTGATCGAATTTTAAATTAGGTTCAGAAATGAGTGTTTGACTAAATTTTAAAAGGTTTGACTTATATGAAATTGGAGCTGAGGTCCTTTTTTAATACACAAAAATTTCCTTGAAAAATGAAATTCATTTTATAATTCTTGCTTTTGGCTTTTCTTATTGAGCGTGTAAGATGAAACTGTCGAACGCGAGAAACAAAAGAAGAAGAAGGTCAAATGGGCGATTAAGGATATGTGGAGCACCACGAAATTTCTGGTGCACTCAGAAACAGGTATCCTTACCGCGCTCTATAATATTCCAGATGAAGCCAAATACTGCTACTGGTGGATATTACTTGTATTGATCATCCCAAACTCCGTGATATGTAATGTTCGACTGAGCCTTAATTTCCATCTCCTTTACATGGAGACGAAAGATCGAAATGAGGAGGAGGATGTAGCACTTTGACTCGCTGCCTCCAGCTGGCATCTGCTCACCTTTTCTACTTGTATGATTGTTACAATTTTGATAAACACTGCCTTCCTCTCAACTGTAGCAAAACTTTTCCCATGCTGGGTAAAAACTTGAGGTCAGATGGAATAATAAATCTGTCTCTTAGATCTAGTGTTAATCTGTAGTGTCTAAACTTGCCCTTACCATGGCCATTAGTTATAAAACTATTCAAAAATAGCTTACTTTCAGTAGTTGTTTATATTCTAAAGCAACCATTCTACTAGCTAATTAATATCAACAATGAGTAATTAACATCAAAATTGAGGCATTAATCGTATATATGTAGCATTCCCCCATTATAATGTTAAATGTATGATTTCCATTTAGTCTCTCCACCATATATTAATTTTCATAACTGAAGCTTCAAGTGGCGTAGCCTGTAATGTAGTAACGGGAGTCACTACAGGCTTTGGCTTTAGGCGTCGGTTGTAATATTATAGCCGACGCTTATCTTTAGGTGTCAACTAACAACCGACGCGTAAAGTCAAGACTTTACTCGTCTGTGTCATATACATCGCCTCTACAACTGACGCGTATTTTGTTTTACAACTGACGTGAATGAGTCTATCTTTACTAGTACGCAGCTTTATGATTTCATATCTGAAGAGCAATGGGAGTCGTTCAGGTCACTACATGCCACGTTCAGGTGATTGCAAGTCATGACCTGGTCATAGCAGGGTACATCCAGTTGGATGCAAGTCATGAGTTGTAATGGTTTGGACGAAAAAAAAAACTTTAGGCCTCAGTTGTAAATATTACAATTGACGCCTAAAGATAGTCTTTATGCGTCGGTTGTAAAATTTACAACCGACGCCTAAAGCATTCTTTATGCAACCGACGCCTAAATTGATTTAGGCGTCGGTTGTAATATTTACTACCGACGCGTAAATATTACAACTGACACTTAAATATAGGCTTTAGGCGTCGGTTGTAATATTACAACCGAATGACCTCTACAACTAACGCATATTGTGTTTTACAACCGATTCGAATGAGTCTGTCTGTACTAGTGATATCACTCCTCTATAAGATTATTAGGTATATTAAATGATTATGTTTTAATTATAGTAAGTAACGTATGTTTATTTGATTAAAAATTATACAAAATAATTTTGTCCAATTTATGTGAGCAGTGTATATTTATTTAATTTTTTTTATCAATGAGTTATTTAATATATTTTGTCGGGTTCAATTAATGGCAGGTGTAAGATCATTTGTATTTTTTTTCAACTTTGCTTCAGTGTCGAACTTATTGATTCAGATGTGATGTGTTTCTTATTTCAATGCATAAAATGTTAGTAATTCTGACATAGGCTTATTGCATTTCTCCTATGTTCAATTATTGTGACGAAAGTAGTCTTGTGATCCTTAGACGAGTGATCAATAGACACAATTTTTTGTGGTGCTGTAAAACCTTAATAATGGTCAATTGTGATTGAAGAACTACACTTTCCTAATATGATTTTGTTTGAGAGCTCGGGTTATGAATAGAATGATGTAATGGGACCCTTTGGACTTGTCTTTACGTATTTGAACGTACAATTTCACAACATTGTCATTAATAAAAATAGCAACGAAACAATTATCGATCCCAATAGAAGTGTCATTGCCTTCATCGTAGCAAAAGGCAGTGTCGGCCATAAAATGGCTGCCGTTGATCAGCTTCGCCGACAATGTGGATAAAAGATGTAGTTGGACTAGGATTTCAAAAGTTGGGATGAAGACCCCACTTGCAATTTGAGAATTTACTGAACAAGTATATTATATTTTCAACCATGAAAAATTAGGGATGGGTCTTCATAGAAACTTTGAAAATTTCTAAAATGGGCTCTATCTTTTCAATTATTAAATAAATTGGGGAATGTTCTTGATCGAATCTTAATTAGGGTCAGAAATGAGTGTTTGACTAAATTTTAAAAGGTTTGACTTATATGAAATTGGAGCTGAGGTCCTTTTTTATTACACAAAAAATTCCATGAAAAAGGAAATTCATTTTATAATTCTTGCTTTTGGCTTTTCTTATTGAGCACGTAAGGTGAAACTAGAAAGCCTTTACTCGGTCCCCTAGGAGAAATCGTTGAAGATCCCGGCAATCTCAATCCACCGAATGGCAGTCAACAAACCATAAGAGCTGGTTCAAAAGACGAGCACACTATGGCATATATGTGACAGAGAAGTGGAGTTGAACGAGACTTTGGACAGATTTTTCTTATGCTCAATGAAGCTATTGAACGCGAGAAACAAAAGAAGAAGAAGAAGAAGAAGGTCGAGGGGGCGATTAAGGATATCTGAAGAACCACAAAATTTCTAGTGCTCTCAGAAACAGGTATACTTACCGTGCTCTATAATATTCTAGATGAAGCCAAATGTCGCTACTGGTGGATATTACTTGTATTGATCATCCCAAACTCTGTGATATGTAATGTTCGACTGAGCCTTAATTTCCATCTCCTTTACAAGGAGAAGAAAGATCCAAATGAGGAGGAGGATGTAGCACTTTGGCTCGCTACCTCCAGCTGGTATCTGCTCGCCTTTTTTGCTTGTATGGTTGTTACAATTTTGATAAACATTACCTTCCTCTCAACTGTAGCAAAACTTATCCCATGCTAGGTGAAAACTTGAGGTTAGATGGAATAATAAATCTATCTCTTAGATCTAGTTTTAATCTGTTGCGTCTAAACTTGCCCTTACTATGGCCATTTGATATAAAATGATTCAAAAATAGCTTAATTTCAGTAGTTGTTTGTATCCTAAAGCAGCCATTCTACTAGCTAACTAATATCAACAACGAGTAATGAACATCAAAATTGAGGAGTTAATCGTATATATGTAGCATTCCCCCTTTGTAATGTTAAATGTATGATTTCCATTTAGACTCTCCACCATATATTAATTTTCATAAGTGGAGCCTCAAGTGGCGTAGCCTGTGATGTAGTAACGAGATTCACTACATGCTTTTGCTTTAGGCGTCGACTAACAACCTACGCGTAAAGTCAAGACTTTACAGGTCTTTGTCAAATACATCGCCTATACAACTGACACATATTGTGTTTTACAACCGACGTGATTGAGTCTATCTTTAATAGTACGGAGCTTTTGATTTCATAACTGAAGAGCAATAGGAGTCGTTCAGATCAGAGCATGCCATGTTCAGGTGATTGCAAGTCATGACCTGGTCATTGCAGGCTACGTCCAGGTGACTTCAGGTCATGAGTTGCAATAGCTTGGACGGATAAAAACAACTTTAAGCCTCGGTTGTAAATATTACAACTGACGAGAGAGTCTTTATGATTCGTTTGCAATATTACAACCGACGCCTAAGGCACTCTTAATGCAACCGACGCCTAAAGCACTTTAGGCGTCCGTTGTAATATTTACAACCGACGCTTAAATATTACGATCGACGCTTAAATATAAACTTCAGGCTTTAGGCATCCGTTGTAATATTACAACCGACACTTAAATATAGGCTTTAGGTGTCGGTTGTAATATTACAACCGAATGGCCTCTACAGCTGACGCATATTGTGTTTTACAATCGACGCAAATGAGTCTGTCTGTACTAGTGATATCACTATTTTATAAGTTTATTAGGTATATTAAACGATTATTTTTTAATTACGGTAAGTAACATATGTTTATTTGAGTAAAAATTATACAAAATAAATTTTTCCAATTTATGTGAGTAGTATATATTTATTTAATTTTTTTTTTTAATCAATGAGGTATAGTTGAACTAGGATTTCAAAAGTCGGGATGAAGACCCCAGTTGCAATTTGAGAATTTACGGAACAAGTGTATTATATTTTCAACCATGAAAAATTAGGGATGGGTCTTCATAGAAATTTTGAAAATTTCTAAAATGGGCTCTATCTTTTCAATTATGAAATAAATTGGGGAATGTTCTTGATCGAATTTTTAATTAGGGTCAGAAATGAGTGTTTGACTAAATTCTAAATGGTTTGACCTATATGAAATTGGAGCTGAGGTCCTTTTTTATTACACACAAATTTCAATGAAAAATGAAATCATTTTATAATTCTCGCTTTTGGCTTTTCTTACTGAGCGCGTAAGATGAAACTAGAAAGTCTTTACTTGATACCCTAGGAGAAATCGTTGAAGATCCTGGCGATCTTAATCCACCGAATGGCAATCAACAAACCATAAGAGCTTGTGCAAAAGACGAGCAAACAATGGTGGATAAGGGACAGAGAAGTGGAGTTGAACGAGATATTGGACAGATTTTTCTTACGCTCAATGAAGTTGCTGAACGCGAGAAACAAAAGATGAAGAAGGTCGAAGGGGCGATTAAGGATATTTGGAGCACCACGAATTTCTGGTGCTCTCAGAAACAGGTATCCTTACCGCGCTCTATAATATTCCAGATGAAGCCAAATGCTGCTACTGGTGGATATTACTTGTATTGATCATCCCAAACTCTGTGATATATAATGTTCAACTGAGCCTTAATTTCCATCTCCTTTACAAGGCGAAGAAAGATAGAAATGAGGAGGAGGATGTAGCACTTCGGCTCCCTACCTCCAGCTAGAATTTGCTCACCTTTTTTGCTTGTATCGTTGTTACAATTTTGATAAACACTGCCTTCCTCTAAAATGTAGCACAATTTATCCCATGCTGGGTAAAAACTTTAGGTTAGATGGAATAATAAATCTGTCTCTTAGATCTAGTTTTAATCTATAGTGTCTAAACTTGCCCTTACCATGGCCTATTTGATATAAAACCATTCAAAAATTGCTTACTTTTAGTAGTTGTTTATATTCTAAAGCAGCCATTCTACTAGCTAATTAATATCAACAACGAGTAATTAACATCAAAATTGAGGCGTTAATCGTAGATATGTAGCATTCCCCCATTGTAATGTTAAATGTATGATTTCCATTTAGTCTCTCCACCATATATTAATTTTCATAACTGAAGCTTCAAGTGGCGTAGCCTATAATGTAGTAACGGGAGTCACTACAGGCTTTAGCTTTAAGCGTCGGTTGTGATATTACAGTCGACGCCTAAAGCTTATCTTTAGGCATCAACTAACAACCGACGTGTAAAGTCAAGACTTTACTTGTCTGTGTCATATACATCACCTCTACAACTGACACGTATTGTGTTTTACAACCGACGTGAATGAGTCTATCTTTACTAGTACGCAGCTTTATGATTTCATATCTGAAGAGCAATGGGAGTCGTTCAGGTCACTACATGCCACGTTCAGGTGATTGCAAGTCATGACCTGGTCATAGCAGGGTACATCCAGTTGGATGCAAGTCATGAGTTGTAATGGTTTGGACGAAAAAAAAAACTTTAGGCCTCAGTTGTAAATATTACAATTGACGCCTAAAGATAGTCTTTATGCGTCGGTTGTAAAATTTACAACCGACGCCTAAAGCATTCTTTATGCAACCGACGCCTAAATTGATTTAGGCGTCGGTTGTAATATTTACTACCGACGCGTAAATATTACAACTGACACTTAAATATAGGCTTTAGGCGTCGGTTGTAATATTACAACCGAATGGCCTCTACAACTAACGCATATTGTGTTTTATAACCGATTCGAATGAGTCTGTCTGTACTAGTGATATCACTCCTTTATATGTTTATTAGGTATATAAATGTTTCTGTTTTAATTATAGTAAGTAACGTATGTTTATTTGAGTAAAAATTATACAAAATAATTTTGTCCAATTTATGAGAGCAGTGTATATTTATTAATTTTTTTTTTCAATGAGGTATATAATATATTTTGTCGGGTTCAATAAATGGCGGGTGTAAGATCATTTGTATTTGTTTCAACTTTACTTCCGTGTCGAACTTATTGATTCAGATGTGATGTGTTTCTTATTCGAATGCATAAAATGTTAGTAATTCTGACATAAGCGTATTGTATTTCTCCTATGTTCAATTATTGTGACGAAAGCAGTCTTGTGGTCCTTAGACTAGCAATATAGATCGACACAATTTTTTGTGGTGCTGTGAAACCTTAATAATGGTCAATTGTGATTGAAGAACTACACTTTCCTAACTTGATTTTGTTTAAGCGCTCGTGTTATGAATAGAATGATATAATGTGACCCTCTGAACTTGTCTTTACGTATTTGAACGTACAGTTTAACAACATTGTCACTAATAAAAATAGCAATTAGACAATTATCGATTCCAATAGAAGTGTCATTGCCTTCATGGTAGCAAAAGGTTGTGTGTTCCATAAGACGGCTGCCGTTGATCAGCTACGCCAACGATGTGGATAAAAGATGTAGTTGGACTAGGATTTCGAAAGTTGGGATGAAGACCCTAGTTGCAATTTGAGAATTTACAGAATAAGGGTATTATATTTTCAACCATGAAAAATTAGGGATGGGTCTTCATAGCAATTTTGAAAATTTCTAAAATGGGCTCTATCTTTTCAATTATTAAATAAATTGGGGAATGTTCGTGATCGAATTTTTAATTAGGGTCAGAAATGAGTGTTTGACTAAAATTTAAAAGGTTTGACCTATATGAAATTGGACCTGAGGTCCTTTTTTATTACACAAAAATTTCCATGAAAAATGAAATTCATTTTATAATTCTCGCTTTTGGCTTTACTTATTGAGCACGTAAGATGAAACTAGAAAGTATTTACTCGGTCCCCTAGGAGAAATCGGTTAAGATCCCGGCGATCTCAATCCACCGAATGCCATTCAACAAACCATAAGAGCCGGTGCAAAAGACGAGCACATTATGGCGGATAAGGGACTGAGAAGTGGAGTTGAACGAGACATTGGACAAATTTTTCTTACGCTCAATGAAGATGTCAAACGGAAGAAGCAAAAGAAGAAGGTCGAAGGGGCGATTAAGGATATCTGGAGCACCACGGAATTTTTTGTGCTCTTAGAAACAGGTATCCTTACTGCGCTCTATAATATTACAGATGAAGCCAAATGCTGCAACTGGTAGATATTACTTGTATTGATCATCCGAACCTTTTATGATATGTACTGTTTGACTGAGCCTCAATTTCCATATCCTTTATAAGGAGAAGAAAGATTGAAATGAGGAGGAGGATGTAGCACTTCGGCTCGTTGCCTCCAGCTGGCATCTGCTCGCCTTTTTTGCTTGTATGGTTGTTACAATTTTGATAAACACTGCCTTCCCCTCAACTGTAGCGAAACTTATCCCATGCTGGGTAAAAACTTGAGGCTAGATTAATAATAAATATGTCTCTTAGATCTAGTTTTAATCTGTAGTGTCTAAACTTGCCTTACCATGGCCTATGTCAATCACTGCTTGACGAAAGCAGCGGTGCCGCTAGTAGATCGATGCAGTGGTGCCACTTACTTTAAAATAGCGTCACCGTGAGTTCAAAACAGTGGCGGATTCTGACGGTGATGGGCGTACCAGAGGCAGAAGGGGCAAAAGTGTGTGGTTGATTGAGGGTCAGAGGGTGACGACATCAGTATGTTGGAATATAGAAATAGGGAGAGGAGTGATTAGGATTTGAAGAGTGATATGTCACGTGAGATAAGTTTAGTAGTTAATTTAATTTTAAAATATTATTATTTTAAAATTTTAATTATAGCTTAATTTTTGAAGTAATATAAATTGATCTTATTTTTGAATTTAGTTTTTTTAAAAACAGGCTAGCATGTAATTTCCACTTTGTCAATGTTATCAAGCTTGCGTTTTTCCAAAAAAATTTATTTTTTGAAAAAAAATATATTTTTTCAATGTCAATGAATTGAAACTCTTAAGCGCAAAAAATTATTGTATTTGTTATTTGCATATATAATATATTGAACATTGAACGTGCATACGCAATTATGTACTTAATGATAGTACGACACATGCATTTCACGTGCATCAAACTAGTAATAATATAATATAATATAATATAATATAATAATAATTTTATTTAATAATAATAATAATAATAATAATAATAATAATAATAATATATTATATAATATTAATATTAGTATATATATCACTATTATATATCACTATTATATATAAGATTCACTTCAATTTTCACTATTCATAAGGACCAAATGCATCTTTAACTTTAAGGGCACATACGTTTTTTTTTCCCCTTCCCAACAAAACAAAAACAACCATTACACTTTCTCTGTCATTTCTTCATCTAAAAATCGTCTCTCGAAGCTTCGATGACGTTCTATTTGTATTTTATTTTGTATTTTCATTTTCGAAAATGTTTTGTATTTCCTGTTTTTATATTTATTTTCAAATTTGTTGAAAACACGTTTGATTTGTCATTTCTGAAAATTGTTTTTTTAAATGAAAAGTGGAAAACACGTTCTATTTGAAATTTTGCAGAATACTACTTAAACTATTTTTAATTAATTTGCTTGCAGAATACTATTGGTTCAAACTCAAATTTCCTTTCACAATACACTGAAAACATGGTTACATGCAACACACTAATGTGAGCATTAAAAGTCTATATTAACACAACTTGATCAGGTTCGGGATTTGAGGAAGCTCTAGTTCTATTAAAATCTAGAAAATACAAATTCTTTCAAAACCACTAGAATCTATTTATCAAGGCATTTTTTGAAATCTAATAACAATAATTCTTTCTTAATTTTTTTTAATGTTGATATTGAATTCAATAAAACTTTATTTAAGCTTAATTCCAAGTTAGGATAATTCTCCCAAAATAATTTTTTTATTTAAACTTTGTTCCAAGTTAGGATAATTCTAAAAAAATAAAAATAAAAACTTTACATCAAGCTTAGTTCCAAGTGACAATAATTATTTAAAAAAAAAAAAATCTAAAAACTCGTTTTTCGCGTTTTGAACATTTTTTGTTGAAGGGCGTTTTGCTTTTTGTGTACAATTTTTTTTTTTTTGTTTTCCAAAATACTTTTGTGAAAATGGTAAAAAGAATACGTTTTTAGTGTTTTTGAAAATAAAAACAGAAAACGACCTCAAAACAATAAAGAGAACATGGCCTCCCCTCTTATTTTCAACCACAACAAGCGTTGAATGAACTATTCATAGGCTTGGCTCAGCTAAGCCACACAGTTCATTTGCCCAATATTTGAAGTAGGGGTGTAAACAGTTCGGTTTGAGCAGTTTTTTATAAATGATATTGTGAATAGAATATGTTTAGTTATAACTTGAATTGAGACATGTGGATTGTGAATATCTTAAATGTGATATGCATCAATATAATTTAAATGTCTCTATATGAGCTTTGTATATGTAACTTACAATTGTATGAGGTATGTAACGTGTAATTACATGAGATAATTGAGATATTCATTGATTGTAAACATCTCATACACATTATTGACTACGGTTGCGTCATCGTACCCCATTGTTATTGTTATTGAAAATATCGATAATTGTACACTATGAGTAGTCTCGTTGATCTCGAGATGTGTGATGATCGATGTAATTGGATATTAACCTCAATGGGGTCAAATAAGGTTAAATATTTAATCTTATTGATTGATTGTAGCCACCCTATTGATATTGAGTTGAGTTGAGTTGAATCGAATTGAATTATTGAGCGCTCGAGGTACAATTTGAGAATCGTAGGGACCTATCATTGCCATACTTTGCATTGCATTGGTATAATTTTCTATCAATACTGTACACGATTATTTATATTGGGAAGTATCTATGACGTATGGGTCACCGGTGATACGATATCTACAGCATATCACGATTCTATATATTTTGGAGTAGCGGGTGATTTAGTACCTACAACATATCATGATTTTGATATGCCAATTATTTTGAATATACGGATATTCTAACCATATATCAATGTGCAACACTGTAATTAATATGAATGATTGATGATTGCATAAAATATATTGAACTGTATAATTGTAATTAATATGATGTGAATGATTGATTGCTATTTAGAATATATCGAACAATATAACCATTACCGATATGAATTGATACAGCAACTTGTATCACTGTAACGTTATGATATGAATAATTGATTGTTACACAAAATTGTACACTTGTGTACCATATTTTGCTCATTGGGCACACGTGTGCTCATCCCACATTTATCGACATTTTTGTTAGTCATCTACATATTGTCTAAAAAAGATGGATGGGAGGAGAATCTTTTGAATACCTTTTTTACCCTCATATAAATAGTTATACACCCAATATATCCTTACCCCAATTTAATAACATTAAATAATATATTACATTAATTTTTAATTTAAAAACTTACATTATTATAATATAATTTAATATTAGATACTCTTTCATTTATTTAGTTTTATAAATATACTTTCAACATTTCACAATGTTGTAGTATATGTTCATATTATTATTACCATATTACCATGTTATTTCTTTATTTAGTTTAAAAGAAGAAGAAGAAGAAAAACACTGGCTCAAATTTTGTAGTTTATACTGTATATATTATATTATATTATATTATACTAGTTTTGGTGCGTATTGCTATTACGACTTTATTTGAACTCTCTTAATTAATTTAAAGAAAAAAAATAAGTAATACAAAACGATAAAAATAGGAAGATGAGAAGGTCTCCATAAAGATGTCCAATGTAATCTTTGAACAGGTGGTCAAATAGTGTATTAAATTCAATTGTTGCTTGCATATTGTTTAATTGGATGAATAGTGTCTAAATTGATGAAAAATTCGGGCAATTTGCGCGCATAGTGTTTAATTGGATGAATAGTGCATCCAATTGTTGTTCGCATAGTGTTTAATTGAATGAATAGTGTCTAAATTGGAATAGTGCCTAAATTGGATGAATATTGTTTAATTGCAATTGAATAAATAATAGTGCATCCAATTGTTGCTAGCATATAGTGTTTAATTGGATGAATAGTACCTATATTGGATGAATAATGTTTAATTGCAATTGGAATAGTGCCTAAATTGGATGAATAATGTTTAATTGCAATTGGATTAGATGAATAGTGCTAATTTCACATTCAATCTTTTATATATATAGTAAGATTATATTATAAATGTAACAACCATAAGAACTTTAATCCAAAATGTTGCAATTCCATTAATCCGTAACTTATATTTCATATGTTATATGAACTTATTTATTTATATGCAAATTTTAATTCACATTCACATTTCTTTTTTCATTTTATTATTTGGGTGCCCTTCTCAATACCTTTCAAGTTTTGTGCTAATTTATTATAGTTTTTACTTTAAATTTTTAAGAAAAATTATATTATAATTCTTACTTCATCATTTAATAAATATTATTATGATTATAAAATATTAAATAATAATTAAAAAAATATATATATATTCCTTTTAATAATATCTATTACTTCAACTACTTAAAAAATAGTATTAGTTCTTAAAAATATTACACATTACATTAATCATCATATACATACGTGCAACACAAGTGCTTACTATTAATAAAAATAAAAGGCTGCCAAGGATCTTTAGATGATGGGACAAATGATTATGTGCTAGGTGATGACCTTTGAGTTATGGGACAATCAGCAAGCAAATGTATTATTTCTACTACATGTTCATACAAAAAGATGTATTGATAGTTTTCACAACATAATTTCATGATTTTTGATACATATAGTATATTGATATTATGAAGTATTTTGGAAAATGTTTAACATCGTTTCTTAAAATAGAGAAAACATTGTTGAAAAATTGGTCTTGACACAATCCCCGTTTTGTCCCGAATCTCATACTTTAATCCCCTCGCAAATCACGCAATATCATAATCATCAGCCTTCATTACATCATAGCGAGATTTTAACCTCAAGAAATTAATGCTGCAACAATTCTTTCATTCATAATCCAGTCTCTTATTTGTAGTTGTTTCAGACTGTAACATTCATCACGTATACCCTATCACAAGGCTCCTGCTCCTCCTACTTCTTTAAATTTGTACACAACAACTGCAACTTTACTTAGCTAACATCCATAATTTCAAAAAACCATCCTACCTCATTCACTGACAAGAAAGGACTCCACGTTTAAACTCCCATTAAAAACATGAATTTCTGCCTTGAATTTGTAACCATCAGTAATCATGACGACCATGACAACGAAATGGAGCCAAAACGGGGGCCGGATTTACAGATTCGATGAGTAGTTGTTTCCTAGGATTTCTGAAAGAACTCCTATACTGGAAAGAATTACGTCATCTATATGAATTTGGTCCAATGTTAGAAAGATGTGATTGTGGTAGGTGATATTTCTTTTTTCAATTCCGAAGCCTAGCGTCTCCTCAAAGATTTGATGTAGCTTGTTATATACCGATCCAAGGTGGAAAGTAAAATTAGCGGTCAAATAGTCAATGGTCAAGATGGGGCTCCAATTAACGAAGTGGCCTATGGTGTTTCAAAAAAGAACTTAACTGGAAGACCACGATCACAGTCTCACATCGTGACCGAGGTGATTTAGATGGCCGAGGTGATCTTCGCATGCGAGGTGGTTTGGCATGACCGAGGTGAATTAAGTGACCGAGGTGAATTAAGTGCCCGAGGTGATTAATTACGAGACGACCTTAATGATCATGGATGAAGGAATTATGAAAAGTATGCAGTATAGTCAAATCAACTGTATTATGTGTCAGTAGTCATCATTATCTGTAATATGCCGGTGTAATTATTTGATGTATATCTGTCAGAAATGTCAATCACTATTATCAATCACATCCTGCAGACGTGATATATTGTAATAATTATGTCTAACCTCCTCAACTACTATAAATAGGAGGATTAAATGCTCATTCAGGGGCAATGGAATATTAAGAAATTCTCTCAACTTTCGTCATTTGAATATCGTTTACCGACCTGATCATCAGATCAGCACTGAACTAGACATGAATCTATTCAGTCATCGTCTTAGTTCATTATTGATCTGATTCAACGTTTATCTCTTATCTATCTTGGTATTTCATTTAAATCTTGACACCCAGAGGAGAATTTGAACACTTGACTCAAAATCCAAGCATTCTAATTACCCATAAATAACAAGCCTTCAAAGGTAAATCACATTTTATTTGTTAACTAGCTTTGCGACAAAAAGCAACGTCAACATAGCTAATACGTGCTTGAGTTGATTTCCTATATATTTCTCGCATATTAATTTCAATTGCCTCAAACTCGCCTCAATAACCTTACTTTGATCATCTGCCATAACTTTGATACCATCTAAAGCCGGAAGAAAACGTGAATAATAATAAAATAACATTTTTTATAATACACAAAAGAGTGTTGCTCGAATTTCCTTCGAACGGACGTGAGAATTTTCTGAAATCCAATACGTTCTTGAGTTGATTGCCTATTTCTTGCATATTACTTTCAATCTCCTTTAATCTCGCTTCAATAGTCTTACTCAAATGGTCTGTCATAGCTCTGATACCACCTAATGTAGAATGGAAACGTAAATAATAATAAAATGATCTTGTTCATAACACAAAAACAGACGTTGCTCGAATTTCTCTTGAATGGACGTGTAATTTACTGGAATCCACAAAAAACAAAGAATTTGAAAGTTTATTAATAAAAAACTGTCTATCTAGATTTCAAACTCTTAGCACATATTTAAAGACTTAGGCTCCGTTTGGCGACTGAAATAAATGGAATTAGACACCTTATCATTTTCAACCAACTCAAATAATACACATTTTAAATAAAAAGCTCAAAAAAATTAATATGTCATTCCTCGCCCCATCCCATCCCCGTCTCGTCTCATCCCGTCCCCATTTAAGGACTGACATTTCTTTTTGTTGACATGCTTAAATCATCCAAACCAAAGGAAAACCCAAATCATTTTCTTTTCATTTTTCTTATTTTATTTTTGAGTTAAACCCAACACAAGCTGATTTGAAATCGCGTGGAGTTGGGAGTGGAACACAACAAACTGGAACTGGAGTATGTGCATATTGACCTCCATGTTTCAAAATCAACAATCATAATTGTGTCAACACACAAATCAATAAATCATTAGATAAATAAATATGTACAACAAGAATAATTCTAACAACAACTAGTCATTAGTCATTACTTGGAGTTGAATTTTATCACCACTGCCAAAAAAATTAAAAAAATAAAATTAAAATTAAAAATTCTATCAATAAATGTTGCATAAATTAAAAGGTTGACAATCAAGAAGCGATCTAAGATTTGGAATTAATGGTAAAAATAAGAATTTCTGCCTTCTATATGGGGATATTTTCTTTTAGAGAATACGTTTTCACCATAGTTATAGAGCGCCTTATAGTATAAAAACACGAAATATGTCTTTACCCTATTTTATTCGACTTCATCCAATTCCTATAACACAACTATGAGGAAAAATAAAATAAAATAAAATAGTCCACTTCAATTTGAAATGCAGGTCCACTTTTAATTACCCTATATTTACATATTTATACATTTTCCTCATGTCGCAATATTAATTCGAACTAACATCTTCATCATCAAATACAAGACTCAATAATTAATTTCTTCAATTCACAACAATTTTAAGAACTTTCAGACGTACTATGGTGAAGACGGGATCGAGGATGAAGCATGTGGCTCGTGCACGATTGAGTTTATAAACACTGATATCGGATTGGCTACTAAATGTTGCATGATAGTCTCGAGCACTTGAGTCAATAACATCTTGAACTCTTCTTTGTTTACCATTTTCCCATTGTTCACCTCGAACGTTTTGAGAGCCTCGGTCCTAATGTTATCCAACTGCGAATAGATAAGAAAACTTACCGATTGAAACTTTTAATTCATCAATTTATTATCATTATAGACGATACTAAAAAAAGAATTATAGGGACATGGTTTGAAGTATTAGCTTATTAGGGCACATTTGGCAAGGCTTATGAATAGTCTTTTTTTGAGACTCCAAAAGTACTTTTGAACATGTTGAAAGAATTGCTTTGTCATTAGAAGAACTTTTAAAGGAAATAGATATAAGTTAGTTTCGTCGAGAAACTCTTCTATAAGAAATTAAAGTAAGAAAAAGTCGTGCAAAATGGACCTTTAAAGCTTATCATAGACAACAATTAGTACCTGATCCACAGCTCCAAATGGAGGTAAGCCAGCTGAAGATGCAAGAATTTCAAGTGCTCCATGGAAATATTCCTTGGACATCTCCCCATTTTGATCTTTGGGTACACTTTCTATAGCAGAATTCAGTATCTGCATTGAACAAAAGAATAACAATGAAATGCACAAATAGGTTGTGTTTTCTGCTTGGATGCACAGCATCATGTCACGGCCTTGTTTTTCCCCTACTCATGTGGCACGACAAGGATCATACATTGTCATATTATTCAGGATGTGCACTAACATGGCCTATGCAATTGCAGGTAATATCAATAGGTCCTTTCCAAAGTTCTGTTATGCATACTTATTAGCTTGCTGGCCCATGTGTTGGGGAAGGCTGACCCGTATGCTTGCGAGCATCTCGGGTGCCGGACGGCAGGTCCGTCACAAGTGGTATCAGAGCGGGACCGTTTGAGTGTTACGTTGTTGGAGTGGCAGACCAATGGCGTGCATTCTTCGGCAACGATTTTGGGCCATGAAATGCGTGACTTTGCCAAAGAGCAAAATGGAGAAACGGCGTCAGTAAGCTAAATAATTGAGGAAGGAAAACTTTGGGATGGCGCAGGAAAAGGCATGGTTAGTGCAGTCGTGTTGCACGTTTGTTTCGTTGAGCATGGCAGTGTATTGAGGGGAATCCACCAAAAGAGGTAAATGCATTGAGTATGCTTCGACATGCCGGAGTAGCTGCGGCCGTGAGGAGTGCCATCCAACCGAGGGACTAGTGCAGAGGGCACAGGGTGAAGGTTGGTGTCGAAGGCGGTAAGTGCAGGGGGCACTGCGAGACGAGGTGCAGGGGGCACTGTGGACTCTCGTTCACTAGAGGGTGGTACCGTAAATGTGGAGAATTTGGCAAGTCCTTTGAGGTGGAAGATTGATTGAAGAGGAACGCCATGTGTGGACGCGAGGCAAGCGCACCGCTGCGAGGTCGCTAGCGGATTGGGTGGGGGAGCATGTCACGGCCTGGTTTTTCCCCTACTCATGTGGCATGACAAGGATCATACATTGTCATATTATTCAGGATGTGCACTAACATGGCCTATGCAATTGCAGGTAATATCAATAGGTCCTTTCCAAAGTTCTGTTATGCATACTTATTAGCTTGCTGGCCCGTGTGTTGGGGAAGGCTGATCCGTATGCTTGCGAGCATCTCGGGTGCCGGACGGCAGGTCCGTCACAATCAGCTCTCTTACTGATTTGGTATTGATTAAAATCAGATTTTTAACAGATTTTGATAAAAGTTGATGCAGATGTATAGTTGAAAAGTCTTGAATCCCATAAAATATGTGGTTAATATTAATTATTGACTTTGACTTGAAATTAAAATGAGAGAACAAACATGGGCCTAACCTTATGCAACTCAAATTTGTTTGACAAAAATCTCGTAATGCAACTTCCATCGAAAGTGTTCTGACTATGAGCAACGATCGCGGGTTTCTCTTTTAGATGTTGTGCCACACTCTCTATAGCTTTTTTAAACTCGACCAAAAACATCGCTTGTGAAACCGGCTTTCGAGAGAGATCACCGAGGGATTGTCGTGCCGGTACCACAATGTTACTTACCACCTACAAAATAAGTATCTACAATGAATTTCCATTGCCTTTGATAAGCTAAAACTGCTGTTTTGACAATAAACCATTCACAAGTACGGAATATATTACCCAAGGATCTGTAGCCGGAGGCATCCCCTGATCAATGGTAAGTTTCACCAAAGCCTCCATAATGTTATCTTGAAGAGATCCATCGGGTAATCCAATCTCGGAAAAAATGGAAAGTATTTCTTGTTCGAAAGTTGGGCTCTTCGAAAACTCGAGCAGCTCTTCACCATTGATTCGGAGAATAACAACGGCGTCTCGCTTCAAACCAGCAGCCATGACCATTAGTGTTTTTTATAACACCTTGTTAGTTAACTCAGTCTTAACTTGTTTACGACACGTGAATTCGTTACAGCACCTGCACTAAAATTCGATAAAAGTTGATGAAATGTACGGTTATGATGTAATTCATCTTTCGCTTCGAGACATTGTTGAAGATAAGATTCAAACGATAATACACATGATCTTGTTTAATCGTTTATAACTTTTAGATATCGCTTTGTTCAAAGTATTATATTTAGTAATGCGTATCAAAGATGTGACGGAACTATGAAATGAAAAGAAAGATGACACAAACCGGAGAACGGACGTGATCGAACGACTCAGGCGAAGTGTCAGAACGAAGCACAGAAGATCACAACTCCTTTAGAGAGAGCTTACCATCGGAGTCAATGTGTAGTTCTTGTAACTTATGGTCCACAAAGTTGCAAGCTAAACAGTACACACCTTATCATTTTCAACCAACTCCATAACATCATCAGAACCGTCCATCACTTGATCATCTATTCTTGTGCATGACAAAGAGACAAAACCAACTTTTTCTTCAATGCAAAGCCCTGGTTTTGGTGTCTTTCTCGTGACAACAGTGTGTTGTGCGTGTTTATTTTTAGCGTTGTTTGAATTTCTTTAAATTTTTTATTTTTTTTATATTTTTTTAAAGTATTCAATTTCAATCCTCCATTAAAAGTTAAGCTCACAATATTTAACTTTTCAACCAATTTTTCATCATTCATTCTTCAAAAAATCACTATTCATTTCAATTTTTTTTTTTTTTTCAAGTGGGTAAAAATAAAAAAAAACTCTTTTTAAATAATACCAAAACACACTTAATTGTTTACTCGTGTTTTCTGTGATCTTCGAGTTGAATAGTGTAAGAGAGCAAGTCTTTTAGAGGGAGAAAATGTGGTTTGTGGACAGGACACGAAGGTCGGTGGGTGGTGGGTCCAGAAGGTAGTAATCTGGTGAATTCATGAGTGTGATATTAGGCAGTATTTGATTGCGATTTAAAAATGAGTGAAAAGAAAATATTGTTCAAAAAATTAATTTGAATGGAAATTATTTTTATGAAAAATATTAATTAAAAGTGTTTGATTAATTTAATTTTTTAGGTAAAAAAGTGAAAAAAATTTCAACTTTTGTTGTTTGATTGATATTATTTTTCATGAAAAATAAAGTAAAATTTAACTATTGTAATAAATTCTTTATTTTTTCAAGACATATGTACTTGATAATAATAATGTTAATTTTTGAAAAAAAAAATAACTCAATTAACAATAACAATAATGATCAAACGTGACAAAAATGGTTAAAACTTTTCCCCTATAAACTAAATCCTACCCTCCCCAAAAAAATCAATTCCTCATTTTCATGGAATTGAGGTGTATGAGGGTCATGAAATAGAAATAGTTTTCATGGAATTAATTGTCAATCAAATAACCTAAAGTTGGAAAATTTGGTGGAAATGAACATTTTCCATGAAAAAGAAGTGCATCAAATGCGGGCTAAGGGGAAATAGTGAGGATTTTATTAAGTTTTATTGTTTGATTGACATTATTTTTCATAATAAATAAAGTAAATTTTAGATATTCTTATCAATTTTTTTTAATACATTTGTACTTGATAATAATAATGTTATTTTTTGAATAATAAATAAGTCAATGAACAACAATAAAACTTATCAAACGTGACGAAAATCATTTTCCACCTTACCTTCTAAATAATTACCTAGCTATAACCCAATAAATTTTTTTCCCACATTTTAAAAGAAAACAGGCTCGTGGATTCATTACCTTCCAAATAATTTCCAATCCAAATGTTAAATGTCAAACACCATCCTTTTCCATGGAAAATGTTGGTGCATCAAACAGAGCCTTAATTTTTTCGACCAGTAAAAAGGTGATGCAAGGTTATGTTTTATAATTGTTGCACCGAAGGATTTTGCTGGGTACATGTCTGTTGGAAAAATAGACAAACAATGTGTTTATGATACACCAATTCAAGATTAAAGGAGGAAAAGGTTTAAAACTTTAAACATCAAGTACTAAATAAAATAATTAAAATATTATAAAAGTACACTCCAGCTCAGCTCAACTCCACCACACCACACCACACCACACCACATTTAAATATTACACAACAGACAACATTTATCCACCATCATCGCTACAACCGCCACCACCACCCGCTACCACCACCACCATAATTCATAATACCAATTTCTCTCCAATTTGGTCCACAATCAACCGCATCCCCATTTCACATTCACCAATAATTCACCACAAGCACCATCAACTTAGAGAGAGAGAGAGAGAGAGTCACCAACGACTAATCTGAACTGCACTTGTGTAATTTAAATCTATTTTTAAAATTGAAAATTGAAAAACATCATATGGTGTAATTTATAGATTATTCACCAAATTAAATAAAATCAATTCTCACCGTCAATAGCATGTGACCAGTTTTCCTGAATTTACATTGCTCTGTTACCGATGAAGTTAACTTGTGAACTTTTTTTTTTTTTTTTTTTTTTTTAAACCACACTGAGGTGGCGATTTTATAGATTTAAAAAACAAAGGAAAATTACAAGGAAGGAGGACTAGGCCAAAACCTCCCAAATATCAATAACCGAAAGGGCAATTGACTTATTTAACGTGGCGAGAAAGCACAACAAAAGATTTTGAGTATTCCATTTCAAACAGACTTTAAGGCCTAAAGGATGAGAGTTCAACTTTATCAAGTTCAATTATGCTCCAAAGTCCTCCTTTGATTTCATCATGGTTGAAGCTTCTATTAGTTTTCTGAGTACCTCCCTCATGAGCAAGAAATTCTGCAACCCAGTTCCCTTGCCTATAAATATGCCTGATCTTGATTGCCATATCCCTACAAATGACTTTGGTCTCATAAAGAACTTTCTGGCTTTCCCATGGTCCTCTATCCACTCCTTCAGTAATCTGGACAATTCGTAAGTTATCAGTTTCCACAATGAGCTCCCTCATATCCTCTTGTCTACATTTTCTAAGTCCCGACAGCAAGGCACGACACTCAGCTTCAAGCGTTGACCCACAGCCATAAAATTCCTGAAATGCCCATATTGGTATTCCTTTATCATTCCTGAGTATCCCTCCTCCTGCAATCTCTCCAGTAATCTCATTTCTAAACCCATCAGTGTTGAGCTTAAATTTCCCAGCAGGTGGTAGTTTCCATTTCACGACCTTAGGTGGTAGGAGACTTCCTGTAATCTGCCCAAAGTATTCAATGTGTGCTTCATCTCCCTTCCAGTCACTTCTATTTAGAATGTGCCCTTTATTCATCATTCTAATCAGGAATTCCACTCTTTGAATGATTCTTCCAGCATCCATAGCGATACTTCCGTGTTTGGCATCATTTCTTTCCACCCATATAAACCAGAATATAAGCAGAGGAATAATTGTTCTGACGTGTCCATTTTTAGTCCATTTGCTTGATTTCACCCAATAGTCGTACAATACAATAGGCAAATGACTATGATAGTGTTGAACACCAAATATTTTATGAAAGTGTAACCAGACTTTACCTGCAATAGTGCCACTAATAAAAAGATGCTTAACGGTTTCAATATAATCACAACATTGACATTTCGAGGGCATTGAAATTTTCAGTCGTTGAATGATAACTTCATCCACTGCAATCCATTTATTCCATAGTTTCCATATAAAAATAGAAATTTTCTTGGGAATAGTCTTGTACCAAATATACCTCCACTGAGAATTTTCTGGTTTCTTGTCCCTAATCTTTTCCCACATGTCTGAAATTCTGAATTTACTATTTTGAGAATATTTCCATGTAATTTCATCATCTTGATTGTGATCAACAGATTTCTCATACATCAATGTCAGAATATGCCCTGGTAATTCACTTCTTAAATCGTGATCCCATTCATTAGCATTCCAGAATTCATTGACTTTCTTGGAAGATGGCCTATGTGAGGGAAGTCTTTCCATTAATGTGAAATCACCTAGCCATTTATCCTGCCATAAGTTAATGTCTCCTTTTCCCAAATTCCACAATATTCCTTCCTCAGCAATAGCAGCTCCCCTTAACAGTCTTTTCCAGCCTGGTGAGTCAGATCCCTTCTTGGTAATAGTTGTCGGGTGGGCACCCTTGCAATATTTGTTTCTCATAACCTCCGCCCACAAGGACTTATTCTCTCTAAACCGCCACCAAAGCTTTGCCGTGAAGCATTCAATCCCATCCTTCAATCTGCGCGTACCAATACCCCCTTCTATAGTAGGTCTGCAGATGTCAATCCATTTTGCCCAGTGCATTTTCCTACCAGTACTTCCATCCCCCCAGAAAAAGCAAGCAAGCAACTGTTCAATTCTATGAATTACAGTGTTGGGAGTGTTCATAATTTGCATTGAGAAAATTGGTATAGATGTCAACACACTTTGGATAAGGACAAGTCTAGCTCCTGGGGAGAGGCAATTCTTTTCCCAACCTGTCAATTTTTGTCTGATTTGTTTTAAGATTTTGTCAAACAAATAAATCCGCTTATTTCCCACAAATAGTGGCATGCCCAAATAGGATGTAGGGAGTTTGATTCTACTGAATTGGGTTAGTTCTTCAATTTTCTCAAGGAATTTTTTATGTGCACCACACTTAACCATGTATCCACTCTTACATTTATTAATCAACTGTCCAGAGCAGAGTTCATATTTTGACAACACATCGAGAATACCTTTAATGGCTTTCGCATTCCCATTTGAGAAGATAATGACATCATCAGCAAAGCCCAAGTGAGTGACTGGGGTGTCTCCTCCATAGTTAAATAACCAGTTTCTTCTATCTTGGAAGAGCCGATTCAAGTTCCTTGACAGCACTTCAGCGGCTATGATAAAAAGTGATGGTGATACTGGGTCCCCTTGCCTCAGTCCTCTGGTAGATTTAAAGAAACCAACCATTTCACCATTAATTAGCACCGAAAACCAGCACCTCTGAGTAATTCTTCTGATCAAGTGTACAACGTCCTTGTTAAAGCCAAACTTTGCAAGAACATGCTCCAAGAACTTCCAATCAACACGATCATAAGCTTTTGTCATATCCAATTTGAGCGCAACATTCTGCCCTCTAGTCTTCTTGTTAAGACTATGTAACAGCTCTTGAGCGATAAGGATATTATCCGCGATAGCCCTTCCTTTGACAAAGCCACTTTGATTTTTTGAGATAATTCTTGGCAAAATCCTGGCCATTCTGTCAGCAATAATTTTAGAAAAAAGGCGGTTAAAAACTGTACACAAGCTAATTGGTCTAAAATCTGTCCAGCCTTTTGGATGATCAATCTTTGGAATGAGGCTGATAGTGGTACTAGAGAAGCCCCGATGAACAAACTGCCCCTGAAAAACTGCTCTAACTGCACAGCAAACATCCCTTCCTATTACGTCCCAACAAGTTTGAAAGAAGAGTGGTGTGAAGCCATCCGGTCCTGCAACCTTATCCCTGTTCATAGACATCATTGCGTTTTTTATTTCCAAATCATCTGGGATGTCCAAAAGTTCCTCATTATCCTTAGCTGTGATGATCTCAGGAATACATTCAAATAATGACTCATCCAAAATGATATCCTTCTGTTCATAAAGCTCCTGAAAGAATTTTTCTCCAGATTTTTTAATATGCTTTTCCTCCTTGATAGTTTGGCCCTGTTCTTCAATAAGCCAAATCTTTTGTCTCTGTCTTCTTCCATTCACCACTGCATGAAAGTATTTTGTGTTATTCTCCCCTTCTTTAAGCCATTTAATTCCTGATTTTTGTCTCCAGTATGTTTCCTCCATAATAAGGGCATGATTAAGAATAGCTTGAGCTCTATGGAGTTCCTCTCTATCACTTCCACTTTTGGATTCATCAAAAATTCGTTCTCTAATAGTGACAGCAGCTTCCGCCTCTCTGACTTTGCAAAAGATGTTGCCAAACACCTCTCTGTTCCAGGAGCTTAGTGTTTGTTTTAGCCTCGCAAGTTTGTTCCACAAAAGTAACATTCCATTTCCCTCCACAGCATTTAACCAATCAAGTTCGACAACTTTAAGAAAACTGTGGTGCTTAGTCCACGTATTAAGAAATCTAAATGCTGTTGGTCCTCGTTTATGAGGCCTAATCTGTTCAACAATCAAGGGGCTGTGGTCACTCCCATTACGATTAAGGGTACTGATCTTGCAATTATCCATGTCTGAGGCAAAAGCTATGTTGCCAAGGAATCGATCCAGTCTCTCCCAAATTCTTCCATTAGTCCAAGTAAATTTGGGTCCAACTCCTCCCAAATCCACCAGACCACAGTCAAAAATCATCTGTGCAAATTCCTCTGATTGTCTAAATTTCTTAATCCTTCCATCACTTCTTTCATCACAACTGATAATACAGTTAAAATCACCACCAACTAACCACTTTCCAGTCAGGTTATCAGCAATAGTTTTCAAAGCATTCCACAGATTTCTACGTTTAATATACGAACAGCTTGCATACACCGCTGACAAGAGAACTTTCTCACCTTTGGAAGAATCACACACTTCCACATGCAAGCTTTGATCAGTATCCAGAATCAACTGACACTCAACGGTATTTTTCCAAAGAATCCAAATCTGTTCTGATTCATTAAAATAAAATTTTTTGAATCCAAGTTTGTACGCAAATTGTCTAATTCTGCAGCTCTTAACAAATGGTTCAAAAATAGCAATAACATCAACCTTATGTTCTTTAGCAAGAAATTTAATCCTCCCTCTGACATTCCGTTTAGCCACTCCTCTAACATTCCACATGAGACAATTAATCATAAAAACAATTAGATGGAAGGGCATTTTGTTGATCTAGCCAAGCTGGATCTGTTCCTCAACGCATATGGGCTTCTATTCTGACCTCTATCATTATTTTCCCCCAAGAGCAATTTTTCTTGGGCTTTAAAGTCCTTCTCTTCCACACAAAGCAGTCTATCTTCAAGAGCCATCTGTGCCAGCAATTCAAATGTATTACCAGTAGAAATTTCGTCTTGTTGGGTCAGTCCCAAGTTGTTTCCCATAGCTGCAGGATTAACATATGGAATTATGGTCCAGTTAGTTTTATCTGAGCCATCCAGATGATTATTTGAGCCTTTTCCATCCATTCCTTGTATCAGAAGTAGAGGCTGATCACCATTTCCATCGCCAACCTTTCCACTAGTTCCCATGCTTGTTTTCTCATTCTCCAGAGTCTGAACCTCATCTGTCACCTTTTCACCAACCTGATTTCCATCATCCATGCAGCCTCCTCTTTCATGGTTATGACAGGCTGTATTTGTCTCATTTTGTGTAACTTTCTCAGTTAACTTTTCCAGCGTAGTAGCCTTTTCACTAGTCTCATTTTTCAGTGCAATCTCTGATCCTGAGCTTTCCTCAGGTACCTTTGTCGAATCAGCAGTTTTAGGAAGGTCTGTATCCAGGGAGCATGAGTCACACGCCACCATCGAACCTATCGGCGCCAGAGGATGAACATGGTCCAAAATTTCTTGATCCTTTTCCCCCTTTTTTTCTCCTTTCTTATTCCAGAAACACTTCTCCTTTCCATGCCCAAGATGAAAACAAAAATCACAATACTCTGGTGCATTTTCAAATCGAATCTTTTGCCAGAACCCACTTCTATCCATTCCAATCCAAATTCTATCAGGTTTAGGCTTGGAGACATCTATTTCAACGCATACTCGAGCTTCACTTGGGCGAGTCCGTGCTGCAGTAGGTTTATCCAGGCACAGGGGTCTCCCCAAAGGAGAGACAATGGAAAATAGAGCCCCCTTTTTCTGAAAAAATAGATAGGGGAGTCCTAGTAGTGCAACCCAAACCGGAACAATTGGGGACTCTTTTGAGGGATGAAAGTCTTTAGTCCATTTAAATACTCGCATAGGGGCACCTCTTATGTACCACACCGGCTTCATAAACAACCTGTTATAATCTTCCTCCAAGTCAAAATGGATGATTACATGTTTGGTATCAATCAGTCCCAACACATAGGTACCTTTGAGTTTCAGATTCTGAAAGACTTCCTTAACCAGTTTCATACTTGGTTTCGCATGAGAGAACTTCCCAATAAGCACAAATTTTGCATTAGCTTCCAAACTCTCCAAGTGTTCCTTGGTAAAGTGTATTCCAGGCTCCCCTTCATGAACAATCGGAGATAGCAAACTGAATTCCACGTCAGTATTCGTTTGGGGTTTAAGACCAAGAGCTTCCACAAAGGACAAGCTTTGCTTAGTCTCACCCATTTCCTTGGTACCCGAGGTTGAAGGTCCATTTCGAAGCGGTGGAAAGGCCGCATCATAACTTTTCTCAGCATTCTCATGTACTGACTTTCCTTTGTTACCGGCGTTGGCATTTCTGGAATTTGGGGCTTGATCTGAACTATGAGGAGGAGGGATGTTAGTAGTAGATGTTTGAGGTTTATTAATATTGGGTTTATTGGGTTTCCCAGTTAGCACAGGGACGTTACCAACCGGGTTATGTACCGTTGGCGGCGTGAGGTCACCACCGGAAGGAGGACTTGGCATTTCTAAAAAATCGTACTCCTAAAAATAGAACTTGAAATCTACCCTTAACTTGTGAACTTATTACCTATGACTAATTAATATTGACATTTAAACTATAATCACCTGTGAACATATGTGGCCATACATTTTGACTTGTGAATGGTGAATTGTGACCTGTGAACTATTATATGTGTCCTATGGGCTAGAACCTAAGACTAATAAATATTGACTTGTGAACTATAACATGTGATCTGTGAATACATGTGAGCTACACAATATGATATGTGACCTGTGACCCATACGTCGTAGATGGTGGAGACCTGTGACCTTTGAAACAAATAACTTGTGACCTGAATATTTTTGAAGTGTGATGTATGACTTAAACATTATCAAATTTGACATGTGACCTGAACATTTCAAGTGTGACATGTGACTTAATACATGAAACGTGACATGTGACCTGAACATTTCAAGTGTGACATGTTGTTCACTGAATGAATTGTGACATAATTAATGTGACCTATAACTTATAGCACGTGACTTAAATTTTAACTTGTGACCTGTGACTTTAACATGCGACTTACAATTGTTTAACATGTGACCTGTGACCACCTACAAACTATCACCACCACCACCACCACCACCATAACATACAACCATCACCATAACACACACCTGTTGACCTATGACTATTCACGTATATATTGTTTTGATTATAACAAACAAGATCTCATGTATTACTAATGGTTTCAATTCTTGAGTTTATCATATATGTGTCATTTGGATACTCCGAGATCAAAATCGTCATCCATTGAAGTACAAAGCAATCATTAAAGAGATTTGAAGTGAACAAGATCGTCGAAGACCGAAGATTAAAGCTTTAGAAGATTTATGTTGAAAAATTTCAACTCATTTGTAAAGGTATCGACTCATCAATTTTTAGCAAGTTTATAAAGCTCAAAAATATTTCTAAAAATCATTAATTGCATAAAAATGATTTTTCAAAACATAACATGAAATAGTTTTTGGAAAAATAAACTTTTTGATATAAAAATAAAAAATTCAAAATTTTCATTTTTCGGTCGACCGAAATGCTCATGATCGACCGAAACTTTGATCAACCGAAATATCTGGTCAACCGAAAGTATAACAGCTCAAATGTATAACGCCTAGTTTTTGAGCTTTCGGTCGACCGAAAGTATAGAATCGGTCAACCGAAACTTCCTCCAACTCAATTTCTTGATCTATAAATAGTCACTTCTCTTACATTCATTTCATCAACTTACAAGAGCATTTAAGAGAGAAATTTATTGAGAAAATCATTGAGCTTACTTTGTTTTACATTCTATTTCATTTATTGCAAGGAATCTCTTGATTGTTCAAAACTATTTCATATTTTTATCAAGAATTCCATTTTGCAAGAAAACTCAATACTCTTACTTTATTATTGATCATTGATTGAGTTCATATCACCAAACACTTATTGAAGTGTATATCTCTCTTCATACTTAACTAGGTATTATTTGGAAAGAGAGATCATTGGTTGAAAAACTCTGATTCAAGAAAAACTATCTCATATCCTTCTTCAAAGTTTTCATAAACACTTGAGCTTTAAATATTTGTTATCTATTGAAGTGTTATCCTAAAACTCTCAAGATACTTGTATTGATCATATCATTTGTTAAGAGAGTTGGTTCGATTGTAAAAATTCTCATTTGTACTTTGTTTATGGTTTCGAGATCCTTGTGAAAACTCGATTGTAAAGGATAGGTGCTCCTTGTTGTAAAGTCACCTAAGGATTCGATACTCCTTGTTGTAAGTTATCAATATAGTGGATTTGGCCTTGCTCGTGACGGAGAGCTCGGTAACGGAGGACGTAGATCACGTTGGTTGATTGAACCTCCCTAAAATCGCGTTTGCAATCTCTTATCCCTTTTACTTACTTGCATCGCACTTACTCTTTTCTATCAATTTATATTGTGCAACACTATATCTAAGTGCTATACTTGCTTTATCAATTAAGTTCATACATTTATAGCACACTACATTGATAGTTTTGCTACTTGTAATACTAAGTGCTCATACTTATACTCATTGGTTTTTAAGTTTAAGATTATTTATCGAAAAAGTTTTATAAACCAATTCACCCCTCTCTTGGTTAGTTTATCTTGGGTTAACAATTGGTATCAGAGCCTAGGAACTCTTTCATTTAGATTTTACTATCTTGAGTTATGGCTAACCAAAATATTGAAGGTCATTCTACTAATCGTCCTCCGTTGTTTGATGGTACTAATTATAATTATTGGAAAACTAGAATGATGGTTTTTATTCAATCCATTGATTATAATATTTGGGATGTCATTGAATCCGGTCCTCATGAGCTTACTATGGTTATTAAAGTTGACGGAAAACCGGATATAATTATTTCAAAACCAAAGGAAAAATATGATGAGGATGATAAGAAAAAAATGTATTTAAATGCTAGAGCCAAAAATCTTCTCTATTGTGCATTTAGTATTAATGAATTTAATCGTATTAGCACATGTGATTCCGCACATGATATTTGGCATGCTTTAGAAGTCACACACATGGGCACAAATAAAGTTAAAGAAACAAAAATAAATCTTTTGTATAAAAATTTTGAAAATTTCTTCATGAAATAAGATGAACCCATTGCTAGCATGATTACTGGATTTACCAATATTGTTAATGGTCTTAAGGGCTTTGATCGAAAATTTTCTAATGGTGAACTTGTTAGCAAAATGCTTAGGTCTCTCTCGGAAGATTGGAGCTCATTAAGAATGTTGATAGAAAACACCCAAGATGTCAACACATATCCCTTGGAAGAGCTTGATGGAACATTGATGACATATGAGCTAAATCATGCCGAGACAAAAGAAAAGTCTAGAAAAGCAAAAGAGGAAGAAATGAAGGATCCTTCTAGGAGACAAATTGCTTTAAAGTCATCAAATGTTGAAGAAGCCTCAAACTCTAACAAGTGCGATGAGGAACTCGATGATATTGTTCTCCTAGTCAAGAAGTGGAAAGCCTTTCGCAACAACCGTAGATTTCAAAAGAAAGAAGACAAAGGTGAAGAGAAAAAGATTATTTGCTATGATTGTGAAAAACCCGGTCACAAAAGAACCGAATGTCCCAACAAGAGAAAATTCCTCAAAAAGAAAGCTCTACAAGCTACTTGGGATGATAGTGATGATGAGCAAGATGAAAGTGAAAGTCAAGATGAAGTTGCAAACATGTGCTTCATGGCCATTGAAGATGAGGTAAATACTAATGACATTCCCTCTTATGATGAATTATCTACCTCATATGAAGAAATGATTGAAGTTTTTGAAAAACTTGTTCTTAAACATTCCACTCTTAAAAAGCAATACATCTTGTTGAAAAATGAAGCCGAAAAGATTTTGAAATACAAAAGAATATTGAAAAGAAGTATCTTGATCAAAATGCTTTGAAAGTAGAAAACCTCTCCCTAAAAGAAAAAAAATTAGATTTAACACTCATTATTCACAAATTCACTCAAGGGAGGAAAAATTTTGAACTAATGCTTGGTAAACAACAATGTGTCTTTGATAAATGAGGAATTGGATACAAACCATTTTTGAAACAAAAATCTACCAAAAATATTTTTGTTAAAGCTTCTACTTCTTATTCCTTTCATCAAAACACTTTTGTCAAAGCATCAACTACTTGTAGCTTTTGTAATAGAAGTGGGCATGTAGCTTTTAATTGTTTAGTGAAAAAGAAACTTCACTTTGAAGAAAGACATAAGAGGGTTCAAGGAACTAACTATCAAGGACCTAAAATTATGTGGGTACCAAGAAGTCAAAAATTAAGTCATGTTTTGTAAGTATCAACAAAAGTAAAAAGCAATTGGTTCTTGGATAGTGGTTGCTCAAAGCACATGACCGGAGATAAATCACTCTTATCAAGATTCAAAAGAAAGGATGGAGGTCATGTCACTTTTGGAGATAATGCCAAAGGAAAAATCATTGGCATTGGAAATATTGGTTTGGAAATTCCTTTTGAGGAAATAAATATTCAAGATCAAAGAAATAAAATATCCAAAGACAATGAAGAAAAAGACTTGGAAGAACAAACTCCTCAACAAGAAGACGGAACATCTTCCAAAAACTCAAGTGATCTAACACTTCCTATCGAATGGAGATTTGCTTTATCTCACCCAAAAGAGCTCATAATTGGTGATCCTTCGAAAGGGGTAAGTACTAGAAACTCTACTAAAGGATTCTTAAATACTTGTGCTTTTATTTCTCAAATTGAACCAAAGAATTTCAAAGAAGCCGAGTTCGATGAGTTTTGGATCCTTGCAATGCAAGAAGAACTAAATCAATTTGAAAGAAATCATGTTTGGGATTTAGTTGATAGACCAAATGATCAAACCGTTATTGGTACAAAATGGATTTTTCGAAACAAAAAGGATGAAAGCGGTATAATTTTGCGTAACAAGGCTAGATTAGTGGCCCAAGGTTACAATCAAGAAGAAGGAATTGATTTTGAAGAAACTTTTGCACCGGTTGCTAGACTAGAATCCATTCGTATGCTTCTTGCCTTTGCTTGTCATAAAGGTTTTACTCTTTATCAAATGGATGTCAAAAGTGCATTTTTAAATGGTTTTATTCAAGAAGAAGTCTATGTTGAACAACCTCCCGGGTTCAAAAATCATAAATTTCCGGATAATGTTTTTAAACTAAGAAAGGCTCTATATGGTTTAAAACAAGCTCCTAGAGCTTGGTATGAAAGATTGAGTAAATTTCTTATTTCAAATGACTTTCAAATGGGAAATGCGGATACTAGACTTTTTATCAAAACCAAAAAGGAAGACATGATTGTTGTACAAATCTATGTTGACGATATTATTTTTGGTGCAACTAATGTGTCTCTTTGTGAAGATTTTTCAAAATGTATGAGCAATGAATTTGAAATGAGCATGATGGGAGAGTTAAAATTCTTCCTCGGGCTTCAAATCAAACAAACTAGTGAAGGGATATTCATTAGTCAAACCAAGTACATTTTGGATATGCTCAAAAAGTTTGAGATGGAAAACTTGAAGCCAATGAATACTCCCATGAGTACTTCAATCAAATTGGAAAAAGATGAGCAAGGTACTTCTATTGACATCACAAAATATCGAGGTATGATTGGATCCCTTCTTTACTTAACGGCAAGTCGACCCGATATTATGTTTAGTGTATGCTTATGTGCTAGATTTCAATCCAATCCTAAAGAATCTCATCTAAGTGCCTTGAAAAGTATTTTTAAATATTTATGTGGCACTAGAACTTTGGGACTTTGGTATCCAAAAGGCACTCATATTGATCTTATAAATTATTCGGATGCCGATTGGGCCGGATGCACAATTGATAGAAAAAGCACAAGTGGAACTTGTCACTTTCTAGGCTTTGCACTTGTGTCATGGTTTAGCAAGAAACAAAATTCCGTTGCACTATCTACCGCCGAGGCCGAATATATCTCGGCCGCTAGTTGTTGTGCTCAAGTTTTATGGATGAAACAAACTCTTAGTGATTATCACTTGGTTTTTGAAAATGCTCATATTATGTGTGATAACACTAGTGCTATAAATTTGTCAAAAAATCCCATCTTGCACTCTCGCACTAAGCATATTGAAATTCGACATCATTTTCTTAGAGATCATATGCAAAAAGGTGACATTTACTTGGAATTTGTTAGTACCGAAAAACAATTGGCCGATATTTTTACTAAACCTCTAACTCATGATAGATTTTCATATATACGAAGAGGATTGGGCATTATTGATGAAAATGATATTTGTGGCTAAATTTACAATATATATGTGTTTTAATTATAACATTTGCAAAAATTTGATTTTTGAATGTTTCGGTCGACCTAAATATTTCGGTCGTCCGAAAGGTGACTTTCGGTTGAACAAATTGTTCAACCGAAACCTGTTTCGGTCGACCCATTGTACGACCGAACTTATAGTTTCGGTCGACCATCACACGACCGAACCCTCCTGCAGCTACCTGTTTTAAAACCTGCAGAGTTTCGGTCGACCGACAAAAACTTTCGGTCGACCGAAAGATACGCGGATTCAGAGTTTTAAATCATCAGTTTCATCCCCAAAATCAAAACATAAACCCTAGAATTCGCAATCCCTCTTCTCATTCTCTCCCAAATTCATCTTCTTTCATCAATTCACTTACAATCATCCACAAATACATATTTCCCCATCATAATCTTCCTCAAATTCGTGATTTTCTTCACATTTCATCCAAGAATTCCTCAAAACCCTACATTTTGGGGTAATTCACGAAAATTCCAAATTTTCTCACTTTGAATCGATTTCACTCCATCAAACTTACCATTATACCACTACATTATTGATTTCTACCCTTTTCATTCATTTCCAATCATTTTTACCTAAAATTTTCCAAAATTTTCTATTGGTTCCATCAATTCACTCGAAAATACAAAATGCCTCCGAAGAAGAAATCGAAGAAAGGTGAAGCTAGCTCATAGAATGTTGAGGAACGTATACCATTTCCCGACCGCTTCTCTGATCATCCAATTCTAATAGGTAAGTCTATCGATTTCTTCGATTTCTACCTTCAAGCCCCCTCGTTTCAAATTGAGCGTTATTTTGAAGATATAGGATGGAAAAATGTCATGTCTATTTCTGAAAACTCCTACCCGAAATTAATTTGGGGATTTTTTCGAACGCTACTTTTTATCCCGATGAAATTACAAGTTCGGTTAGGGGTACACGGGTCGAAATTCAACGATCCCTCATTAGAAACCTCCTAGGATTGCAGCGTTGTGAGAATTATGCATATGTCACTCATTATCCTGTTAGGTTCGAGGGATACAATGAACTTGAGGCTTGTAGTCGTGTCACTGCCCGACCCCTCACTACCACTATGAACTTGAACCTCAACCATTTGACTATCTCATGCAAGGTCCTTCATCGTGCAATTGCTCACACAATTGTACCCCGGAGTGGTCATTTTGATGAAATCAACCATCTTGACCTATTCATTCTTGATTCTCTCCTTGTCGGTCGCAAACTTGATTTTCCATACATCTTCATCAAACATCTTCATCATGTTCATACCTCTACTCGAGTTCTAGGCCTGCCCTACGGCATGATTTTCACAAAAAAATTCAATCACTTCAATGTGCCTCTAGAAAATGAGCCTATTCTTAAACCCAAACACACCGATATTATCAACATCAACACTCTCAAACGGATGAGAATTGTCAAGGGTGACGGGCAATGGGTGTGTAATACTCAAGGTTTCGATGATGCATCGGGGCCTACGACTTGGCCATTTACCGAAGAGGAAGCTGAAGAAGAATTGGAAATTGGTGAAGGGGCGGCTGCGGGTGAGGGTGACCAAGGGGGTGCCGGTGAAGCCGGTGAAGGTGGTGGGGATGAACAGCCTCGACCGAGGCCACGGACTCGAGCACCTCAAGCTGCAGCACCTCCCCATCGATCCATCTCTGAAGATCAACTCAACATCCTAAATGGGCGAATCGATTCTCTCACCACGGCGGTTGAAGGCATCCAACATCAACTTCAACATATGCACACATCTCAAGAGGCCTTCTTCGCTCATTTCTACGCCATCTACCCACCTAATCCACCTCCACCTCCGGCGTCCGATTGAAGATCCTATCTTTATTTTTTTATATATATCTTTCGTAGTGATTTTCTCAAGACACTTTGTTTTCAAACTATGTAATCATGTTTTTAAACCTATGACTTTCTCGCTATGTTAATATTGTTTTTGCCTACTTGCTCTGCATCTTATGATTCACATGCTATATTTGGATGTGATTCTTGCTTTGAGTTGTGATGATGTTGAAATATAGGTGCTTTCTATATGATAAGATTCTATTCTTATCGGTTTGTACAAAATACGGGAAATCCATGTCAAATTGTTTTTGGAACATGCAAATTATGTGTTAGTGTTTCCATCAAGTTATTATTCCACATTCATTACATGACCTTCCACTTGACACTTTTTGCTTATGCCATAAGGGGGAAGAGATATTTGCTACGATTTGATTCGTTTTATCTTGCAATATTATGATAGAAAGGGGGAATACATTGCAAAAGAAAGGGGGAATTTGTACGTACATATATATTTCATCATTTTTACGAATTACAAATCATATTGTTTGTCATAATAAAAAATGAGGAAATTGTTGACCTATGACTATTCACGTATATATTGTTTTGATTATAACAAACAAGATCTCATGTATTACTAATGGTTTCAATTCTTGAGTTTATCATATATGTGTCATTTGGATACTCCGAGATCAAAATCGTCATCCATTGAAGTACAAAGCAATCATTAGAGAGATTTGAAGTGAACAAGATCGTCGAAGACCGAAGATTAAAGCTTTAGAAGATTTATGTTGAAAATTTTCAACTCATTTGTAAAGGTATCGACTCATCAATTTTTAGCAAGTTTATAAAGCTCAAAAATATTTCTAAAAATCATTAATTGTATAAAAATGATTTTTCAAAATATAACATGAAATAGTTTTTGGAAAAATAAACTTTTTGATATAAAAATAAAAAATTCAAATTTTTCCTTTTTCGGTCGACCGAAATGCTCATGATCGACCGAAACTTTGATCAACCGAAATATCTGGTCAACCGAAAGTATAACAGCTCAAATGTATAACGGCTAGTTTTTGAGCTTTCGGTTGACCGAAAGTATAGAATCGGTCGACCGAAACTTCCTGCAGCTCAATTTCTTGATCTATAAATAGCCACTTCTCTTACATTCATTTCACCAACTTACAAGAGCATTTAAGAGAGAAATTTATTGAGAAAATCATTGAGCTTACTTTGTTTTACATTCTATTTCATTTATTGCAAGGAATCTCTTGATTGTTCAAAACTATTTCATATTTTTATCAAGAATTCCATTTTGCAAGAAAACTCAATACTCTTACTTCATTATTGATCATTGATTGAGTTCATATCACCAAACACTTATTGAAGTGTATATCTCTCTTCATACTTAACTAAGTATTATTTGGAAAGAGAGATCATTGATTGAAAAACTTTGATTCAAGAAAAACTATCTCATATCCTTCTTCAAAGTTTTCATAAACACTTGAGCTTTAAATATTTGCTATCTATTGAAGTGTTATCCTAAAACTCTCAAGATACTTGTATTGATCATATCATTTGTTAAGAGAGTTGGTTCGATTGTAAAAATTCTCATTTGTACTTTGTTTATGGTTTCGAGATCCTTGTGAAAACTCGATTGTAAAGGATAGGTGCTCCTTGTTGTAAAGTCACCTAAGGATTCGATAATCCTTGTTATAAGTTATCAATATAGTGGATTTGACCTTGCTCGTGACGGAGAGCTCGGTAACGGAGGACGTAGATCGCGTTGGTTGATTGAACCTCCCTAAAATCGCGTTTGCAATCTCTTATCCCTTTTACTTACTTGCATCGCACTTACTCTTTTCTATCAATTTATATTGTGCAACACTATATCTAAGTGCTATACTTGCTTTATCAATTAAGTTCATACATTTATAGCACACTACATTGATAGTTTTGCTACTTGTAATACTAAGTGCTCATACTTATACTCATTGGTTTTTAAGTTTAAGATTATTTATCGAAAAAGTTTTATAAACCAATTCACCCCCCTCTTGGTTAGTTTATCTTGGGTTAACAACACCACCACCACCACCTTCGCCTCACACCAAATAACCATCACTGCTTTTTTACTTACGAACATGTTTTTACCTGAGAACATGTGACCTGTGACCCGTGAACATATTATCTATGAAGCACACAATCACACTTTGAAGCACACAAATTAATATCTTTCCACATTCCAAGAAATCAAAACTTTTTGTGCAAAGATTTTGAATTTGATCAAGAAACATGTTATTAGTAGCTTCTGTTAAAACCCAAAATTCAGAGCTTTCTTCCTTACCTTCACCTTAAAAACCACAAACCCAATCTTTTGAAGAAACCCATGTTTTCATTTCAAAACTACCCAAAATCCCCATTTTGAATCATCTTCCTCTCCATATGTACTGTTTTGAGAATCTTGCACAATATCCAGATAGGTCATGTCGTATAGTGGGCAGCACTGGAAAAATATACTCTTTTTTTCAGAGACCCCACATCTTATGTTGGAAAACTGCCTTTGATCTCTGCAACATCGGCGCGAAAAAGGGGGATGTGATTATGGTTCTGTTACAAAATTGTCCTGAATTTGTTTTCACTTTCATGGGGGCTTCAATGATTGGCATTGTCACCACTACCCCACTGCCGGTCAATGCGAGATTCAAGATGTAGAAATCAAAGAATGAAAACTACCTAAGTGAAGAAATTTGAATAACCAGATCTGATAGAACAAAAGTGAGTAGCGGAATCGGCGAGAATTCAACCAATCAGACTTAATGGAGCCGGCTGGAGAGTTCATGTATAGTGGTCTCTTTGAAATGTTTCTAGAGTGTGAGTCCGAGGAGTTCTGTTGACGACATTTTCCAGTAGATATATTCACCGGCAAAAATCTAACACATTGGAATGAATGGAGCCGGCTGGAGAGTCTCTCGAAAATGTTTCTGGAGAGAGTCGAAGAGAAGACCGAGGGCGTGGTTTTCTAGTAGATATCATAATTTTATTAATTAAAAAATAAAATGAACTAAGACCTAATTCATGTACTATTAAACTTATATATTTTTATTTGTGAATTGTCAATTTTAAAAATCACCCCAGCTGTAATTTCCACTATGACTGTTGGTATATGAATCTGAATTACTGGGCTGACTTGACCCAACTAATCACGCTAAACCCAGCTTAGTATCTCGGGGAATTTAGCCTCTGTTTATTAAAAAGTTTTTGTTCAAAAACATGTTTTTTTATGTTTTCTAGATAAAATGTGTGGTTGAAAATTAGAGAGAGAAAATGTATGTGGTTAAAAAGTGATATGGGGAATTGTGCAGAAAAAACATGTTTAAAAATATGTGTTGCCAAACGGATGCTTACATGAGAGGAAATTACGAGGAAACCTGGTTTTCAAGTTTCCAATACATTAACTAGAATATATTAGTATTAGTTCTAAAATAAGGTGATAATTAGACTTTTAGTATAATAATTAATATTACAAAATTAAATTAATTAAACCCAATAACCTACCATCATTCAAGCCGCCATCCCCCCTTAAACATAGATTCAACCCTAATGAAAATAATTCACATTCTTTCCTCTCCGAATGTAGAGGAGACGGCTCCATCTTCGACCAGCGAAGGCACAGTCGATGGCAGATGTGATGGCAGAAGCGGATCAATACAGGCGTCCCCATTTTGTTGGGATTATTTATTTATTTAGGGACTCATGCGATAATATGCTCATATTTAAGCAATGGGAGAGAGCCAGATAGTGGTGAGGACGATATCATATAAAAGCTTTGAGAAGTTTATGGAAAAGAAGATTTTAATCGAGTTGTCAGATCGTATTGCCTTCAGTGAATTCACCGTCAAAAAATCAAGGTGTCCCTATCCTTCATAATTGGAAATTGGGCAAGAGAAGGGGAAATTTAATTAGGACTCTGCATTCTGAGACGAGTGCCACAGAGATTTTTATTTATTTATTTTTATTTTGACTCCTTGTTAAGTTATTGTATTATTTGCTTTAACTATTGATACATATAAATGAATTTAACTAGGAACTGTGATTAAAATTGTTAACGAATTATCCGTATTCCAGATTTTTGTTTATATCTGGTGTGAGAAATGATAATGGTTGTGGGTGAAGTGATAGTGTCGATGATTGTGGTGCTAGTAGTGTTGTGGTGGTTCTTTTGGAAGTTGTTGTGGTGGTGATGGAGGTGATGCTCATTGGTGACAGTGGTGGTGAGATACTGTGGAGATGTTCAAATTCTCAAATTACATATTCATTTCCTCAAGTTACATGTTTATCTTCTCAAGAACGTGTTTAAATTCTCAGGCCGCATGTTAAATCTGACTTGGTAAAATGTGTGACCTAATAATTGATAAGTTGTTACTCAAAAATTAAACAATTGTAATCTAATAATTTAATAATCTTCACTAAAAAGATTTTTGACCTAATACTTTAATAAGTTGTGATCTAAAATATCCCCGATTTTATTAATTTGACATTTGTGACCTATTGAATTTATAATCCGTGACCTTGAAATCAGTTTGTGGTCTAAAAAATTATTTAACGTGACCTAAAAATAAGTTGACCTAATATTTTTAATAATTTGTGACCCTGTGATGAGATTCTAGAAAGTCAAACATCAAAACAAGTGCTAGTGAGCCCTAGTCAAATCTCGATGCGCGTGTCAGTCGACCATAGGACGAGATCCGAGGCCCAAGAGAGCCAAGAGTCGATGGAGGGACTCATTTACAAGCTCTGAAATCAATGCTCACGTGGAAGAAAACATGACCGTAGTCAATCGGCTCATTTTGGAGGTCCAGTGACTTTCGGTCGATCGAAAGTCACTACGGTCGACCGAAAGTCTGCAAGAATTTTAGAGGCCTCCTCAGTCGTTTCCAGTTGACCAGCATTCGATCGAAAATGGCATTTCGGTTGACCAATTGATCGACCGAAACTGTTTCAATTGACCGTGTCGGTCGACCGAAAGTCCCTGAATTCAAATTTCGGGGGTTTTCTTGCAATTTCTCAAACTTTTGTCTTTCCTTATTTTTTTGTACTATAAATACATTTGATCTCAAACCCTAAGGATAACTTGGTTGTTCATTGTGCTTGGTCTTGAGAGACTCCTCTTGGGTGAGGTAAATCTCAACTCTTTTTTCTTGTAATCTTTGGAAGTTAATCAACTACATTTTGAGTATATTATTCTTGTTTTGTTGTTTATTTCCGTCACCTTGAAATTTGTTTATTTCTATCTATTGGGTTAGGTTCTTTAACCATTGAATTTTTACTAGATTAAACTTGGGTTAGGGTGTTAATTTTACCATTTTAGCTTTCTTGGGTTGATACAAAATTGTTGTGAGAACTTTTTGTCCAAACACCAAATGGGTTTACATCATTTGGTATCAAAGCTTGACTCTAAAATTGGTAAACATATCTTTACATTTCTTGTTGTTCAACATATAAAAAAAATTAGAAAAATAATAATTGAGAAATATTGTTGTTCTTGAGCTTTGTTGGATTCCTACATATTGGGTATATTGATTGTTGAGTTTGTTGAGGGTTTCCATTAGCTAAACATTTACATTCCTACACTATCCAAAGTGTACACACAAAGTGTTTGATAAAATACCTCAATGAAAATTACTCTATTAATCCCTTATTGTTCAACCTCTATGTCTTGTTAATTACTTGTGGTTGCTCATTTCCATTGTTGAGGTTATGTTTTTAACATCTTATCCCATATATTACTTGCTCCTAACATTAGGTATTATTGATCATTCATTCCTTGTCACATTTGAGTTGTTGGGGGGTTTTTCATCTATCTACAATATACACATTCAAGGCCATTTAAAGATTAGGTACAAAGTGGTTGATAAATTGCCTTAATGAAAACTACACTACTTGTGCCTATTTGCTCTATATCTATGCCTTGTCAAATACTTGTGGTTGTTCACTCTCATTATTGAAGTTTGTTCTTAACATCTATCCTATAAATTCAAAGTCGTCTTCTTGTTATAGCAAGCAAAGAAATTCTACTTGCTATTATATCTACTTGTTCTAAAATTCCTTTCTTCTTTGTTTATGATTTTTAATTTCACAAGAATTAATTTTCTCTGTTTAGTTGATTACCTTTCTTGGAGAGCTTAAGAAAGGAATCTTTGAGTGGAAAAATGCAAGATTGGTGGGCTCATTATCGAATAAAAGCCTAATTTGAGTGAAACACGAGAGAAAATATTTCTTGTGAGAACACTACCACACTTGTACAACATGTCCAATTTCCATACTCAAAGTGGGAAAATTTTCAATGCTCAAACGCAAGACTTGAAGGAGATGTTGCAAAATCTTTCAACCATTATGACTAGACAAATGGGAAAGATTGGGGAAAGGTTGGAAAGGTTAGGAACAAGTGGGGAGGAGCTAAGGAAAAATAGAAGAAGATTGAATGATCAATTTGAGGATGTTTTGGCTAATGATGGGGATGGTGAATAAAATGGGAGCAAAGGTAGGAAAAGAGGAGAAATGTTGGATGGTGAGAGAGATGGAGTTGATGAAAATATTGATAGCGTGAAATTGAAAATTTCATCATTCCATGGGGGAAGTGGTAGTGAGGAAAGAAAGGTGGAGATGAATATTAGGCCACCAACATCTTTCGCTCATATTAATGAGAGGGAGAAGTATGAAGAAAATACTTTCTGTACTAGGTGCCTTGTAGGGGATAAAGCATGTAGTCTCATTATAGATGGGGAGAGATACTAATGTGGTGAGTGCTAATAGGGTGGAAAAGTTGGGGTTACCGGTAATGAAGCATCCCAATCCTTATCAATTGCAAATGTTGATTGACTATGGGGAGGTGAGGATAAGTGAGCAAGTTCTTCTTACTTTCCACATTGATACCTATAATGATCAAGTACTATGTGATGTGGTTCCCATGCACACTACTCATATAATTTTGGGAATACCTTGGCAATGTAATCGAAATGTGAAATATGACGGGAAAAAGAACCGGCATAGCTTCCAATTGAATGGGAAAAAGGTCGTGCTCCTATCCTTGAGTCCGGAAGAGGTTAACAAAGATCAAATGAAACTCAAAAAGGAGTTTTAAAAGAAAGGGAGAATAGGAAAGTAGAAGAAAATTCAATTGGGAAAATTGAGGAAGAAACAGAGGTGAGGCCAAATGAAAAAGAGAGAGTTGGGGCCACAACCCTAAAAAAGGTGAGAAAATGAGGGTTGAAACCACGACTCCAGAAAAAGGAGAGGCAAGAGAAGAATCGAGAGTTGAGATTTCTACCTCAGAAAAGGAGAGAGAGTGAAGAGAGTCACCAAAGAAATTGAGAGAAGAGTTCACACAAAAATATTCTTTGCTCTTGAGTACTCTAACAATTCTCTCCCTAGTTTGATTACTTCTTTGTTGTAGGAAATTGTGCGACCGACTTATCAAAGCAATAAGGAACTTCAAAAGCATGCCATGTGAAAGACATTCATGGAACATTTTTCCACAACAACAAATACAATCGAGGTAAAGAAAATGTGACAACCGAGGCAATATCTAGGAGGTACGCTCCTAACACTTCTTTGAATGCCAGGTTATTGTGCTTTGAATATTTTATAGGGTTGTATGACATTGATGTAGACTTTGGCAATTATATTGTTGGCTTGTGAAAATGTTGTACTTGATAAATTTCATGGGCATGATGACCTCCTATTTTACGAGAACAAGCATAATGAATTCCTATTTTGTGAAAACAAGTACGAGTTCCAATTTGTGAAAACAAGCTTGATGTGTCCATTTTCCCTATAAAGGGATTGTTAGTTAGGAGAGTCCATGGGGGAGTTTTAATTGAATATTTTAATATAAAAGGGAATTTACTTTTAACCTTCCTAAGTGTCAAATCATTTTGTTTTGACTATGTTAAGAGTATGCATACTAATAACCCAAGACTGTTAAACATTTATGCATCATGTGACGAGCAAGATTTTGATGAATTCTATGAGCATGATGATTATTTGTTTGGGGAAATTGGATTGTTTGTTCCTAAATGTGTCATGTGAGAGTTGTTAGTTAGAGAGGCACATGTGGAGTGCTTGATGGGACATTTTGGGATTAAGGGCACCTTAACATTATTAGGTGAACATTCTCATTGGCCTCAAATGAAAATTGATGTTTCACATGTTCATATTCATAGTAAACACATCACTTGCAACGGGACCAAATCTAAGGTTTTTTCTTGAAGCTTATATTCATATTTGCACACACCCAGTAAACCTTGTGTTGATAATTCCATGACTTTTATAATGGGTTTGCTTAGATCCAAGAAAGGAAATGATGCTATTTTTTTTTATTGTTGGTAGAAATATTAAAATGTCACATTTGATTGCATATCATGAAACCAACAATGCTATCAACATAGCTAATCTTTTCTTGTGGAAATTAGTGCATTTGCATGAAAGCGACCTAACAAGTTGGGGAGAAGGTCTTCTTTTTGTTAAATTTGCTATCAACATAATTGATCATTCTTTTAGAAAATTTTCTCCACGTGAAGTTGTTTATGACTTTAACCCATTAACTCTTTTGAGTTTGATTCATTTGCTTGTAGATGAAAGAGTTAGCTTAGGTGGGTGCATCATATTTGATCCAGGTGGTTGCAAATGGTTCCTTTTGAGGAAAAATCCAATTTACAACTCGTTGGTAATGGCTCATTCCAAGCTTTGGAGAAAACCAAAGGCAACGCTTACAGACTGATCTTACCGGTAAGTATAAAATTTCAATTTCAATTATATTTAATGTTTCTGATTTTTCTCATTTTAATGTAGGTAATGATTCGATGTCAAATCCTTCTTGAGAAGGGGAAGATGATGAGAATCAAGAAAGCCGAGCCTCGCTACACCTTCCTGTGGGCCACATTACAAGATCAAAGGTCGATGAATTTCACGGCAATGCCTACGAGCAAGATTCGAGGTCGAATCCTTTTCAAAAATGAGGGGATGATGAGATCCTAGAAAGCCAAACATCGAAACATGTGCTAGTGGGCCCTAGTCAAATCTCTATGCATGTGCCAATCGACCATATGACGAGATCTGAGGCCCAAGTGAGCCAAGAGTCGATGGCGGGACTCATTTACAAGCTCCGAAATCAAGCCCACGTGGAAGAAAACATGGCTAAAAGTCAATTCGCTCATTTTGGAGGTCCAATGACTTTCGGTCGACCTAAAGTCTGTAGGAATTTAGAGGCTGACTTAGTTGTATCCGGAAAACCAGTGTTAGACCGAAAATGTGATTTCGATCGACCAATTGGTCGACCAAAAGTCCCCGAATTCAAATTTTGGGGTTTTTCTTGCAATTTCTCAAACTTTCTTCTTTCCTTATTTTTTTATACTATAAATACATTTGCTCTGAAATCCTAAGGATAACTTGGTTGTTCATTGTACTTGGTCTTGAGAGACTCCTCTTGGGTGAGGACCTGAGGTGATTATTGTCCAATTTTACGTATTTTAAAGAATTAAATAAATGAAAATATATAATTTTGGGATATAAATTTTGTCATTTAGAGTGAAACTTATAAAAGATTCAATTTTATTTGTTAAACTCTAAATTGATTTTATTTGCTAATAATTTCATTTATTTAATTACAGGTACATTTTCGACAATTTCAAATCAAAGATTCCTAATTTAATTGACCTGAAAAAGCCCAAAATGGATAAAAAATTCAAAAACCCAGCCCAAAAAGGATTCTCTTTCTCTATAACCTACAACCATCCCTCACATTCTCGCTATCTATCTCATCTACCTTAAAAAAAAAAAAAAAAAAAACCATCCGCACTTCACCATTCTTCTACAGCACACCAGCCGCACCAGCCTCTCTTCTCGGACTGTCTTCCCACACAAAACCAGCAGCCTTCTTCCCTCACTAACCCAGCAGCCCCTCTCCGTCTTCTCCATCCACACGCAGTCTCTGCTCTGTCTTCTCTCTCGCACAATCCTCTTACAGCCTGCTCCTTCACTCAGCCTCACCTGCCGCAGCTCTGGTTTCTGCCTTCCACACACACGCCAGCCTACTTCCATCAACAACCAGCAGCCGCCAGAGACTCAGCCCTCAACCTCTCTTCCCCAGCTTTCTCCCTCAGCTGCACTACTACCAGCCGACCACTGCACAGCCTTCACAAGCCTGCAACCTTTTTCCACCTTAACCTCACGCCTCATCATCTGCCTCTTCCCCGGTCAGAACTCCCAGCAGCAGCCTCGCCCCTCACCTGTCACGCAGCTCTGTCTTCTTTCTTCCTACACCGCCAGCCTTCTCTTCCTCAAGGAACAACCAGCAGCCCTCAACCTTCGCACAGCAACCCATCTTCACGCAGCAGCACCAGCAGTCTGGTTTTCTCACCCTCGTCCCCTCCTCGACCAGCAGCAGTCCAGAACACTAGCAGCAGCCCCGGTTTTGGTTATTGGTTTTAGTTTAATTCCCGTTTTATTTATTCTTCTAGTTGTTCTAATTATTAGTTTAAATAATTTTAGATTATTGATACTAGTTGATTTTTAGATATATTTTTAGTTATTGAATTTTCATTTTCAAATTTGAATTTCGTTTTCTAGAATGGTTATTGTTTGTTTGAACTTTATTTCGTTTAATTTAATTATGTTCGGCTAAGTTATATTTGAGGGGAGTTATTCTTAGCTTTAATGGGTGTGCTTTAATTCGTCATGAATGAATTCTTGTTATTGATAAGTATTTACAAATCGTTTTAAGTTTTCAAATTATCTTACTTGGATGAATGTTGCTGATGTGGTGTGTATTGAATATGCACACAACATGCTCGACAAAACGAGATAGAATAAATTGAGTAATTTTATCACTAATATTTTTTAATCTTATCGATTTCAAGAAATTCATATTAATCTTAATTGAAAAGCCCAATTGATAGCGAAAGAATAATTCCACTCAAATTTCCTTTTTCATTGCAATTTAATTATATTCTCTTTTTATTCATTTAAACACAATTGAAATCATAGTTTAAGTTCCGAATTTAGCAAATATTACGATACCAATAAAATCCCTAGGAAGAATGATCCTGGATTATTGCTAGGCTATAACCTGACCCCTTTATACTTGGAGGGTAGATTTTACATCGAGTCAAGTTTTTGGCGCCGTTGCCGGGGCTTATTTTGGTGTTAATTGATTTTTGCTGAATTCCTTTTATTTTATTATTATTTGTTTATTTATTTATTTATTTATTCTCGTCTCTACTACTATTTTTGATATTGTTCTTTGTTTATGTCCGTTTGATTCCGAGATAATACTAAGCGATTAGTAAGATCGGAATCCACTAACCAATTTTTAATTCTTGAAAATCAGCAGGTAGTAATGGCAAATAATGCAGATCCAAATGAGGCGCCAGTCGTTCGAAGTCTTAGAGATTATATTTTTCCAACAATGGCAAGCACTCCATCATGCATTGTAGTTCCTGCAAATGCAGCGGTTTTCAACTTTAAACCGGGAATGATTGATCATCTATCATGCTTCCATGGAATGCCATTAGAGAGTCCTTATCACCACATTCAGGAATTTGAAGGGGTTTGTTTTACTTTTCTTGAACGAAATTGCACTGAGGAAGTCATTCGACTCAAGCTTTTCCCTTTTTCACTAAAGGATAAAGCTAAGTCATGGCTTAACTCTTTAAGGCCTAATTCAATTACAAATTGGGCAAATATGCGGAAAGAGTTCATTAAAAAGTTTTTTCCACCACAAAGAACCACCGCTATTCAAAGACAAATCATGTATTTTTCTCAAAAGAATAATGAAAATTTTTACACTAGTTGGGAAAGATTTAAGGATTTGTTGTTATCTTGCCCCCATCATGGTTATGAGCAATGGATGTTAACTAAATTTTTTTATGAAGGGCTCAGACCAGAAATGAGACAATTTGTGCAAATCATGAGTAATGGTGATTTCTTTGCAAAAGACCCAAATGAAGTTTTTACATTTTTTGATGATTTAGCTGAAAATGCCCAATCTTGGGATAACATTGATGAGTTTGATAGGGGTGTTGCAATAAAAACTGAATTTCCAAAAATTGCATCTGGAAATGGAATTCATTCACTTAGAGCTGATGATGACATAAATGTCCGATTGGCTGTCATCACTCGAAAACTTGAAAACTTGGAAACTCAAAAAGTCAATGAAGTCAATTCCTCTTCCACTATTTTAGAAAAATGTTCAATTTGTGATGATGCACAACATTTAACCTCTGATTGTCCTGCACTTCCCCAACTAAAAGAGATGTATTTTGATCAATTTGTTGCTGTTAATATGATTTCCAAACCTTATTCTAATCCATATTCGAGTACTTATAATCCAGGTTGGAGAAATCATCCAAATTTCAGTTGGAGGAATGATCAAGGAGGAAGCAATAATGTTGGCAACAATGCTGGACCTTCACAACCAACACCTTATATGCCACCGCAGAAGAGAAGTCTGGAAGACCAAATCCAACAATTCATGCAAAGCCAAGCTGCCATCAACAATCAAAACTCTCAGGCCATTAATGACATCCGATCTCAGCTTACAAAGCTGACTACTCAGGCAAGTGCAGTAGAAAAAGGTAAGTTTCCAGCTCAACCAATGCCTAATCCTCAAACTCAATACAATGGGGTCGATGAGCCCAATCTGAGACATGTGAAAGCAGTAACTACCTTGAGAAGTGGTAAGCAAATCCAAGTTCCTGAACCTCAAGAGAACTTGGTGGGTAAGCAAGCTAAACCTCCTGTCGATGATACTATATTAAAGTCTTTACCTGATGTTCAGGAACCACCTAAGCAAATAGTAGGTGCACCCCCTGCCCCTTTTCCTCAAAGATTACAACCTGGTAATAAGACCAAAAATCAAACAGAAATTCATGAGATTTTTAAGCAAGTTAGGGTAAATATTCCTCTGTTAGATGCAATTCAACAAGTCCCTGCCTATGCTAAATTTCTTAAGGTTTTGTGTACAGTGAAGAGGAAGTTAGCTGTTAAGAATAAGGCCTTTTTAACTGAACAAGTGAGTTCTATCATACAATGCCAAACTCCTCAAAAATTTAAAGATCCTGGTTCTCCAACCATTGCTTGTATGATAGGAACCACTCGTATTGGTCATGCATTGCTAGACTTAGGTTCGAGTGTGAATCTTTTGCCCTTTAGTGTGTATACACAACTTGGTCTAGGTGAACTTAAGCCTACCTGTAGCAACCAAGAATTTTTACGCGATTAATAATTATTTTAATAGAAAATCGTGTCGCTACTATTTCACCCATTTTTATTAAGTTAACGCAGCGACGTATTCGTATAGCCAAGTCAAGAAATAATCGAGATCGTTCGATTTTAAATTAAATTCCGAATTTCTAAAAATATCTCCATTCTCTTGATTTAAAGTATATTAAGTCCAAATACTTAATTCAATGTTATCCCAATATTTATTTATACAAAAATTACTTTTATTATTTAAATTAAGAAAATATATGCAAGCATGAGAGGTTCCATTATATGTAATCATGAAGAGCATAATATTTGTATAAAAAATGGAAAAGTATATGAATGATTTATATACTCCATTATATATAATCATGAAGAGCATAATATTTGTATAAATATGGAAAAGTATATGAATGATTTATATACTCCATTATATATAATCATGAAGAGCATAATATTTGTATAAATATGGAAAAGTATATGAATGATTTATATACTCCATTATATATAATCATGAAGAGCATAATATTTGTATAAATATGGAAAAGTATATGAATGATTGATAAGACTCCATTATATGTAATCATGAAGAGCATAATATTTGTATAAAAAATGGAAAAGTATATGAATGATTTATATATTCCATTATATATAATCATGAAGAGCATAATATTTGTATAAATATGGAAAAATATATGAATGATTGATAAGACTCCATTATATGTAATCATGAAGAGCATAATATTTGTATAAAAAATGGAAAAGTATATGAATGATTTATATACTCCATTATATATAATCATGAAGAGCATAATATTTGTATAAATATGGAAAAATATATGAATGATTGATAGACTCCATTATATATAATCATGAAGAGCATATTATTTGTATAAATATGGAAAAGTATATGAATGGTGCTTTACTTTAAGAAAAGGATGTGTTAAAATTAATAGAATTGAATGATTATGTTTACAATATGCCAACTTTATACATCTATTTAAACCCATCTCTTTTACACACAACTCTACACATATACACTTATTTCCAATCTCTTGACAAAATCCACAAGTAAGAGAAATTCAAGGTGGTCAAGAAAGTTTTGGTTCGTTTACTACTACACTTCATTTTAATCTTTTAAAAGGTAAGTATATCTTATGTTTTTATGTAAAGTAAGTATATTTTTATGAAATGTAAGTATATCTTATGTTTTTATGTAAAGTAAGTATGTTTTTATGAAATGTAAGTATATCTTATGTTTTTATGTAAAGTAAGTATGTTTTTATGAAATGTAAGTATATCTTATGTTTTTATGTAAAGTAAGTATGTTTTTATGAAATGTAAGTATATCTTATGTTTTTATGTAAAGTAAGTATGTTTTTATGAAATGTAAGTATATCTTATGTTTTTATGTAAAGTAAGTATGTTTTTATGAAATGTAAGTATATCTTATGTTTTTATGTAAAGTAAGTATGTTTTTATGAAATGTAAGTATATCTTATGTTTTTATGTAAAGTAAGTATGTTTTTATGAAATGTAAGTATATCTTATGTTTTTATGTAAAGTAAGTATGTTTTTATGAAATGTAAGTATATCTTATGTTTTTATGAAAAGTAAGTATGTTTTTATGAAAGGTAAATACACCTTATGTTTTTATGAAAAGTAAGTATGTTTTTATGACAAGTAAGTATATCTTATGTTTTTATGAAAAGTAAGTATGTTTTTATGAAAGGTAAATACACCTTATGTTTTTATGAAAAGTAAGTATGTTTTTATGACAAGTAAGTATATCTTATGTTTTTATGAAAAGTAAGTATGTTTTTATGAAAGGTAAATACACCTTATGTTTTTATGAAAAGTAAGTATGTTTTTATGACAAGTAAGTATATCTTATGTTTTTATGAAAAGTAAGTATGTTTTTATGAAAGGTAAATACACCTTATGTTTTTATGAAAAGTAAGTATGTTTTTATGACAAGTAAGTATATCTTATGTTTTTATGAAAATGTTTGGATCATTGCTATGAAATCAATCTCACAAGATTGTTATGGGTTCCATATGATATGTTTATGATTATGCTAAGGGGACCGGAGTTTAGTAGCGCTACACATAAGAATTCTTGCCATTTAAGTTCGGTAAAATTCTTGTGTCTCCCTATGTTTATGAGTATTTCGATCCTATCCTATGTTATGATGAAAATGATCCATATGCTTTCAAAAGAAAATTTATGCTTGGTATACTTACTGGGATTTTATAAATCTCACTCCACGATATTTACCATTTTCAGATAATTGAAGGTTCGAGGCGGTCAACATGGAAGTGGCAAAAGTGGTTAAGATTGATGAGATAATTATGTTGAACTTTATGTAAGAAGATTATGTTCTATTTTTATTCACAAATAAAATTATGGGATTCTAATTTATTCTTTTGAATAATTTTACATTACTATTTAAGTCTCGATAATATGATATGAGTCACTTTTAGTGGCACTCGAATGGTCGAGAATTCGGGTCGTCACACTACCCCCATGATTTTACAATTAGAAGATAGATCTATTAAGATGCCTAGAGGGATAATTGAGGATGTTTTGGTTCAAGTCAATAAATTCTATTACCCAGTTGATTTTGTTGTTATTGATATTCAAAATACACCTAAAACTTCTCCTCAGATCCCTGTTATTCTTGGTAGACCATTTCTTGCAACTTCAAATGCTTTAATAAATTGTAGGAGTGGTATTTTAAAGTTGACTTTTGGAAATATGTCTTTGGAGCTTAACATTTTCAATGCTTGTAGGCAACCAAAAGATTTTGATGAAGTGCAGGAAGTTAATATGTTGGAAGAGCTGCTAATGGAGCTAGAAGATCCTGATAAGCAACTTGAGCAGAATCTCGAATTGGACGGCATTCAAGACCCTTCAAAAGGTGTCACAACAGCAGTTGTAAGAGCTTGGCAGCCAAACATTGAGCCTCTAAACGTTAGCCAGACACCCATGCAAACATCAGTAGAGAAGATGCCAACTCTAGAGCTTAAACCTCTTCCATCGGAACTAAAGTATGCATTCTTGGGACCTAATGAATCATACCCCGTGGTAATCTCTTCTACTCTTACTTGTGATCAGGAAAATATGTTGCTGAAAGTGTTGAATGATCATAGATCTGCAATAGGTTGGACTATAGCTGATATTAAGGGAATTAGTCCTTTAGTGTGCACCCATAGAATTTTTCTAGAAGAAAATGCTAATCCCTCTAGGGAATCTCAAAGAAGGCTAAATCCTAACATGAAAGAAGTTGTTAAAAATGAAGTTTTAAAATTACTTGATGCAGGTATTATTTATCCTATTGCAGACAACAAGTGGGTAAGTCCTACTCAAGTAGTTCCTAAGAAAACTGGGGTTACCGTTGTTGAAAATGAACAGGGGGAAATGATAACTAAAAGGGTACCTACTAGTTGGAGAATGTGCATAGATTATAGGAAATTGAATTCCATGACCAGAAAAGACCACTTTCCTTTACCATTTTTAGATCAAGTGCTAGAAAGAGTTGCTGGACATTCATTTTATTGTTTCTTGGATGGTTTTTCAGGCTATCATCAAATTGAAATAGCATTAGAAGACCAAGAAAAAACTACTTTTACTTACCCTTTTGGGACGTTTGCTTTTAAAAGAATGCCTTTTGGTCTTTGTAATGCCCCAACAATCTTTCAAAGATGCATGCTTAGCATATTCAGTGACATGATAGAAAACATTTTAGAAGTTTTTATGGACGATTTCTCTGTGTATGGTAATTCATTTGATGATTGCCTAACAAATTTGAAAGCTGTTTTATGCAGGTGTGAAGATAAGCAACTTCTCCTTAATTGGGAGAAATGTCATTTCATGGTAACACGAGGAATTGTTTTAGGTCATATATTTTCTGCTAAAGGCATGGAAGTAGATAAGGCAAAAGTAGATTCTATTTCTAGGTTGCCTGTTCCTTCAACCGTAAAAGACGTTCGATCATTTTTAGGTCATGCAGGTTTTTATAGGAGGTTCATAAAAGATTTCAGTATCATAGCAAAACCTTTGACTACACTTTTGATGCATGATACAAGATTTGTTTGGACTAATGAATGCACTGCAGCTTTTGAACATTTAAAAAAGGCACTCACCACTGCACCCATAGTTAGATCACCTGATTGATCTCTACCTTTTGAATTAATGTGTGATGCAAGTGATATAGCCGTAGGGGCAGTGCTTGGCCAGAGGAAAGGTAAGGAACCTTATGTAATCTACTATGCTAGCAGAACTTTGAATCATGCTCAATTAAATTATACAACTACTGAAAAAGAGCTGCTAGCTATAGTTTTTGCTCTAGAAAAATTTAGAACTTATCTTATTGGGACTCCTCTATCATCTTTACTGATCATTCTGCTCTTAAATATTTGTTCACAAAGAAATATGCTAAACCTAGACTCATTCGATGGATTTTGTTATTGCAGGAATTTGACATCACAATTAAGGATAAAAAAGGGGTGGAAAATGTTGTCGCTGATCATTTATCCAGATTAAATTCTGAAAATTCAAAAGTTTCTCACCCTTTAAATGATTCGTTTCCCGATGAACAGTTATTTAGCTTGAATATTGTTCCATGGTTCGCTAACTTGGTTAATTATCTTGTTACAGGTCATATGCCTTCAAATTGGAGTGTCCAAGACAAAATGAGGATGAAAGCTATTGCAAGGAACTTCTTCTACGATGATCCATACTTATTCAAATATTGTGCTGATCAGATCATTCGAAGATGTGTTCCTGATGACGAGGTACAACAAGTTCTTACTTTCTGTCATTCTCATGCTTTCGGTGGCCATTTCTCTTCGCAGAAAACATCTGCTAAGGTACTTCAATGTGGTTTCTATTGGCCTAGTTTATTTAAGGATGCTCATACCTTTTGTAAAAATTGTGAAGCATGTCAGAAACTTGGTAGTCTCAGCTATAGGAATATGATGCCATTAGCTCCAATCCTTGTTCTTGAAATTTTTTTATTGTTGGGGATTAGACTTTATGGGTCATTTTCCCCCTTCTTTTGGATATCTATATATATTGGTAGCTGTTGATTATGTTTCAAAATGGGTAGAGGCTATTCCATGTAGAACAAATGACCATAAAGTTGTGCTCAAATTTTTGAAAGAACATATTTTTTCTAGGTTTGGTATGCCTAAGGCCATAATAAGCAATGGAGGAACACATTTTTGTAATAAACCCTTTGAAACTCTGTTAAAGAAATATGGCATTAGGCATAAGATTTCCACTCCCTATCATCCTCAAACTAATGGTCAAACTGAACTAGCCAACCGGGAGATTAAAGGCATTTTGACAAAAACAGTTAATCCAAATAGAAAAGATTGGGCTATAAAATCGGATGATGCTTTATGGGCCTATAGGACTGCTTTTAAAAATGTTCTTGGAATGTCTCCTTATCGAATTGTATTTGGAAAACCTTGTCATTTGCCGGTTGAAATCGAACATAAAGCTTATTGGGCTATCAAAACACTCAACTTTGACTTAGATCAAGCTGGGGAATTTAGGAAACTGAAATTGAATGAGTTAGATGAATTGCATTTGGAAGCATATGAGAATGCAAAAATTTCAAAAGAAAAAATGAAAGTTTTTCACGATAAGAAAATTTTTAGAAAATCATTTTTCCCTTCTCAGAAAGTTTTGTTGTATGACTTTAAGCTTCATCTCTTTCCTGGTAAGTTGAGAACTAAATGGATTGGTCCTTACATTGTGCAAACTGTTTACCCTTATGGAGCAGTTGAAATCTTGGATCCAAAAAACTGGTACTGTTTTTAAAGTTAATGGACAACGTCTGAAACCATTTTTGGATAATTTTTCTGCTGATATTAATGAACTACCTCTGCTGGACCCTGCTTCCAGCGGCTGATTTTCTTGGAACTAACATTTATTATTATGTATATATTTTATTTTCTTTTTGCAGTTTTATTCTTTTCTTCATTTTTTTTTTTAGTTTTTCATTCTTGAATAATTGCTCATGTGCATAAGCCTCCTCTCAGGTACACTCTTCTCCTTTAGCTTGATTCAATTTTGAGTCGTGTTTATTATTCACCGTTCATTTTTCTTCTCTTTGAGTCATTGAGGACAATGTCTGATTTTAGTTGGGGGGAGAGTGACTCAAATGTACTTGTTTTGCATAAATTCTTTTGTGATAGTTGAGCATTAAAATTGAGTACATCTTGAGTCTTGAGTTATATCTTTGTTATTCTGTAAAGATCTCCCTCCTAAAAAAATTTTTATGCACGAATTTAGGCCTTATGGTAAGATGGATAGTCAACACATACAACTAGAGCTCTCTCAAGTTAAGTAATTTTATTTGTTCATCATGAGAGTTGAGCGATTGGTAGTTTTCTTATATTGCCCTTGTTTGATATTGCTACTTCCATTGGGCATCATTACACGGATTGTGGATTGTTGGTGGTTTACACTTGAGAAACGATGAAGGTCAATGTCAAATAAAAATTTGATCATTTGAAGCTAATATTATCATATTCTCTTCCCATCACAAATCCCTTCATATCCACAAAATTCCTTCATAGCCACAAAGCCCTTTCATTTATTTCACATTAAAAATGACATTACATCCAGACATTGCTTCCATAAATACATAACCTTGTTTCTACTTTCAAGTATAAGTGAGGATGATTATTTTTACTCCATATTTGAGAAACAAACGTTCAGTGCATGAAAAAGAAAGAAAAGTGGAGTTGGAAAGTATTTGACAGTCATTGAGACTAGAGGAAAATGTTGAAAAATTATTTGAGAGGATCTTAGATTGAAAAAAAGAAAAGAAAAGGGAGACGTATTGAAGAGAAAGTAAAGGATGTGAAGAAGAAAGCAAGCTTGAAGTGTGATTAAAAGTGAAAATTATTATCCTTACTTATATTTTGGAAGTCCTCAATTTCTACTCACTTCTTTTATTTTCTTATCCTATACAAAAAAAAAAAAAAAAAAAAAAATGCTACATTGCCTCTTATACTTCCATTGGAATTTCTTGTTCTACTATTATCACTGAAATATGCAAACATCTTCTTCCATCACTCTTTATCATTTCTCTTGAGAACACCATCATTACCTTTACGTTGACATTGACATTTTGATCTTAAGTTGGCTTGTGGTAAGAATGGTTGAGTCCCAATGGTTGTGAGTTTTTCATGAGGTCAATATTTGCATTACTGTCATCCACATATATATGGCCTTTGTTTATTGAATGCTTGAGTGATCAATTTTCAAACTCCATGAGTGACCCTCTAACCAGTTCAGAAACAAAATACACATACCCGTGAGAATATGGAGTTTATACTTGGCTTGAGTGATTACTCGACACTGTATGTGTTGGGGTTAGTGGTTTGATGGATCTGCTTAAAACACACACACACAAAATTTTGGGAAAGTTTTTATGAATTAATTTGGATATAATGCTTGATCTCTTGATTTTGCGAATTTGCTATGCTCGACTATCTAAATGCATTCTCAATTGAAGTTTCTCATGGAGGTAGACATGTTTTTAATTCGCTTGAATTGCTAGAGACTAGCAAAAAGCTAGTTGGGGAGTGTGATTATTGTCCAATTTTACGTATTTTAAAGAATTAAATAAATGAAAATATATAATTTTGGGATATAAATTTTGTCATTTAGAGTGAAACTTATAAAAGATTCAATTTTATTTGTTAAACTCTAAATTGATTTTATTTGCTAATAATTTCATTTATTTAATTACAGGTACATTTTCGACAATTTCAAATCAAAGATTCCTAATTTAATTGACCTGAAAAAGCCCAAAATGGATAAAAAATTCAAAAACTCAGCCCAAAAAGGATTCTCTTTCTCTACAACCTACAGCCATCCCAACTCTTTTATCTTGTAATCTTTGGAAGTTAATTAATTACATTTTGAATATATTATTCTTGTGTGTTGATTATTTCTGTCACCTTGAAATTTGTTTATTTTTATCCATTGGGCTATATTCTTTAACATTTGAATTTTGGTTAGATTAAACTTTGGTTAGGGTATTAATTTTACCATTCTAGCTTTCTTGAGTTGATATAAAATTGTTGTGGGAATTTTTTGTTCAAACACCAAAGAGGTTTGCATCACCTTGAAATTTTGTGACCTAAAAATTTGTTTTTTTTTTTACTTGAAATAAACAGTGTTGTTACCTTAATATATATATATATAATTAATAAAATATTTTAATTATTTCATTTAATTAATTAATCATAATTACAACTTGATTTTCGAATGTATATGACTATAGTCTCATTTTTGAAATGTGTATTTTTAAAAGGGTAATTATATTTGCACCACAATTTTTTATAACTACACCACATTTGAATTGTATTATTGGTCCATAATATTTATAAATTATTACATTTATGATCTTTATTTTTTTCATCAAGTTGTTATCATTAATTTTTCAACAATTATCAAATTTTGTCCTTCATGATGGTTTTCATTCAATATTTTTTTATTATTATCGTGCTTTAAAATAATGAACAAATATTCAACTATTTTTACTTATTAAGTGTACAAGAGGTAAATAAATCTTTTTAATCTCTATTAATAAGTTTTTTGACAAAAATCGATGGAAAATATGAGATATATTAATTAATGAAAGAATTAAAATAAGAATACGGTGAAAAAAGTTCGAGGACATAATTATAATATTGATTAAAGATTATGAACATTTCTTAAAATTAAAATGTGATGTATATATAAGAAAATGTGGTGGCAATATATTTAGCCTTTTTAAAAACCTTATTTATGTATTGTTCCCTTTACATAAATCGGGGATAAAATATGGAGGTGTATTGAAAAATACTGTGTTTTATAAATTTTGCAAAATTATAACTTCACCAGCGCTTAAAGAAAAATTTGGTAATTGTAGTTTATGTAAATTTTATGTGTATGTAATTTTTCTTAAGCAAATTACTTTGTATGTACATATATTTTTTACAATGATTATAACTTGTGTTAAATATTATTACGATAGTAGGGAGTTTCCTCACTACTTTCATTAAAAATATATCATATACATTTGTATGTCTTGTTGTTGTCTTCACCGCAGATTTGCCTCCTCCATTACTCCTCTCCAATCATTTCTCTTCAAAATACATCAAATTCCTCTAATTTACACAAATCTCCACTCTCTTTCCATAATCGAAAGTTTGAAAATTTCAGAATAATTGTGGAATAACCAGAGAATGACTGAAAACATACCTTATGGTTGGATCCCACCGTAGACAAGCAGTATACATGTTATAATTCTTTTAAAAACTGTTGTAAGTTAAACTCTAGGTTAATATTGGAAATTTGTTGGTGGATGTAATCCCTTGTTACATGTATGGTATTCTTTCTCACTTAAAATCAACATTTTCTTTCACGATACAATTTTAATATCCAAAAGAAATTCCTTATTAAAAAGTAAAAAGAAGCTAAAATCTCATCCAAGAAGCAAGTGTTTTTATGTGTAATCACTATAAAAACAACAAATTTTCTACACATACACCACAAAAAAAAAAAAAAAAAAAAAAAAAAAAAAAAAAAAGAAGAATGACTATAATATTGAATAGAGTTCTAAAGGCAAAGCCTAAGGCCATCTCCAATCGGATGGCAAAATGGTGTATTTTGGACGGTATATTAGACGGAAAATTGGAGGCTTGAACAGTAGGATGCCACATATATATGGCGTCCTACTGTTCAAATGCTATATATTTTGGGGCAACAATTTGGTTGCCCGAATTTTGACCCTAATCTTTTATGAAATCAATTTTCGCCCCTAAAAATTGATTTTAGTTCCAATTTTTTCCTTATTTTGTAATTTTGATTTATTTTTTATTTAGAAAACATGGTTATTTTATTAGATGAATATAATTTACAATCCATTTGGTAAATTAATCTTTTTTGTTTGTAAACATGTTTATAAACAACACAATTTCTCAAATCACTTTTTAACTACACGTATTTTCTCTCTCCAATTTTCAACTATTACTTTTTAACTCAAAATCCTAAATAAACAAGTTTATAAACCAAACAGTGTTACCAAACGGAAGCTTAATTTTGCTCCCAAAAAAATTATTTAGAGATTGCATTTTAATTTTTTTTTAATAGCAAACATGGTTATTTCATCGATATTGAAATTTATTGAATTTGTGTTTATAATTTGACCATTATTTATACCACATAATTAAATTACTATAAATTAAAACATTAAAATTAAATGACAACAAAATATATTACTCAACAATATTAGAAACTTGAAAATATGATTGGTACGGTGATATCGACATTGAAAATTAAAATATGATGCGAGAAAATTAAAAGATAACAATCTAATAATCAAGTAGATCTGATCCAGATTCTCCAAGATCGTAAAAAAAAAAAAAAAAAAGTCCATATGTAGCTGATGAACTTTGATGATCCTTGTTTGCATCTTCACTCGTTTTCAACATGATCCTTTTTTATTCGAAAAAATTTTCGTAGCTTCGGATCTGAAATGAAGTTCAAATCTTTGGCTAGAATAGTATTGTCATAACAATATTCGACAGATTGCATTCGAGCCCTTTGAATTTTGTAGTTTTTCAGTATGTCCTCATTTTCCTTGCGGATGACTTGCTCGAGTTCTTGTTGTTCTTCCATGATACTTGCAATGATTTTTAAGGAATTTTCTTCATTTTTCCTTTTCCCCTTATCTTTTTTTTTTTAATCCCAATAGGTCGTTGGCTTAGACTGTTACTTGCATTGTCTTCATTAATATCTATAGAAAATGAAGATAATCCCTGATATCTGATGTTAGAGAATCATAAATTGGATAATCTAATGTGTTGATCCAGATGTTATTTGGCTATGAAAGTCAGGTAACTCCACTCGAACATCTTTTTTCAAATTTTTCACTATCCTTAAAGATAGGTCACACGTGGTTAAATTTAAATAATTTATTGAATTTTTTGTATTTGCATAACAATGTTTTAGCTCAGTCCATCTGCAAATTGAATATGTAACGCCCCGGATCCCGTAGAGCCCAGGACGCCACTTCGTCCTGTAAAACTGACTTTATTGCGGAAAATAAAATTTTATTTCAAATCATCACATTTATTATTTGAAACTTCAGTGAAAACTTAATCAAATGAATTATAAAACAGTTCATAAAACTTAAATCTCAATTTTTCAAAGGAAAGTAACTATGAATAATTGAATCAGTAATATTCATAAAACTTGACTAAAATCTAGCATCATTTTTTTAATTTCCCAACACTGTCTTTTCATTCGTCGTCATCTCCAAGATCTGCAAAAGCTATTAAAAATGGAATGAGCATTTTGAAGAAATACTCAGTAGACTCATCACCAATAATTAATTTACAGAATATTTTAACACATACTTATGAAATCATACAGTGACATCATCATCACAATCAAAGGCTCTTTTAATAAAATCCAAGGCTCTTTAAAAATCATAGAGTATGGATAGTCTCCTCTCGTGCATTAAAGCATGTAAGTTATGTATAGCAACATCATTTCTCATTTTATCTCATAAGAGATATTCTTGTCTCGTCTCATGTATCAAAGCATATAAATCACATAAATTCACATAAGACATGTAATTATAATTTAAACTAATTAGTGGGGGCGGGTCTACCTCAAATTTGCTAGTTTGAACAATAAAGTGGAAATGTCACGTCAATCTCTTAATTCACCAATTGCTTTGTCTAGCCAAAAGTAAATTAATTAAATTAGTATTTTCGAAATTTTAAAGATTAAAGTGAGGAAATAAAATTTGAGGACTAAATTTAATTTTTTAAAAAAATGGGATTTATGAGTCTAGGGAGTGAAATGGATTTTTCAAAAATAATAGGGCTGATTGTGGGAGTTAAGGACTCCAGGGACCGATTTGTTAAATACTGAAACCATTGAAATTGAAATAAAACATTTTAAACTAAAAAGGATTGAAATCACATGCTTTTAAATCCTTGGGGCTAAAAGGCAAATTTTCAAAACTAAAAATAATAAATTCATATTCTATCTTATTTCTCTCTCTCTGAAATTTGGATTAGAGAGAGATAGAGACGAGAGTGCGACGAGGAGCGGGGGGGTCCTCTGATTCCACGTCGCTGGGAGAAAATCCTGCGGTGGTACCGCCGTCGAGTGGCGGGGATGTAGGGGTGAGTGTGGGTGAGTGAAAAGGGGGAACTTTGAGGTGCGAAAAATTGGGGCTCAAGGTTGCATTTTGGGTAGTTTTCTGGCGGCCTACCGGTTAGGGCTTCAGGGTAAGTATCTGGGTTAACTTTATATTTTTGGTTTTGGGTATGTTGGGTTGAAGTTGAGGATTTTGCACATGGGCAGGGAGCGGTCGGCCATGGAGGTTGGTTTGGTAATGATGATGTTGGTTTTGCAGTGGCGTTAAATTTGTAGGATTGTCTATGGTTGAAAACTCGATTTTGGCAGTGGGGTGGTGGAGTTCGGATTGTGGCAGTGGGTGGTAACGACGTGGTGCTTCGGATTTGGTTGGGCGCATTGGTTGTGAAACCGGAGTGGCTAGGTTGAGGTTCAATGGTTGTTTTGGGGTGGTGATGGTGGTTGATATGCAGTCGACATTGGAGGTTCTGAGATGGGTTTCGAGATTGGTTTTGGTTGGGAAACAATGTGTGTGGTTCGGTTGTATTGCAATGATATTGGTTGGGGAGAAGATACTCACCGTGTGCTTGAAGGTTTCTGAGATTTTGTCTGTATCGTGAAAGTGAAGTGATGGAGTTATAATATGCATTTCTTGGTTGTTGTCAGATTGAGTAAGGAAAAAATGGTTATTGATGGTAATTGGGGAAGGATTTTAGGGTTGAAAATAGAAGATTAGGACAGACCTCTGATTGGGAGAAATTGCTGAGGATTTTGGAAGTAGTTTAGTTAGTTGATTAAGGAAAAGAAACAAAGTTGGAATGGGCTAAAAGCTGTTAACTGGATTGGGTTCCAAATTTGATAAATTAGGGTGCTCGATTGATTGGTGGTATCTGGACGTGGGAGGGAGGAAGTTGGAAGGTAAGGATGGATATTTGATTGAGGAAGAGGGTATATTAAATCTTGATTAGGAGTTTAAAATGGTAGGTTAGAGCTGATCTTGATGATTGAGGAAGGAATTATGGAAATTTATAATCAGCCAAATTGAAGGGAAAACGTGTGAATAAGAAACGGGAGGAAATGGTGTTAATTGAATTGGTTATTTGAAATGGAATAAGGGAGGATTTATGGATTGAAAATTAAAAAGGGGTAAGATAATAAAGTTGGAAACTTTGAACTAGAAAATGATAAACTGGATCCAAAGTAAATAGAAATTGTGCTTAAATAATTGGCAATAATATTTGTGCTTAAAAGTTTGGATCTAAAATAAATTAAAATTTGGACTTAAAAATAATTTGAATCCAATTAATTGAAAATTGGACTTTAAAAATAAATAATGGACTAGGGATGTCATTTAATAAAACTTGGAATTTAACTAAGATTTTTAAATAAATTTAATTTCACTTCATTAGTTAGACGATCACTTTTTTTTAAAAAAAAAAATAAATGGGCAAAGTCATAGCAACAAATTTTTAAAAATAATATTTATTTAAATAAGTTATGAAAAATTCTCCGTCGATACAATATGAATAAATTTATTACTTTAAAGTGAATTATAATATATCAAATTACTTTTTGTAATAAATGAACTTACAATGTGTTGTTCGGATGCTCTGCTTGGATTTAAAATTTTCACTTGACGTATGCATCCACGTAGTTTACTAATGGCTTTATTGATCAATGTGTAACGGGATTGCAACGATCTCAAAGGTCGGGATTGAGAAATATGGAGTGGTAATTAACTATTATATTCTAACTAGACGTGACTCCAAAAACGATCTTTTGACTGATTAATGCCAATAATCGGGTTTTGAGAAATATCTAAATATACACGACACATATGAATGTCTTCTTAATATTGAATGAGGCACTCCGCTGGCTAATAGTCATTTTTTTGTTTGTAATTACTAAGAGCAATATTGTTATGAAAAGATGAATTGGAGACTTGTGCTTTTATAATATCATTGATATCTTGGATTGATTTGATAAGAAAATCTCATATAACGACTCATATCTCGTGCAATCTGATCAATGTCTGTGATTGAATTACGATAATTGATGTTATCCTGGCATTATAAGATTTGGAATCTAATCTAATGGCTTAGATCTCGTGCAATCAGATCGATGGCTGGGATTGAATTACGATAATTGATGTTATCCTGACATGATATGATATGTAATCTAATCTAACAGCTCAAATCTCATGCAATCTGATCAATAGTTGGGATTGAATTGCGATAATCAATGTTAATCCTAACATGATAAGATATGTAATCTAATCTAATGGCTAAGATCTTGTGCAATCTGATCAATGCTTGGGATTGAATTACACAAATCGAAGTTATATTGAATTGATAAGATGGAAGTCTTCTCATCTATCTCGCGCAATTTGATCTACGATTAAGATTGGTTAACGAAAAATTATCCTTATCTACGAAAATGCAATTATAAAAGGCGAGTACCTATTATACAATTCATCATTCATTCATATCCAACACTTCAAAATTCATATATCAATTATACGTCTCACAAAAATGAATTTCAATAGTGGCGGATCTTCCAATGTAAACGAAAGTGTTCATGACGAAGACGAACAAATCATGAACTACCTTGAGGCACTTGAGGCCCGTCATGACTTTGTGGTTTTTATGTATTTGAATAACAACATCCTTCTAACTCAAATGGTCGAACAATGACAAAATCCACCAACACATGGTGGGTTGGTCCCCGGGCACATTGTCATAAATCGCGATAGAGAGTTTGTCCATGAACGATTGTTCAACGACTACTTTACATCGAACCCACGTTACGATGAAAGATTGTTTCGACTACGTTTTCTCATGTTAAGAAATTTATTTTTACGCATAGTGCAGTCTGTGGGTCGCATGATAGTTACTTCATACAAAAAAGGATGGACTGAGCAGGCTAGGGTTGTCCTCTCTTCAAAAGATAACTGCCATCTTTCGGATGCTGGAGTATAACGTTGCGGCGGATGGAATTGATGAGTACGTTAAGATTGATGAGTCAACAACTATTGAAAGTTTGAAAAGGTTTTATCGTGCAGTCGTGGAGGTATTTGGAAGCCGTTATTTACATTCACCCAATGCCAGTGACATTGTATGACTTCTTCACGTTGGTCAACAACGTGGTTTTTCGCGAATGCGGGGTAGCCTTGACTGTATGCACTGGAGGTGGAAAAATTGTCCAACTGCATGGGCAGACAAATACGCAGGTAGGAGTGGATCACCAACCATTGTCTTAGAGGCCGTAGCGGATTATGATCTTTGGATATGTCATGCATACTTTAGCATGCTAGGTTCAAACAACGCAATCAATGTTTTAGAGGCCTCCCATCTATTTTCCAACCTATCTAAAGGTATTTCTCCCTCCGCTAATTACGTCATACAGGGATACAAATACAATATGAGTTACTATTTAGCTGATGGTATATATCTAAAGTGGGCCACTCTTGTACAAATAATTCATGAGTCAAGTGGGCCGAAGAAAAAAAATCGCAATGAAACAAGAAAGTTGTAGAAAAGACGTTGAACGAACATTTGAGGTTTTACAATTTAAGTTCTCAATTGTTGTAGGGCCGTCAAGATTTTGGAAACATATATATATATTTTACACGATATCTCAACAGTATGCATCATTATGCACAACATGATCATAAAGGATGAACATGACGTTGAAGCACCTATTTGAGAGTGGGTAGAATCGCCAAGCCCACAAGTTGAGACGATTGTAGATAAAAATGTCCGTTTCCAGGAGTTCCTTGCTTGCCATCGTCAGATTAAGGATAAAGATACTCACATTGCACTCCGAAATGCTTTAATTGAACATTTGTGGGAACAATATACAAATTTCGAGAATTAAATTATAGAAATAAATATATTTGGTGTATTTCTCGTTTTACTTTAATGATGAAATAAATATTTTAAATAAAATAATAATAAAAAGTATCTTAAGGAAAATAAAAATACAATGTTTATTTGATGTGAATTTTGAAGTTTTGAGTTAGAGATGAGTTATAATGATAGAGTAAGAAAAACTAGATTTAATTGTAAAGTTGATTGCATTTTTAAGTTTATTATTATTGGAGATTGTCTAACCGCCTGTTCGGCGGCTAGTGGAAGAAAAAAAAATGGTTTTTTTATTGTTTTTTATGTAGATCAATGGTTAAAAAGTGAAGAGAGAAAATGTGTAGTGTTAAAGATTGATTTGGAGAATTATGTAGTTTAAAAAATTGATTTAAAAAAAAAAAAAAAAAACTAATTACCGAACACAGAAAATAGAGGGAAAATGAAGGGATGTATTATCCCTCCAACTATATAAACCATTTTAAAAATGAATGGGACAACAAATCTAAACAAATGTTGTTTCATAATTCAATAAATTTTCATTCCATTAATGAGTTCTTCCACCATTGTTTTCAAAGGAAAAATCTCCGAGCCATACAAGAATTTCATGCCCATTTACTGAGGACAGGTTTATTCTTCATTTCCCCTAATCTTCAGACCAGACTCATATTTACGTATACATGTCTGAACAAAAACAACCTTAGATCCTTAACGAACTTCTTGAAATGCCTCAACCCCAGAAACCCAATACCATTTAATTCAATTATATCTCATTTCTCTCAACATGGGTCTCACTCTTTAGCCCTCAAAATCCTGTCTTTCATGCACGTTAATGGGGTTTATGTAGATTCTTATGCTCTGTGTAGTTCTTTAACGTCATTATCCTGTGTGAAAAATGGGAATATACTGCACTCCTACGTACAGAAATCAGGCTGGTTGTCTAGCGTATTTGTGGGTAGTGCGTTGGTCGATTTTTACGCAAAACTATTATGTGTAAATGATGCAGCAATGATGTTTGATGAAATTCCTTGTAAGAATACTGTGTGTGTAAATGTGCTTTTGTCAGGCTATGCTGAGGCTAAAATGTGGGATGAAGTAATCCAACTGTTAAGGAGAATCCCAGAGTTGAATTTGGATGTTGATAATTTTACACTGACGGCTGCTTTACGCGCATGTGCTGGGCTTTGCAAAGTAGAATTGGGTAGGCAGATTCATGCCACTGTTATTCGTAAATTTTATTTGGGAGCTGATGTGTTTCTGCAGAGTTTATTGATTGAAATGTATGGAAAGTGTGGAATGGAGGAGAGGGCAAGGCACGTTTTTGATATGGTAGGATTTCGAGTAAATGGTGAGGTAAAAAGAGATGTTGTTATGTGGACTTCGATGCTCGGAGTTTATGGTAGAAATGGGAATTATGTGGAAGTGATTAGGCTGTTTGGCAACATGTTGAAGGAAGGGACCAGACCTGATGGAGTGTCATTTTTGATTGTCATCTCAGCTTTTAGTCACACTGGCCAAGTGGAAGTTGGGATGGAGTACTTCGATTCCATGTCGCTATATGGATTGGTTCCAAGCTCGGAACACTATAGCTGTCTGGTTGACTTGCTTTGCCGTGCTGGAGAGCTGGAGAAGGCCTGGGGCTTGATCTCTGAAATGCCACACAGTGATGATGGCAAATGCACCATTTCCATGTGGGGAACGTTACTTAGCGCGTGCAATGAGTATGGAAATATTGATTTGGGTAAGTTGGCTGCACGACAGGCTCTTGAATTGGATCCTCAAAATGTCGGAATATACGTTCTACTGTCAAATATGTATGCGAAGAATGGTATGTGGGACGAGATTGGACAATTGAGAGAATTGATGAAAATGAGAGGATTAAAGAAGGATATTGGATGGAGTTCGATAGGCGTTGTAAATTGAACTGGAGGGAAGCTCGCTACCTGAAATTCATTCCATTAATGTATGAGAAATTCTCCTGCTACATCCAATTTCATGGTTAAATAATGATAAAACAAAGAAGAGCAGAAATCGTGGATTTAACCGCATCACAGCATCGTGCATTTAATCTGTAGTTTTTGCAGATGATTTTCTGAGTCTTAAAGAGCTTACAAAAGATACAACTTTTCTTGAATGTAGGCAATTTCAGTTGATGCTCATTCAGTCATTCCAAGTGAGTTCTGTTATACCACTACCTAGCGTGACATAATGTGGTAAGAAGGGCACTTGCCATTTTGGCTATCAAGGGGAATAAGTTGACTCCTTCTAAACAACCCGAGCTAAACAGTTCAACAATCTTGTTGCACTGTCAAGCTAACCAAAATTGTAAGTTATACTCCTGATCAAGTACAGTAGGATTAATCCAATCTTTTTCTGGTAGAAGATGCAGCCTATATTTTGAATAAACCTCATGACTAGGAAGCAAGAACAAGTTTTGTAGAAAGTCGTGCTTTTTTATGTCAATTCATGATGAAACATTTAGCTCACCAATATATATATATATATATATATATATATATATGTATGTATGTATGTATGTATGTATGTATTAAAAATGAGTTGATTATGGCAATTTTAGTTTGTATATAAACAGAAAGGGTCCACGTTGTCACTTGTCATTTTGAGGGCCAACATAGAACACTTCCAATGGGATTTGGCCCCAGATTTTCCTTGCACTCTTAGGCACAACCTGTGGATTGTCCTTACCCTCCCACTCCCACATGACCACCCCACCCTCTCAAACTGTCTTCATAAATACCTTCAGATTCTTCTTTTCAAAGTTCTCTTTTGCTCAATTTTTTATGCCTAAACAAATATTTTTCTTCTAGCTCAAAAACAGTGGCCGTTAGGAAATCAAATGAACTGCCACAAACAAATTCTCAGAAGGTGTTCAAGATTAGGCAAAAAACATGGATATGATGACGATGGCCTTCCATATGATGGACCAGAAGGCCATTTTGCAGTTCATGAGGAAGAATTAAGGTTTGATACTTTGATCATGATATGGGACTCAAAAACCCTTGTGAAGATGAAGTTTTTTTCTCTCCTTAACTTCCATTTACAGATGAAAGATGACTTTGAAGAAAGTCCAAGTTGAAGCAGCAGATTCACTTTTTTTTTTTTTTCACGTCTTTCTTCCATTGTACTTTGATTTTCTTAACCCTCTAATTTCAGCCCATTTCTGTATATTTTTCCAGTGACCTAATGCCTTTTGGGTTATAATGTTTCCTGTATCCTGGGAAACTTTTACCATATCAAATTTTCCCTCATCATTCTTTTCTTTCTGATTATTTGTAAGGAGTCATACATTGGAATAAATGGAAGAAGATTCATTTCTTGTCAAGGAATTCTTATCTAATCTCATTTTCTTTTATATAGTCTATACAAATTATGGCTTTTAGCACATTAGCGATTGCTCTTCCATTTTTTTTTTTTACTCATTTCTACGGTTTCTTCTTGAAACTTTTAAGGCTAGAAAGTGCTATTCATACAGAGAGTGATACAGACAAACATACAAATTTCACAAATGTCATGATCATGTTTTTCTACCGATCACATCACTTTTTCATCAACGATCACCACATGTGCCAAGACATTTGATACATTGATTTTCTATACACATTTAGGTACAAAAAGCAATTTCCATATATCTAAGATCATATCCAACCCATGGATCAAATCACCAGAAACACCATTTTGCTCCCAAAATCATCTCCAATCCAACACCATTTTGTTGGATTATTTTGGTGTTTTGAGTAGTGGCGTGTCACTGTTTAAATGGTGTGTTACCATTATTTACAGAAATGTCATTCCTTTAATTACAATTTTTTATTTACAAAAGTGACATTAACTTATATTAGTTTTTCAATATGTTTTTAATTTTTTTTCTTTAGGTTTTTTGCAGTTTTTTTTTCTTTTCTTTTTATGTATTTTTTTTTTTTTTTTGCCAAAAAATAAGAGAAGTAATTATGAAACTTTTTTTGGTCTGTAAATTTAAGTCCCTCTCACGTTAACATATCTCATATTGTGTTAATTATGCATCCAAAAATAACGAAATTGGTACCAATGAAGAATCGAACACAAAAATAAAAGTAGATAATACACTAATTCAAACTGGAACGAGTAGGGCACAATATGAATGACACAAACATTACAATGACTAAACACTAACGACGAATAAGATAATAAAACATGCTTGAGAAAAGTGCACTTATTCATTGCGACACGACGACTTTATACACGAAGTTACGTGACAAGATGGCTTTCCCTAGTAACATCATCATGACCTAGTAGTCGGGAAGATCATGTGACGACCCATCTGGTCCACGCATATACTCGTCAAATGGGCTTGGGGTTGGTTGACTGAGTTCTGGCTTTGAGATTTCTTCCTTCTTCCTCATAATTCCCTTTGTTCTCGGATAAAGAACTTGCATCTCGTTGGGTCTGTAATTGAATTAGGATCCCACATTATGAGCATGTTCTAGGCATAGACTTCATTCGCGACGGCATTCTTGAAGTTGTTCTCGTTTAGTCACCTGAGCAAGTCATACATCTCCCTGTTCCAGCTGTCCCTTTTTATAACCTCGGTGAGGTTACAATTTTCCTGCAAAAGGTCATCAATCAACCTCAAGGATTCTGCTTCAATATTGTGTTTCCTTTTTACCTTTTTCGTACCCATTGGTCTATGGCTTTGGATTTCAGTAGGATTGTCCTCGTTGATGTCTAGAGAAAACGAGGATAGTCCAGGAGATGATACATTGAGAGTTTCAGATCCTTCGAATAACGCTTCATAACCTGGTAGCGAACCAGTCACTTCGTAGTTGAACTTTTCAGTTTCCTTAAGCAGTGGCCAAATGTGAACTTGAATCCTTTAGTGTATTCCTGCTTTTGTGAGAACTTTTTTATTTTTGGCTTTGTCCATCTGCAATAGTAAAGGAAAGAATGAGTTAGCCAAGTACTCAAGTACATTATATGAATATCTTTAGTTGAAAATAACGAGCATTTGGAGTTCTACAATCCAGATTTGTAATTGTGGCGGGATCGGTAAGGTCTTGGAATAAACGAGTCTTGCACGACATAATGAGTGCATGTATCATCATGCATAACATGATTATTGAAGATGAACGAGATCTCGAGTTGCTAATTAGAGATTTTGTTGAGGCACCAAGTCCTGATGTCGAGATGGATGACGAGCAAACCCGCTTCCATGCTTTCATGGCGTGACACTGTCAAATCAAGAACAAGGAGGCTCACTACGCACATCGAGAAATGCTAATAGAACATATGTGGGAGGAATATACCAACTCCGAAAAATAGATTTACCTTTTTCATTTTGGTATTTTGTTTTCAGTGTAGTTTTTGTTTCCCATTTTGTGTCGTGAAATGTGATACTAAGTATGATCGGTTTTTTAATGATAAATAAGTTCGTTATTTAGGGTACAAGCGTGTGGTTATTTAATGAATTACAATTTAAATTAATTGAAAACAAATAATGAAATTTAGATTTTGTGTAACATTTGATACATGTGGTTTGAGATAGATTCAAAAAATGGTGCTAGTTTTGCACCATTTTGGTGCAAATGGCGCACCAAATTGGTGTTTATGGTTGGAGATTGTCTAACACCCTGCTCGGTAACCCATTTATAAGTGCAATTATTTTAAACAAAGCTTTGGTAGTGTTCGGTGGCCCATTAAACCAATTATAATTGATTATTTGTGTTTTCTATGTAAAATGTGTGGTTAGAAATTTGAGAGAGAAAATATGTGTGGTTAAAAAGTAATTTGGGAAATTTTGTTGGGAAAAATATCAATTTTCCCACCCACATCTCTGATAACAATTGTTGGGACAATAATCAGTTTCCCAAACATATCACACAGCGAAGCAACATAAACCAAAATAATAGACAAAGATAAAAAGAACAAGAATTTAACGTAACTTAGCTGACCGCTAACAATCACAGGAGAATAACACTTTTATTGATAATGAAAGAAACTCACTCATACAATTTTTTCTCTCATTCTCACAACTTTTCCCTACCCAAAACTAGAAACTAGAAGAACAATGCACACAGGACCTCCACTCGTACCGTTTTCTTTTAATTCACCACATCAACAATTTTTCTCCCTTCGACAATGAATTCATCACGACGGTCAATTCTCAATTACTGCCCACGTGCAACCCATCTCGAGAACACTAAACATAACACGCAATATGCACCATGCACCCCAACAGCGTCTTTGAACTCTCTTTCGTGTGCCAACAACACCATGGTAGACGAATCACATTCTCTCCCCATGTGTACTCCACCACAACACTCAACGTAACTTTAACAAAACATCACCACTCACCAACGCGTGTGTTCGAAGGCACGCGCCTTATTTTTCCCTCTCATTTTTCTCTCTTGCTCGTTTTTTCTCTCTTCCACGTCAATCTTTTTGGGTACTCTCCCTCTTCAATTAGACCGTGTGTATATATAATAAATTATGCTCAAAACCTTACCTAATTACAATTAGATTCTTTTATTATTTTCCTTATATATAATAATACCAAATAATATTTTATT